>CP139502.1:264687536-265066788 GCA_021014915.2 Artemisia tridentata subsp. tridentata
CTGACCAAAGTTTGTTATCTATGTTTTTTTTTGAAAGTTTTAGATAATGAATTGTTATGTTGATCCTAACTTGCTATTCTTTTGTTGCAGAATGTTCCATATCAGTTTGCTATGGCACACCTCCCCAACTGCAAAGTGAAGCTTGTGCTTCACAACTTAAAAGGAGAATCTTGGACTATTAATTCAGTTCCAACGACAAAAGTGCAAACTGCACATACTTTCTGTGGTGGATGGTTGAGTTTTGTTCGTGATAATAAGATTAATGTGAGAGATGTCTGCATATTTGAACTTGTAGGAAAGTGTGAATTGCGTGTGAATATTCTTAGAGTTAGACAGGAACCACTAGACTATGAAAATTGTGATGTTAATGGGTCAAATAATAGGACTTCTCATAAAACTTCTGGAAGGTTGACTAAAAAGGTCAAGGGATCTGATGATGGTTCCCAGTCTATTAACGGAAAATCAGGTATAACTGTAACTTGCATAATTCATTTAAATATTATTTATTCTATAACCACAATATGCTTTGAACCCTAAGAATTCAAATATTGATAGGAAAAGCAAAAGGCTTGCGAGTAAAAAGGGGTTCTTCTATGATGGGATGCATGTCAATAAAGTCGGAACCCGAGGAAAGAATAGCAGCTGAATCTTTCATTTCTAATTTTCCTTATTTTGTTAAAGTAATGAAAAAGTTCAATGTCAGTGGATCATCCACTCTGGTAACTCCTCTTATTCTTAAAAAAGTTTTAATTAGTAGGGGGTGTTTAGCATTTCCTTTCGAAAGTGATCATGTGAAATGAATAATTAGAATCAGATAATTAGCTGCAGGATATAGTGTTTGGATGTGCTTCTGCTGTTTGCGTATTTGGCTGGAAGTTTTTGGTTATTTCAGAATCTACTTGTGAAATGACCCTTTAGATAAATCTGAGCTTCCCTATAATTAAAAAAACTATAAAGTAAAAACTGAGAAATCAGTTTCAAAGTGCAATGCCAAATGTCCTATCAGTTATTCATATCATCAAGTCACTTTTTTACCTTAATTAATGTTTCAATTTTCAAACGAACAGAAAGTTCCCTATCAGTTCTCTATGGAACACCTTCCTAGCTGCAAAACCAAGATACTACTTCACAATTTAAAAGGAAAATGCTGGACAGTAAATTCAGTTGCAACTATTAAAGTACAGACATTGCATTCATTTTGTGGAGGGTGGATAGCGTTTGTTCGTGATAATGGCATCCAAATGGGAGATATCTGCATCTTTGAGCTTATTGGCAGATGTGAAATGCGTGTGCATGTATCACGGTTTGGAAAGAATGTCACTGACTTTGAATATCAAACTGGAAATGGATCTTCTAATGAATTAGCCAACGAGTCATGCTGATATAAGGGCCATCTTATTCTGGTGAGTACCATTCACATCCTTTTTTCTGTTATACATTGCATTCTATTCACTAGAGGTTGATTTGAGTTGTGTTTTATCAAGTAAGAGGGACAAATGGGTTGAAAGATGCCCATTGTTTATAGTTATTTTAATCCATAATTCCCATCTCAACTCTTTACATAACTGAACACAAAAGTTTGCCCATCAACCCATCTTGGCCTCACTTTTCTCGACCTTTACCAAAAATAACTCTTTTAGACCTGCACCTAATTTGGCCCGTTACCCAACTCCCTTACTGCACGTTTCCTCTTACCTCTCCCTTGTTAACAAAGAAGAAACATAGTATGCAAACTTCTGTATCTTTTTATTGAATTTGTATTCACAAAGCCTCGATTCACATTTATTTTCATTACTTGTATTTGCAGGCTGGGATTTTTCTTTATTGTGGGGTTGCTTATCCGAGCTTATTGATATGATGGCATCTGCAGTGGCAGTTTGTCTATTGTACATGCTATAATTATCAATTTCTTTGAGAACATTATGGTGTTAGTTGTACAATTTCTTTTAGCTGACTAACATGTAACAGGAACTTGTATATAAGTTGTAACCAGGAACTTGTTTGGTCTATTAGCCTTTTAGTTTCAGTACACTAATTGCTGGTCCATTGCACAAAAAATGGGAATTGAATTATCTAAAAACAAGGTTAGAAAAGATTGTTTGCTCACGGGCAAAGCGACAACGCTGGATGATTCATGTTTTTTCTTTTCTTTTCTGTGGCGATGGTATAACATAAGGTGAAAGGTGGTATAAACATATGACTTGAACCTCGAAAAATCTCAACGTATGACTTATAACCTAAAAACAATACTTTATGAATTTTCAATGGTTACTCTTGACCACCAAAGTATTTCACGAGAAAACATTATAAGCAACGAGATTGGCGTCGAACCGCCGGCGACGAATATTTATCTTAATACATGTGCGGTTGTTGTTGCTGTATTTTATTTTTCAAAGTTGGTTTTCGATTGCTGAGAGGTTTGTTAACTTTGTATGTTATCTTATAAAAAAAAAAACAGATTCGAAGACATCAGATATCGATTTATAAAAGCAAAAAGTCCCATTGTTTTAATACATAGGGCACTACGTTAATGTATATACAATCGATTTAAGATCATTTGAGGACCAAACTTTTTTTACATTCCAAGGGACTAATCTCCACCCTCCATCTTTATTTGATCTAATGGATGAGATTAATCCCAACAATTTAAAAAACCCACTTTCATCCTTTTTTTTCAAATATTAATATCTTTCAAACCGTTAATCGTTAAGCGAAAAAAAATATGCCGTTACGACGAGCATTTAATTATCTTTCTATAGATAG
Source organism: Artemisia tridentata subsp. tridentata (assembly GCA_021014915.2). Lineage (NCBI taxonomy): Eukaryota > Viridiplantae > Streptophyta > Magnoliopsida > Asterales > Asteraceae > Artemisia > Artemisia tridentata. The sequence continues at coordinate 264,690,300 of CP139502.1, forward strand.
GCAATTTGATATATTTTCGACAATTTTTTTTTTTCCATTTTTTTACGTTTTTTTTCGTGGCCGAAAAAATCATATATGATATATCATATATGATATTACATATCATATATGATATATATGATATATCATATATGATATGTAATATCATATATGATATATCATATATATCATATATGATATGTAATATCATATATGATTTTTTCGGCTACGAAAAAAAACGTGAAAAAAATGAATTTTTTTTTTTTTTTTGTCGAAAGTATATCAAAATGCCCGTCTATAGAAAGATAATTAAATGCTTGTCGCGATGGTGTAATTATTTTCGCTTAACGATTAACGGTTTAAGAGATATTTAAATTATAAAAAATGGGTGAAATATTAAATGCTTTTAATCTCAACCATTGATTTCTTTTTAGATGGATGGTGGGGATGAGTCCCTTGGTATGTGAGGAATGTTTGGTTTCTAAAATAACTCGACTCTAATGTATATACAATCTATTCTATATCAATTATAAATTGTCAACGTGGAACTGTGCTTTCATATGGCAGCATGTGTATGTCCATCACCACTATTCCATCTATTTTTGATTACCGTTGCAACTGACGGGGCTTAGGAATCGTACCTGTATCAGAAGGTCGTTACAGAAAAAAATATAAGGAAATGAAGACCATGTGGTATCACTTGTCTGTCGACAATTTTTTTTTTTTTTTTTTTTTTTTTTTTTTTTTTTTTTTTTTTGCATATTGACAACTGTAGTCCGTTATCTTCTGTTTATCATCTATGTTTTAGAAACACATGTTATTGTTGATCAACATTTTATGTGGAATTGTGCGAAAAACTAAAAGTTTCAGGTTTCATTGTTGGCAGACAAAGAATACCACATGAAAATGCGGAGGAAGAGAAGAAAATTTTCAAAGGGAAAGCAACGAATTATTTCCTGTTTCTTCTTGTAAAAAAAATGTCGTATGCATTTAGCTACAACAGTAGCCACTGATGATGTACATCGGTTGGCAATATTAGCAAATGAAGAATATCTGACTTTCTTTATTTACTGATAGTAAAAGTTGATGGTGTGTATCTGTGATGGTAAATTTGTTTACGCATACTTGCACTTGCAGCTTTACAAAAGGGCCTGATCAACAATACGATTCGATTCAAAAAGATAGATGGGAAACAAAAGAGGATGGTGCAAAGAAGTAATTTGTTCCAAATCACTTGTTACATCGTTCTCTTCTGTTTCTCACATATCTTTTAGAATTGTATCGTATTGGTGATCAGGAGTTTTTTTGATGTTGCAGGTACAAAAATGCGAAAAAAAATTAGCGTCATAGATACAGAGTATCAACTGTTAGTATCAGCAAATAAAAAATACCAGATAGTCTTCAGTTGCTAATATTGATGGGCGATGTACAACATCTGTCGCTGCTTTTATAGTTGAATGCAGATGATTTATCATAAATATAAAAGAAACATAAATATAAAAGAGAACAGTTTACTTACTTTGGGTTACAGGCATGGCATTTGCATTATTATAGGCAAGGGTTATGCATCAATTTGTAGTTGAAGAACCTGATGTCGCAGGATTTAATCTGTTGGATATACAGAATATGTCAGGAAGCAAAAAAGGAAAAAGTTATTGAAACATGTAAATTCTGGTACGACTTATCTTTTCCAAACCATCTTATTATTATTCACTGGTATCCAAAAAAAATAAAAAAAAAATAATAATAATAAGTTGACGCTCAAAGCAACGATGAATAGGAAGTAAATTTTAGTGATACTTAACTTGTGCTCATTGGCGTGCGTCACCTCAGGTGAATCCATTTCATCTCCATCATTACAAACGGTTCCACAACAACTCCTAATCAACAACATGATTGAATTTTGAAAGATCAGTGGCAAATGAAATAGGATGGTGCCAAAAAAATTATCTGCACCAAATAATTTGTCACATCATCCTCTTTCATTTGGCACCAATCTTTAAAAATCTAATCCTGTTGTTGGTTAGTAGGGTTACTTTATTTGTTTGACGCATCGTCTGTTCGACAAACTGATGACAATGCAAGTCACAGCGGACTTCTTTATTGTTAGATATCTAAAAAGAGAGAAACCCGATGCAACTTACATTCTCATCAGTTCGTGGAACGGAGGATGCATATGATAATAGTAACATAAGTTAGCATCTTGGAATCAGTTCTGTTCTTTATCTCATGTACATGACAGTGAACACAGGCGAAAGTTGTTATCTTTCTCTCCATAATGTAACATTTAGTGTATGGTAAGTAATTGTCTAAGAATCAGTGTACCTGCATATGTCGCGATATTCATGACTGATACGTTGAGTCTGTATGCATGTATTCGTTTAAATACACTAAACTTTCTGAGTAGGGTAGAGCATCCAAATGCAGGTTCTTTGGCTGTTTCAATACAGAAATTTAGCTGTTAGTTCTAACTTTATATGAGTAAACTTAAAATAGCGACAAACTATGAATGTTGAATGCACATACCATGTGAATACACCAGCAGTTCAAGTCAGCGCTTGGTCGCCTCACATCCATCGTCGTTACTACGTCTATTTATTGGTATCTAACATCTGTGCATAGTCTGTAGCGGCGTTATTACAGGCAACGTTCATCTATGAATCTGATGTGTTTCAAGGGATATACCCGTTAGGAGTCCAAGTTTTAAAATTTTTAACACGATTTACCAATGATTCAAACGAAACACATACGAGCAAGTATACTCGTCCGTATGTAGTAAGAGATAATTGAGGTAAGCCGAGGTCGTTCACTAGGATTTGTTTTGTTTGTGTGATGTGAATTTTTGTAAGCAATCCAACTAAGCAATTCTAATTAGCAAGCAAATAAAGATGATGAAAATTCAATAATTAAAAGACTACACTTGCCTAGACTAGTTTGCACAATTCTTTTGACATGATTATGACATTGGTTCCATTTAATTATGATCAACAAATTAGATGGTGTTCTAATTCGATTAGTGGTGTACTAACTATATTGTTTCAAATACTTTCAATCCTCGTCAAGATTTAGGGATTATAAAAACAATATTTAAGAATTGATCAATCCAAGATTAACACAACTCAATTACCCGATTCACTTTCGTTTCACAAATAATTGACAACCACACTATTTAGCTTTCCAAGTTAAATTAAGTTTCTTATGAAATGGTCAATACATAAGGTAAAGCCCTCATAGACAAAGGTTTACAACTAACTTACTAACAATGTCTTTTTCAACCCAATACATCATTAGAAATTACCCAAACTTAATAACTATTTGGTGGAGAAAACTTAAGATAGCACAACTCGTTCTTAGTGTTAACTTTTCTTTTGTGTTAGAACCAATAAGTCATAATCAATCAAATGAATAATAAATCAAACATCATCTAGGCAAGTGCATAAGACACTTAGCCACTTATGGTAAACAAAGTAATAACCATAAGAAATTGATCAATAGTAAACATGATTGAATAGTCTTACAAAATGTTGTAATGATGATTACAAGTAATGAAGAACACTTGTGAAATGATCAACAATGATCCTTGCGTAATTGAAGTTATGATTGGTAAGAGTTTTAGTCTCCTTTTCCTGCGTTTTCCTCCTCTTTGTCGCCCCAAATGTAAGAGAAAATAGTGACAGAATTTTGTTGTAGTTTATTGTATCTTGATTGTCTCTTCTCTCTATGTTTTTCTTATCCTTATGTAGGGAGATTACCCTTTGCCAACAAGAAAACAACTTGGGCTCCAAGTGTCATAATGATGCAGGAACTTTAGTGATTAGAAGTAAATGATTGGCCTTGGTGTTAATGGTGCTTAAAGTGAAGAGTTAATGCAACTCTTCATGTCAATTTTTCTGCATACCTCAGGTATGAAAATGTAGACCCTGGGTATGGGTGACAGCGACGGCTATACCTCAGGCATGAATTCTTATACCTCAGGTATGAGCTCCCCTTCTTTAAACCTTGGGTCTAGAAACTTAAACCTTGGGTTTAGACCAAGTCTTGCACATAACTTTCAACTCAGAGCTAGCATATAATTCCCACTTGTAACACACTTCTTGGCACTTATTCTTGACTTCATTTCCACATCTTTCTCTTGAACTTGAACATAATCATAGCATGAATCTTTGTCTTGAACGGAAAACTTCACTTCGCGCATATTTACTTGATTTTGTCGACTTTTCTTCATCTTTTTCTCTATTTCCTTCGACATAGTTGTACCTGAACCTAAACATATCTTTTGCACCTTTTAAGCGTAAAATGTTCATAAATACAACCAAATAACATGCATAATCATAAGAATAACGCTATAAAAACATGTTCAAAATGAGCGTTATCAAATCCCCCACACTTACACATTGCTTGCCCCCAAGCAAATCTAGCTTTTAAGAAAATCCATATGATAAAAACGAGATGCAAATCTATCCAGCACAAGTACAAGATAAGATCCATCTATTTTAGGCTTATAAATGAAAAGATGAGATGTTTGACAATACCTTAATGATTCTCTTGCCTGATAACATATTAAGACACCTCACGAAAGGAATATGAAGTATGATTCACTCAACACTCATTTGTAGTGATTGGAAAATATAATATAATCACACTCATTGCGCAGATATAATCCAAATATTACCATAGGCTTGTACAAGAAACAAAACTCAACCGACGTGGCGTAAGCACCAAATGTAAACATCTAAGAGGACTTTTATTCGGGTTTAAGGTTTCAAGGGTTATATGAGACTATTGTGTCACTATCTCATGTAAAACATAATAGCTCGCTAACAACGAAGTCTCGAATTATTAAATAACGGATGGTCACTAAGGATAACCTTAGCTCGCTAACAACGCTATCTCATTCCTCAAGAAATCGGATGGTCACCACATGTCTTACACTTGATAACTTCACAAAGTCAAAAGGGGTAAGGATAAGACATGGGATATATATATATTTGGTTTTAATATTGAAAAACTTTACAAATAGCCAAAGTCTACAACCAAGTGCTACTAGCTACATCACCACTTTCCTTTGAAATTGAGATTCTTCCTTGATATCATACATTCATAGCTCATTGGCTATCCATGTCATCAAACAACGACGATGACTTTTTTTTTTTTTTTTTTTTTTTTTTTTTTTTTTTTTTTTTTTCATACCAATATATAATCCATGAGATTATCATGGATTTCGCAACTTTCTCATTTTCAAGGATTCCCACATAACAACCATCTTTCCAAGTAGCTAGTAACCAACCAAGACTTGACTAAGGGTAAGGTTAAGGCTAAAGGTGAGAAATATTTTTATATTTTTCTGGTGTAACAAAATGAAAAGACTGGCTCGGAGGGTGAACTAATGGAATCTAGCACTAAAAATGAGTGCTAACAAATGGGTCCATGGAAGTGGTTAACTAACCAATGTGGCTAGCTAATATATCAATATGTGTAAAATGGAAGGCCATTTGGTTTAATTCCTAAGGTAGCCTCTTATCACGCGAATACATTTATATCACACGAATGTGATCTCACTACGGTCTGGTAATGATTTGCATGTACAAGTTCTAGAATAAATAAGATCACTGGCACACTCATAGCAAAAAGATTAGAGCATAAAAGATATATGCTATATAAGAATAGGTTCAAATCCTCACATATTAGTTGAATGGGTTATGGTTGTGCTATCAATGTTATCAATCAAAAAAAAAAAAAAAATAGATTGCAATGCCAATCAGGACACATCTCAAATTTTCAAAAATTACATGTTTTATTAGTGGATTAATCTAGTTATTCTTTATCAATTATTCTCAACGTGCGAAAACAACTAGATAAAAGGGGCAAACAGTTTAAAAGTCGGCTCAAATTTATAGAAAAATTTAAAAATCTAGATCATTTCCTATTTCCTCCCCCCCACACTTAAGTTTGACATTGTCCTCAATGTTAAGAACGATAAATCATAAAAATAGGGAAATGAAACATAAGAGAAATGATATTGCCTGAGCTTAAGGAATAGGAGGATTTCATTTGATTTCAAGATCAAGCATCCTAACCTGCATAATCATCAAAACAAAAACACACAAAAATGCAAAATATTTTTGTATTTTATTATTCATAATATTAAGGCCCCCACACTTATGGTGAAACCATCGGGGCATAAAAAACAAACACACGGGTTGCCTCCCGAGAAGCGCTAAATTTATTAATGAGTCATCAGCCCGACTCATTCTTTCTTACTTTGGTGGTTTATCTTTAGGATTCTTTCCTAATTTCTTTGGAATATACACCACATTTCCATTTACTATTCCTTTTCCAGTTTTATCAATATTATGCAACTTCGCGGTGTTACACGTTCTAGGAAGAACATCCTAGATGTAACCAGTTTCCGCAGCCCATTGTATTACTTTTTTATAATCGGCTGGAAAAGGTGCCATGAAGGGAATAGCAGTATATTTCTTTTTATCGAGCATTTCAAGTGGAATTTCCTCACTTGACATTTCATTTAATCGCTCCTCATCATGGTATAGTTTAATTCGATGTCCATTAACAATGAAAGTTCCACCCTTCTTATCATATAGTTCAACATATCCGGATGGAAAACCATGTTTTACCACGAATGGACCAAACCATTTGGTTCTGAGTTTAGGAGCTTTGAATTTATACTTTGAATTGAACAAAAGAACTTTGTCTCCAGCCTTGAATTCTTTACGGATTCTTAGCTTCCTATCATGATAAGATTTTGTTCGAGCTTTGTATAATTTTGAATTTTCATATGCTTGGAGTCTCAATTCATCGAGTACATGTAATTGTAAAAATCGTTTTTCTCCAGCGATTTTTAAATCAAGATTACATTGCCTCAATGCCCAGTAAGCACGATGTTCAATTTCAAATGGTAAATGACAATTTTTTCCATATATAAGTCTATACGGGGTTGTACCAATTGGAGTTTTATATGCGGTTCTAAATGCCCATAGAGCATCATCGAGTTTCCTTGACCAAATAGAAGGATTATCCTTAACTGTTTTTTCAAGTATTCTTTTTAAAGCTCTATTGGTGTTTTCAACTTGACCACTGGTCTGAGGATGGTATGCTGTTGAGAAACGATGGTGGACCCCATATCTTTTCATAGCTTTTTCCATTTGATGATTGCAAAAATGAGTTCCTTTGTCGCTTATCAAAGCTTTTGGAATTCCGAATCGAGAGAAAAGCTTTTTCAGAAAATTCACAACTACTCGAGCATCGTTAGTGGGTAAAGCTTCTGCTTCCGCCCATTTGGAAACATAATCTATTGCAACGAGGATGTATTCGAATTTATGAGATTTAGGAAAAGGTCCCATGAAGTCAATTCCCCAAATATCAAATATTTCAGAAACTTGGATACTTTTTTGTGGCATTTCGTCTCTACGAGAAAGATTACCAGATTTTTGGCATGCATCACAATTCTGCACAAGTGTATGTGCTTCTTTAAAAATCGTTGGCCAATAAAATCCCGCATCAAAAACTTTTTTAGCGGTGGTGGATGGTCCATAATGTCCTCCGGTTGGGCCGTGATGACATTCATCAAGAATTTTTCGAGTTTCGGAACCATACACACATCTTCTTATTATACCATCGGGGCGCATTTTGAATAGATACGGTTCATCCCAAAAATAATATTTTAAGTCTGCAAAGAATTTACTACGCTCAGCATGAGATAGACCTTTTTGTAATATTCCTCCAGCTAAATAATTTGCATAATCAGCAAACCATGGAATTTCTTCATCTTCAATTCCCATAAGAGTTTCGTCGGGAAAGTAATCATCAATCTCGTTTTCACCTAATTCCTCTAAATTTGGATTTTCTAATCTAGATAAATGATCTGCCGCCACATTTTCTGCGCCTTTCTTATTCTGGATTTCAATGTCAAACTCTTGAAGCAATAAAATCCATCGGATAAGACATGGTTTTGCATCTTGTTTAGCAAACAGATATTTTAGAGCTGAATGATCGGTGAATACAATTGTTTTTGATAAAACAAGATAGGAACGAAACTTGTCGAATGCAAAAACTATAGCTAAAAGTTCTTTTTCAGTCACTGTGTAGTTTTGTTGGGCACTATTCAAGGTTTTGCTAGCAAAATATATAGGACGAAAATGTTTACCATCTCGCTGTCCTAATACTGCTCCAACAGCATAATCACTTGCATCGCACATGAGTTCAAACGGCAACGACCAATCTGGTGAAACCATAATTGGTGCATTTGTTAGCTTGTTTTTTAATGTTTCGAATGCCTTGATGCACTCTTCATTGAAATCAAAGACTGAATCTTTTTCAAGCAATTTCGTCATTGGACGAGATATTTTTGAAAAATCTTTAATGAATCGACGGTAAAATCCCGCATGTCCCAAAAAACTTCTAACGCCTTTAACGTTAGTTGGGGGTGGTAACTTAGCAATAGCATCAATTTTTGCTTTGTCAACTTCGATTCCTTTACTCGAAATCTTGTGACCAAGGACTGTTGGGAATTATATTTTCATAGATTTGATGGTACAAAACAAGAAGAATGAAACATGAAGAAATACTGAAATGATAAGCAAAATACGCTGAGTAGATACTGCTGCTGGTACAAAACATATTCTGTAAACAGATCTGTTCCTGCCGATAGTGTATCTGTTCCTGCTGGTCTGTTCCTACCGATAGTGTATCTGTTCCTACCGATAGTGCAAACGAGCTGCTGCTGATCAGTGAGTCATTACTGCTGCTGGATGGATAAGGATGAAAAAGATATTTTGTATTTGAGTCAAGTATATCAAGTAGATAATATCTAGATATGTTCTCAGTCAACAAAGTTGTAAAACAAGATACATGTTGTATCTTAATGACTGACACATAAAGCAAGTAGTAGACTAAGACTTATCAAACTTTGTAATGATCTCCTTTATACTATAAAAAGGAGATCACACCCTTAGATAAAAGAATGCTTCACAGTGAAACAAAGTGAACATCAAAAGTGTGTCTTGGTTGTGATTGAAACAATCAACACCAAAGTGCTTCGTACTCTCAAATTACAACAACACAAAGTTGTGTTAAAATGTAAGAGCACTTAAAGAGTGTGTGTGGGAACATTAGACATGGGGTCTAATGTTGTTTATTTTTGTTATGCCTCAAGGATCATTGATCCCTGTTAGAGTGTAACCGTATTACTAATGATCAAGTAGTATTGGGGCTGAGTTTAATAACAAAGAGAAAGTTTGGCAAAACCTTGTTGTGATAGTATTGTTTCTTTCATAGAATATTCCGTCAATATTATCATCATGCTTTTCATAGTTAATCCTAGATCAAAGGTGTAACAACCTAGAGTCCATAAACGATCACGTAACTTGTTTTAGTAGATTCAAGTCGGTCTAAAACAAGTTTTCACAAGGACAATTCCTTCTGTCACCATAAAATGACATTTTTCCCAATTAAGTACGAGATGAGAAGTTTTGTATCTTTCAAGCATTTTATCAAGATTGGAGAGGCACGACTCAAATGAGTCTCCAAATACTGAAAAATCATCCATGAATACTTCCATGGAGGTTTCAAGCATATCTTGAAAAATAGCAATCATGCATCTTTGAAATGTTGCTGGTGCGTTACAAAGACCAAAAGGCATACGCCTATAAGCATATGTGCCGAACGGACACGTGAATGTGGTTTTTTCTTGATCAGCTGGATCAATTGGAATTTGAAAGTAACCGGAAAATCCATCGAGAAAGCAAAAGTATTTGTTCCCCGCAAGTCTTTCCAACATTTGATCCATGAACGGTAATGGAAAATGATCTTTTCTGGTGGCATCATTTAATTTTCTATAATCAATGCATACCCGCCAACCAGTGATAGTTCTTGTAGGAACAAGTTCATTACGTTCATTAGTTACGACAGTTGTTCCTCCTTTCTTAGGAACACAGTGAACAGGACTCACCCATGAGCTATCCTCAATAGGATAAATAATTCCAGCGTCAAGAAGTTTGATTATTTCTTTCTTAACTACTTCCTTCATATTTGGATTGAGTCTTCGTTGTCTTTGAACAACTGGTTTAGAATCAGTTTCAAGATTTATTTTATGTTTGCAAAAGTTTGGACTTATTCCAGGAATATCAGAAGTTTTCCAAGCAAAAGCTTCTTTATGCTTTTTGAGTATAGAAACTAGTCGTTCTTTTTCATCAGGTTTAAGTTTTGAAGATATGACAACTGGAAGAAGAGAATTCTCTTCCAAAAATGCATATTCCAAATGATCAGGAAGAGGTTTCAAAACTAGATCTACTGGCGGTTCTTCAATTGAGGTTGAAATTCTCATATCATTATTGAATTCTAACTCTTCAAAGTTAGTATTTTCTTCCTCCGAAATTTCTTCGGTGTCAATCTGCATAAATTCAGCAAATTCTCTATCGAGATCTTCATCACTGATTTGTCCAGATGTTTTATGAATCTTAATTCTTTCATCAAGCAACTCATCGAATGTTTTTTCTGTTATATCATCGATAACATCAATGCTATAACAAGTGTCATCATTAGCATGAGAATACTTCATTGCTTGATTAATTGAAAAAGAAATTCTTTCATCCCCAACTCCAAGGTTGAGTTCTTTGTTTTTTACTCGAATGATAACATCTGCAGTATTTAGGAAAGGTCTTCCTAGAATTAATGGAACTTTGCTATCTTCTTCCATCTCCAGGATCACAAAATCAACAGGAAAAACAAATTTTCCAACTTGAACAAGCATATTTTCAGCTACTCCAACAGGATACTGGATAGTATGGTTGGCTAATCGTATACTCATTCTTGTTGGTTTCAATGTTTTGATTGAAAGTTTCGCATACAACGAGTATGGCATAAGATTGATACTTGCACCAAGATCGGCTAAAGCATCACAAGTGATTGAATTTCCCAAGGTACATGGAATAAGAAAACTTCCTGGATCACCGAGTTTCTTTGGTAATTTATTTTCAATTATTGCAGAACAATCTTCATTTAAGAAAGTAGCGGAAATGTTTTCCATTTTGCTTTTATTATTAACAAGTTCTTTCAAAAACTTCCCGTAATTGGGCATTCCAGCTAGAACATCAACAAGAGGAACGTTGATTCTAACTTCTTTTAGTAAATCAATGAACTTTCCATATTGTTCTTCCATTTTTTCCTTCCTCAAACGTTGAGGGTATGGAATTCTTGGTTTATATGGTTTGAGTGTTGGAGTAGGTTTATCAACTGGTGTAGAAACTGGTTCATTTTCTTTAGATTCCTCTTCTACTTCATCCCCACTATTATTTTGGACAACAGGAGTTGTTTGGGTTGGGTTGGGTGGTGGATCATAAGATAGACCACTACGAGTATATATAGCATTCACATGCTCATTTCTTGTTTGAGGTGGACGATAATTTCCAGATGATGATGGTTTTGGATTGGTTTGAGTATTACTTGGCAAGGTACCGGATGGTCTTGCAGCGAGTTGATCAGAAAGACGACCAAATTTGGTCTCAAGATCTTGGATAGAAGCTTGATGATTCTTTTGACCTTGTTCAACCTTGCTTTTAAGCATAAAGAATTGATTTTTCATGAATTCGTTCGTTCGTATTTGAGCATGCACAAATTCACGCATGGTTTTTTCGAATTCAGATTCTTCGTTTTTTGTTTCACGAGAACGATTTTCATCATGAAAAGATGTTTGACGGTTTTTATCACGAGTTTGGGAACGATTATCATCCCTTGGTGGACGATCTTTCCAATCTCGAGAATTTCTACCGTAGTAGTTTCCACGATATCCTCCTCCTCGATATCCTCCAGAAACATAATTAGCTTCAGCTTCGGGAACTCCCATGGGTTTATCATCACACTCGGATGATGAGTGATTTCCACCACAATGAGTACATCCCTCATGAATTTCTTTAATTTCTTTTTGGATACTTTCGAATTTGGAATTAATTTTAGAGGTAAACTCTTTCATCATATCCAAGATTTTGGAATTTTCATTTGTTGCTTCCGCAAATGCAACCATTTTTCGTTGAGGTTTAGTTTTGGCATCTTTAGACCAATCAAGCTTAAGGAGTACACGGTCTTCTAGTAAATTGTAAGCTTCATTAGGAGTCTTATAAAGGAAAATTCCTCCGGCATCAAGTATGCCTTGAGCTGCGTCATCTAGACCATGGTAAAAGATTTGGATAATATTACCACGTGACAATCCATGCCCATGACAACTACGGAGCATGTTTTTCATTCGAAGCCAAGCTTCAACAAGATTTTCTCCTTCTTTTTGAGTAAAACTACGAATTTCACCTAAGAGTCGATCAAACATGGCTGGTGGAAAGAAACGTCCAACAAACGCTCTTCTCATTTGGTCCCAAGTTGTAATCACTCCGGGGCTCAATTCATTATACCAAATTTTCGCTTCTCCGGTGAGAGACGATGGAAAAAGTTTAAGTCGGATTGAATTTGGATCGGTAGTTCCATAACGAAACATGTCACAAATTTCAAGGAAATCGGCAATATGTTTATGTGGATCAGATTTAACTCTACCATCAAATTGGTTGTCTTTAATCATAGAGAGATGATGACCTTTGATAGTAAAATTTTCTCCTAGATTCACGGGAATAATTGCGGCTTCGGGCGTAGGAGCTACTACCCTATTGGTACCCCACATGGGTTGATCGTCAGCCATTGGAAATGGTATTTCTTGAAAAAGATTAACGATTGGATGAATTTCGAAAAGGTTTTCAAATGGTGGATTTTTGGTTCTTGGTTTTCTTTGATCGGGTGGAATAAATGGAGTTTTCTTTTTACGAAATAAACGTTCGGGATTAGACAATGGTGAACTTAATTCTTCGTTAGAAGAACGAGTGGTCATACACGAGAAAAACGAGCCTATCGAAAAGGATTTAAAAACTATTTTTTTTATATGGTCAGGCCGGCGGTATGGAATTACTGGCCGACGGTTTGGTCGAATTCGAAAAGAAAATTTTAGACAGAAAGATTATACCGCCCGGTTTTGATTTATACCGGCGGTTTTGGACTTAGAATATTTTTTTATATATATTTTTTTTACGTGATACCGGCGGTTTGGATTTTTTAGCCGACGGTTTGGTCGAACAGTAAGATTATACCGCCCGGTTTTGATTTATACCGGCGGTATGGGAGAAAAATTTAGAAAGAATTTTTTTTTTTTTTTTTATTTTTTTTTTTTTTTTTTTTTTTAGAGAGAACTTAAAGAATACGCTAAAGAGCAACAATAATAGTAAGATTAAAACTAATGAATTATAAGCAAAAACTCACTCAAACGAGATTCAAATCCCCGGCAGCGGCGCCAAAAACTTGATGTGTTTCAAGGGATATACCCATTAGGAGTCCAAGTTTTAAAATTTTTAACACGATTTACCAATGATTCAAACGAAACACATACGAGCAAGTATACTCGTCCGTATATAGTAAGAGATAATTGAGGTAAGCCGAGGTCGTTCACTAGGATTTGTTTTGTTTGTGCGATGTGAATTTTTGTAAATAAATAGCAATCCAACTAAGCAATTCTAATTAGCAAGCAAATAAAGATGATGAAAATTCAATAATTAAAAGACTACACTTGCCTAGACTAGTTTGCACAATTCCTTTGACATGATTATGACATTGGTTCCATTTGATTATGATCAACAAATTAGATGGTGTTCTAATTCAATTAGTGGTGTACTAACTATATTGTTTCAAATACTTTCAATCCTCGTCAAGATTTAGGGATTATAAAAACAATATTTAAGAATTGATCAATCCAAGATTAACACAACTCAATTACCCGATTCACTTTCGTTTCACAAATAATTGACAACCACACTATTTAGCTTTCCAAGTTAAATTAAGTTTCTTATGAAATGGTCAATACATAAGGTAAAGCCCTCATAGACAAAGGTTTACAACTAACTTACTAACAATGTCTTTTTCAACCCAATACATCATTAGAAATTACCCAAACTTAATAACTCTTTGGTGGAGAAAACTTAAGATAGCACAACTCGTTCTTAGTGTTAACTTTTCTTTTGTGTTAGAACCAATAAGTCATAATCAATCAAATGAATAATAAATCAAACATCATCTAGGCAAGTGCATAAGACACTTAGCCACTCATGGTAAACAAAGTAATAACCATAAGAAATTGATCAATAGTAAACATGATTGAATAGTCTTACAAAATATTGTAATGATGATTACAAGTAATGAAGAACACTTGTGAAATAATCAACAATGATCCTTGCGTAATTGAAGTTATGATTGGTAAGAGTTTTAGTCTCCTTTTCCTGCGTTTTCCTCCTCTTTGTCGCCCTAAATGTAAGAGAAAATAGTGACAAAATTTTGTTGTAGTTTATTGTATCTTGATTGTCTCTTCTCTCTATGTTTTTCTTATCCTTATGTAGGGAGATTACCCTTTGCCAACAAGAAAACAACTTGGGCTCCAAGTGTCATAATGATGCAGGAACTTTAGTGATTAGAAGTAAATGATTGGCCTTGGTGTTAATGGTGCTTAAAGTGAAGAGTTAATGCAACTCTTCATGTCAATTTTTCTGCATACCTCAGGTATGAAAATGTAGACCCTGGGTATGGGTGACAGCGACGGCTATACCTCAGGCATGAATTCTTATACCTCAGGCATGAGCTCCCCTTCTTTAAACCTTGGGTCTAGAAACTTAAACCTTGGGTTTAGACCAAGTATTGCACATAACTTTCAACTCAGAGCTATATAATTCCCACTTGTAACACACTTCTTGGCACTTATTCCTGACTTCATTTCCACATCTTTCTCTTGAACTTGAACATAATCATAGCATGAATCTTTGTCTTGAACGGAAAACTTCACTTCGCGCATATTTACTTGATTTTGTCGACTTTTCTTCATCTTTTTCTCTATTTCCTTCGACATAGTTGTACCTGAACCTAAACACATCTTTTGCACCTTTTAAGCGTAAAATGTTCATAAATACAACCAAATAACATGCATAATCATAAGAATAACGCTATAAAAACATGTTCAAAATGAGCGTTATCAGAATCTAGATTTCAAGAACCTGCTTGTAACACCCCTAAAATTTTAAAATAGCAGCGAAAGTTTAATTGGGGTATTACTGTGAGGATCGAAAACAAAAATCATAGAAAAATAGTCTGAGAAGGCATTTTTAATTTATATAGGTCCATAATACCAATTCAGTTACAAAGCGTTACATCAGAGTGCTAAAGTTTCTCCAAAGAAACATCATTTTAACTGAATTACAACTTTATTTTACACCTTTATTTAAGATAGGGTACGCCTGCTCCATGCCCTGCTTTGCTCCACTAGTTTCCTGAGATACATGCTTAAAAGTCAACATAATGTTGAGTGAAATCATGGAGTTTGAAATTTAAATATCAGTTCGATTCACAAGTAAGATTGTATTTGAGATACAATCAGTTTAAAAGTTGATATCGCAGTTCATATATTGCCCTAAGTCTCATGACACGCAAACGTTAACAAAGTACCGCATAAACGGAGGTGTTCATCAAATTAATGATGAAGGTTTTGCCCTCGTGTAATAGGTGATTTGCCAATTCCTATTTCTCTCAAATATAATGTATCGCGACTAATACGACTAGCAAAAAGCATTCCGTCCAAGTATTAGTGGGATAGGTCGTCAGCCTCTAATAGATCTATTCATTATATTCGCGTTCACCGCAGTGATTAATGGCTCATGATAACAGGGTCTTGTGGCAATAAGGTAACTTAGGCATATATCAAGTCAGGTAGCATACAGAAAAATACTTGTGATCTGTTTATAGCATGTATCCCCCTCACGGAGTTTAAAAAGTTTAAAGAGTTTAAAAAGTGAGGCCATGACTCACCTTAAGCGTTACTGGTGATGGTGAAAGTAAACTCAGAGGTGATTATAACAAATTCGATACGGAACCTGGTAAATATATAAATATCTGAGAATCTGACTAATTTCTAGTGGTGTGTGTGTATGAATGGTGAATGGTGAATAACTAATGATATGCAACGATCTGATTGTTGAAAGTGAAGGTGTTACTTTTCGAATGATGCTACATATATGATTATTGTGTTCGTGCTCTCGTAAGGTTATATCTTCAAAGAGTGAATGAATGCTATGAAATATTAACTCGAAATGTTTCTAATGTTACTAAGTATCGAAAATTAACTAATATGCAAACAGAATGTGTAAAAATGCATATGAGATAAAGGTGTGGTGCAAAAATGAAAAATAAAATAAGAATGTCAAGTTATAACAGTTGGTACTTGTTCTTTCCAGATTTTACATCTTTTACCCTAACTGTGGCTCGCGTTACGTCGTTAGTCCTCGTCAAGTTCATAGTCCAAAATAGTCCAAAAATTGTCCATATGTCCATATAAGGCTTGGAGTTCAATGGTATGTCAATTTAAGTCCTCTATAAACTGTTTTCACAGCTTCAGTCCATAAGTTTCACAGTTTGGCAGGTTTAGTCCTTCTAGTCAGTGTGCGTTACATTTTTAGTCCTTTTTGCATAAAAATAATGGGAAAAATATTCTGAAAATTTCTATCACTTTATTAAGTTCATTTTAACTTATTTCAATTGCTTATTCCAGTAAAGAGCTTATTTTTGTATTAATGGGCTAGTTAACGAGTCAACCTAAGGCCCGTTAAGAATTTTTGAGGCGAGGACGTGTAAACTGTTTTGGGCCTGGAATTGGGCTATTTTTATAAATCTGAAAATGTATCACATGGGCCTAGTGGGCTGGTCTAACGCCATTTATTGTTGGGCTTGATATAGTCCAAACCGGAACAATAGTTTAAGGTTATATTAATTTTTGAATTTTCACATGAGTCCTATCGAGTGATAACCAAAACGAATTAATTTAAGCGTGTTTAAGAGCTTGTGAGTTCGAGCTTAAAACATGAAAAGTGTAGTTTCCTAGGCCTTTATTTGGGCTGAGCAAAAATATGTATACGTTACTTTCACGAATTCGAAGTAAAAAGATCATGAGTTGGACTGGTCGCAAGTTTTAAAAACTGAAAAACTCTATATATTTCTAAGTGTTTTATACTTTGTCGAGTAGCATTTAAAATGGTTCATTTAGAGTGTCGAGATGAACTTGTGGGTAAAATCTTAAAATACGAAAGATGTTCTTGGCCAGGTCGACAATCGTGATAAGCAATAATATTGGTTTGTTACGTTCTCCAATACGAAGTTAATTAAATGAACTTTGGCCTGTCGAGACATGTTTATGAAAGGAAAAACACTTTAGTTTATTTTAGAATACTTGTGCATCACATGAGAGTAGTGATTTGATTTAACTATTTTAAAGCTAGTAAGTGAGCTTTTTTTAACAAAGTACAAACGCGACTTATTTAGTTAGCAAGGTGGTCTTTTAGTTCGTGTAATATTGTAGGTGGGTCGTTAAGTGGATTTTAGTTTTACTGAGCCGTTTATGTGGCGGTCTAGACCAGTCTTCTGGGTTATTAAGACTTAGAGTTTTTCTTTAAGTTTTCTTAGTATATGGTACGCGTGAGATATGATCAGTAGAGTGGTCGAATGAGTATGTGTGCATGCAACAAGTTTTTAAAAGTGAGGGTGGTGTGAGTTGTGTTTCTCAAGCCTTCACAGTGAAGACATGTTATGTTGTTGTGAGTTACATGAGTTCGTATATGCGACTATAAAACTACATACGTTCGAGTAAGTGTGTACATAATACATAAAATGTTATTTAACGTGTAAGTAGTATGTAGAGTGATTTCTAACTCGTTCACATGTGGGTTGTCGCATGTGAGTTTCATGCAATTTACTTAAGTAACATAAACATATTAAGTAACATGATGCGTTCGAATAGATGAATATATGTGCCATGCATGAGAATCTATCTAACTTGACTATAGGCTACAAAAGAAATAGAGTACGTTCGAGTTTAATAAGGTGCATGCAAGTTATGAGTGAGTGACATTTTCGTGTAAAGAATGAAGAGAGGGTAAGCACATACCACACCTTAGAAAAGGTGGTGAAGAGGCTGTGGTTGTTCGAACGAAGCACAAGGAGAGACAGTGATCTTGTAACTATTCGAAAAAGTTTTATATGCTTTAACTTCAACTTGATTTGCTCCCCAACTCTCGACAGAAAGCTACTAATCTTTTTAAGGAATGTTTTGAGAGTGAAAGAAAGTGATAGGTGGGTAGGGTAATGGGAAGATTGGATGGGTTATTTTATAGACGAAATATCTCACACGTTTACATTAACCATAGAATTAATCATTGAAGATACTGTGTTAAGAGGACACCTATGTAGCTTTGCTGTCCTAGGTTGAGTGTGAGATTGATATTGGTAGTTGAGGTTTTGTATTCTAGCTTTTGGAGTGTTTCTTTATTCGGTTTGGTGTTAACATTGGCTCAACGATTTAACTAGCGAGCTACAAGTTTATTTCTAGCCTCATGTCCCACTCTTACACGTATAATATCATTAAGAAAAGAGTTTCGAGGTTGTAGTAAAAATCGGGATTCATAACGGGTAGGTTTTGGCTTTGTGTTTACTCGGTTTTGTTGAAAATGGGACAAACAAAATGACTTTCGTTACTGTGGCATTATTCGACAATCATGTCTGTGAATTGGTACAAAAGGAGTTTGCTAGGTGGTGATTTTAATGGCGTAAAAATATGTAAGGGTTATGTTCGATACTTTAGAAATACGAGTGGGTTTTTGAAGAGGGTTGTGATCGGGTTTTAGAAGAAAACAAAGGAAAAGAAAAGAGTAAAGTGGGTGTGGTGATGGGCTGCGTGGGTTCGATGGGTTGTGTGGTCTTGATGGGCCGAAATTATTAAGGGTCCGGTTGGTTTTGTAGTTTAGAATTAGGATTAGTGTATTAGGTGTAATAATTTTGGTTAAGTGTATTTGGTGTAATTGATTTTGTGTTAAACGTATTATAATAGATATGTTAAGTTTTATCGTGAGTGTTGTCACTTGTCGTTGCTCGTGAAAATGTGTTGTTGCGTGGGAAGTGTTATCTCAAGTTCGGTGTATATATATATATATATATATATAATATATATATATATATATATATATATATATATATATATATATAATATATATATATATATATATATAAAATGCACGGCGATATTAATAAATGATAATAGAAAAGTTTAAATTTTCCCGTAAAAATGGGCTTTATTAAATGGTAATACAAGATTATCACTAATCACTAAGATTAACTACAATGGTTTTTCGTAGAATCCTACAGTACTCCTCCCTCATTCTGAATTCCGTCCCGGAATTCAAGTCTGAGATAGCTAATAAGAGTGGTTTACGAGAATAGGTGGGGATATTTTTTACAAATTTGGTCTTCGCGTTCCCATGTGTATGTCGGTCCCCTCTTGGAGTTCCATTTTACTTTCACAATGGGAATACGGTTTTGCTTAAGTTGCTTCACCTCTCTATCCATTATTTCCACGGGTTCTTCTGTGAACACAAGTTTGTCGTCCAGTTTAATTTCTTTCAGCGGAATAACGAGAGTCTCGTCCGATAGGCATTTCTTAAGTTGGGATACGTGGAATGTAGGGTGTACCCTACTGAGTTCTTCTGGAAGTTCTAATTTATAGGCAACTGGGCCAATCCTCTCGAGGATTTTAAATGGTCCAATGTACCTTGGGTTGAGTTTCCCACACTTTCCGAAGCGTATCATTCCCTTCCAGGGCGAAACTTTTAGCATAACTCTATCTCCAACTTCAAACTCCATGGGTTTCCTCCTCACGTCTGCATAACTCTTCTGTCTGTCACGAGCGGCTTGGAGACGATGTTTGATTTTGAATATTTTCTCTGTCGTGTCGCGGATTAGTTTTGGTCCGGTAAGCTGCATGTCACCAACTTCCGTCCAGCAAACAGGTGATCTGCACTTTCTCCCGTAAAGTGCTTCAAAAGGTGCAACCTTTAAGCTAGCGTGGTAACTATTGTTGTATGAGAATTCAACCAATGGTAAGTGTTTGTCCCAACCTTTTCCGAAGTCAAGTACACATGCTCTAAGCATATCTTCCAAGGTTTGGATTGTCCTTTCACTTTGTCCATCAGTTTGAGGATGATAGACGGTGCTCATGTCCAATCGAGTACCGAGAGCTTTCTGTAGAGATTGCCAAAATTCTGAGGTGAATCGGCTGTCTCTATCTGAAATGATGGAGATTGGGACTCCATGTCGGATTATGATTTCTTTGAAATACAACTGAGCGAGTGTGTCCAACTCGTCAGTTTCTTTGATAGGCAGAAAATGAGCTGATTTAGTCAAGCGGTCGACGATAACCCAAATGGTGTCATATCCGGTCGACGTTCTTGGTAACTTGGTAATAAAATCCATAGTGATTCTTTCCCATTTCCAAACTGGTATCTCAGGTTGTACAAGAAGTCCAGATGGCTTTTGGCTTTCAGCCTTGACCCTTGAACAAGTCAAACACTTCCCAACATATGTTGCAATGTCGGCTTTCATGTTTGGCCACCATCAAAGTTGCTTGAGATCTTGGTACATCTTGTTGGATCCAGGATGAATGGAATATTTAGACTTGTGAGATTCATGCATGATAAGGTCTCGAATACCTCCGTAGAGAGGAATCCAGCATCTTTTCTTGAAGCATAACATTCCATCGGCTCTTCGTATGAATCCGTTCTCACTTTCTGGCATGCCATTAATCTTCTCGTGAGTTCGATTTTCTTTTTGAAGAGCTTCCGATTGGGCTATGAGAATTTGAGATGGAAGCGGTGAATAAATTGTCATTTCTAACGATCGGACTCTAAGGGGTTTGATTCTTTCTTTTCTACTTAATGCGTCGGCCACGACATTTGCTTTACCGGGGTGGTAGCGAATTTCACAATCGTAGTCGTTGAGTAGTTCCAACCATCGGCGCTGTCTCATGTTCAGCTCCTTCTGATCTAGTATGTGTTGAAGACTTTTGTGATCGGTGAATACCGTGCACTTTGTACCGTATAGATAGTGTCTCCACATTTTAAGAGCGAATACTACTGCTCCTAGTTCCAGATAATGAGTGGTATAATTTTCCTCATTCTTCTTGAGTTGTCGAGAAGCGTAAGCGATGACTTTGTTTCTTTGCATTAGTACCGCACCTAAACCATGATGCGATGCATCACAATATACTACAAAGTCGTCGCTTCCGTCCGGTAGTGCTAGAATTGGTGCTTCACAGAGTTTTTGTTTGAGAAGTTGAAATGCTGATTCTTGTTTCTCTCCCCAGATATATTTTTTGTTTTTCTGAGTGAGTTCTGTCAGAGGTTTTGCGATTTTGGAAAAGCCCTCTATAAACCTTCGATAGTAACCAGCGAGTCCTAAAAATTGTAGAATTTCAGTTGGAGTGGTGGGCGAAGCCCAACCTTTAACTGCTTCGATCTTGGCGGGGTCAACGTGAATACCTTGACTGTTGATGATGTGGCCTAAGAATTGAACGGTGGAGATCCAAAAGTCACATTTGGAAAATTTCGCATACAGTTTTTCTTGCTTGAGTAATCCCAAAATGGTTCTCAAGTGTTCCGCATGCTCTTTTTCGTTACGTGAGTAGATCAGAATGTCGTCGATGAATACGATTACGAATTTGTCCAAGTATGGTTTACATACGCGGTTCATTAGATCCATGAACACTGCCGGTGCGTTGGTAAGACCAAATGGCATTACTCGGAATTCGTAATGTCCGTATCATGTCCGAAAGGCCGTTTTGGGAACGTCTTCTTCTCTGACTCTTAATTGGTGGTATCCTGATCTTAGATCGATTTTTGAGTAAACACTCGATCCTTGCAGTTGGTCAAATAGATCGTCAATTCTTGGTAATGGGTATCGATTTTTCACCGTGAGTTTGTTCAACTCTCTATAATCAATGCACATTCGGAATGTTCCGTCTTTCTTTTTGACAAACAGGACTGGTGCTCCCCAAGGTGATGAGCTAGGTTGGATGAATCCTTTATCTGACAGTTCTTTCAACTGCTCAGATAATTCCTTCATTTCGGAAGGGGCTAATAGATATGGTGCTTTTGCAACGGGTGCTGCTCCTGGCACTAACTCGATTCGAAACTCTACTTGCCGGATTGGTGGAACACCTGGCAAGTCTTCAGGGAATACTTTTGCAAACTCATTTACGACTGGCACTTCTTCTAGTCATTTCTCTTTTTCTTTCGATTTATCTTCCGTTATTTGGACCAAAAATGCGTGACATTCTTTGTTTATGTATTTCACCGTTTTGATGTACGAGATGATATTGAGTTGGGTTTTATAATGGTCACAACGAACGGTGAGCGTTTCATTGTCTATGGGGATTTGGATAACTTTTTCGTCGCAGATGATTCGGGCGCGATGTTTGGATAACCAATCCATGCCCACAATTGCGTCAAAGCTTCCAAGTTGGATGGGCATGAGATCGATTTGGAATGATTTGTCTTGGAGGGTTAAGGTGCAGTTTTCGAGTACGGTATTGGTGCTTAGCAATTTTTCGTCGGCTATTTCAATTTCGTACGAGGTATCTAATTATATAGGTGCGATATTAAGCAATAAAGCAAATGAAGTAGATACAAAGCTTCTATCGGCTCCAGAATCAAATAATATTTTAGCACTATGTTGATTCAGTAAGAAAGTACCCGTAGTGACATTGGGATTCTGTGGCGCGTTTCCATCTCCAAGTATGTAGGCTCTTCCGCGGGTAAAATTGTTGGTGTTCTTTGGGCAGTGACTCTTGTAATGTCCCGCTTCTCCACAAACGTGGCACTTCACTGCTACTGGGTGTGCATTTGCCCCTGTGGCCCTGCAGTCTTTGGTCACATGACCTACTCTTCGGCAGTTACCGCAGATAGCGGTGCAGGGTCCGACATGATGCATCTTACACTTGTTACACTGGGGTTTTGTACCAGGATACATTTTCCCTTCAGTAGGTGCAGCCACATAAGCCCTGGCGGCTTCTTGACGGCGGTTTTGTTGCTGATGTCGGTCGTTACGGCTTAGCTGGTAGTCTCTGTTGCGGTTGTTTCGGTCATTGCTGCGGTAGTTCCTGTTGTGGTTGTAATAGCTGTTGCTATTCCGGTTGCTGCTGCCATGGTTATCATAGTTTCTCTTTTGTCCAATGACTGTGGAGTTAGAACCTCGTTTAAGCACTCGGTTCATCATTCGCTGAGCAAACACGAATGCGGCTTCGAGGGTTTTTGGGTTTGATGCGGTAACGTCTCCCTCAATACTTGAAGGTAGTCCTTCCACATATTTTTCCAACATCTTTTCCAAGTCAGGTACCATGTGTGGACACAGAAGAGATAATTCTTGAAACCTTCGGTTGTACGTACTGACGTCATTGTTTCTCACCATTAACTGGTGAAATTCATCCTCAAGCTTCCTGACCTCTGTCCGAGGACAGTACTTTTTCAACATCTTATTTTTCAGTTCGGTCCAGGAGATTTGAAATGCTGCTTCGGTACCCATTATTTTGACAGTAGCATTCCACCAAGATAGTGCATCTCCCCTTAAGGTTCCAGTAGCAAAAGTGACTTTGTTGTTTTCTACGCAGTTGCTTCTCATGAATACTGTTTCAATGCATTCAAACCACTGTGCTAACTCTGTCACTCCTTCTATGCCTTTGTAGGTGGTTGGCTGGCAACTCACGAATTCCTTGTAAGTGCATTTACGCTGAGTAGATGCCTCACTTTCAGTCGTGGCTCCAATATTATTGCTTGAGCGGGTTGTAGCATCGGCCTCGCGTGCTGCGGCGATACCGGCATCAATCATCCTCTGAACCTCCTCAGGTGTTATTGTTGCGGTATGGTTGGTAGTTTCGTGTTCGATATGTTCCATTTTCTATTAATGTCACAAGAATACAGATTTAGAATTTGGATAGAATAGCTGAATATTTGAAAAGTGCGTAAATGAACAATGTAATCATGGTGTGAAATGGTGATTAATTTGAATATTTTCAACAATTACGATGCCTTTAGAATTTATCAATTTACGGATATAGGTTTGTTAAGGAACAAACGATTTAATCATAAAAACTGGAGTTCATCAACTTCTTCTACATTCCTCCGTCTTATTTTTGAGTTTCTATTCTTTATGTGTCCAAGTTTTTACAATATCTACACGATTAGAGAATCATAATAATAACAGGTAACATCACGACATGTCTGGATACAATTACAATACATACGAACAACCATAATACATAAGTTAACAGATATATAGTACATTACTACCAGCATTACAACATTAATAACTTGATCAGTTGAGTTATACAACAAAACGATACAAGAGTCTTTATTAATCGCCACATGCGGCAGACTACAATGTCTCAAACTATACAACATGCTAACTATGTCTAATGATCAGGTCCATCCGTACGCCTCGTGAGCTCTGAGATCTGGTCTCTGAGTCTCTGTATCTCAGCCTGATGCTCCATCTGTATATCTCCCATGATGTTCTCCAACGTGTCGGCTCTACGCTGTGCAAGGTGAGCCTCCCAAGCTAAGTCCTGTCCCTCTCTCCGTATAGATATCGCGTAGGAACGGGTATCTGCTAGATCTGTCTGCATCTGCCTCAAACACTGCTGTACCACTGCTCTGTTGGAAGCCAACCTATGCAGAGTGTCACTGATAGTCCCCGGGGGATCCAATGGTACATGGTCGATCATCCGGAGGAGCGAATCAATCTGCTCTCCATGACTCTCCAGTCGTGTCACCACTGTAGATGGTATAAGAGTA
Organism: Artemisia tridentata subsp. tridentata; assembly: GCA_021014915.2. Lineage (NCBI taxonomy): Eukaryota > Viridiplantae > Streptophyta > Magnoliopsida > Asterales > Asteraceae > Artemisia > Artemisia tridentata. The sequence continues at coordinate 264,715,028 of CP139502.1, forward strand.
TGGGTGACTACTGGTCTAAACCCTTCCCAAGCATCATGGGTCTGAGCTGGGGGAGTGAAACTAGGAGGATAAGGCAGTGATGGTGAGGATGGGTGTATCTGGTCTGAGATGCGGGGTCGACTCGATGAGGGAATATCCTCCGCAGGAATAGGGTCCTGCTGACGAGGTGGCAGTGGGTATGTCTGAGTACATGTATCAAATAGATGGTCAGGGGGTAGGGATGGTGCAGTCTGATGGAACTCTAATGGTGTATCATCTGCAGGGAGCCATTGCTGACTCTCAAAGTACAAGTCGTCAGGGGGTGGTATATAGAAAGGAGAATATGTGTCATAAACAAAGTGTGGTGGTAACGTAGGTGCTGGCAAAGCTGGCACATGGGGGTTCTCCAATAAAGGTATGGCGACGGCTCCACCCTCCATAAAGGTATGGGGGACGTGACTGATGCTAGTGATCCTTCGGAATCCGAATCCGATGATACACTAAAATGGGTGATGAATGACATGGTACTGTAATAATCCATATATAGTAAAAATAAGTAATTACTAACATCAAGTGGTGTAATGTAAGCATGAAATGATCTAGTTGTACACAGTAACTATGCAGAGACTTATATAAGATAATCCTGATGTATAATATACCGAGCGCGGCAGCAAGCAGGCATGGAGGACTTAGGTAACATGGTGGAAAATTAATTTGTTTTGAAAAAATGTAGTTATAGTCCAACGTTTAAAAACATTTGGTTCTCTATAACCTGGCTTTGATACCAATCTGTAACACCCCCAAAATTTTAAAATAGCAGCGGAAGTTTAATTGGGGTATTACTGTGAGGATCGAAAACAAAAATCATAGAAAAAAAGCCTGAGAAGGCAATTTTAATTTATATAGGTCCATAATACCAATTCAGTTACAAAGCGTTACATCAGAGTGCTAAAGTTTCTCCAAAGAAACATCATTTTAACTGAATTACAACTTTATTTTACACCTTTATTTAAGATAGGGTACGCCTGCTCCATGCCCTGCTTTGCTCTACTAGTTTCCTGAGATACATGCTTAAAAGTCAACATAATGTTGAGTGAAATCATGGAGTTTGAAATTTAAATATCAGTTCGATTCACAAGTAAGATTGTATTTGAGATACAATCAGTTTAAAAGTTGATATCGCAGTTCATATATTGCCCTAAGTCTCATGACACGCAAACGTTAACAAAGTACCGCATAAACGGAGGTGTTCATCAAATTAATGATGAAGGTTTTGCCCTCGTGTAATAGGTGATTTTCCAATTCCTATTTCTCTCAAATATAATGTATCGCGACTAATACGACTAGCAAAAAGCATTCCGTCCAAGTATTAGTGGGATAGGTCGTCAGCCTCTAATAGATCTATTCATTATATTCGCAGTTCACCGCAGTGATTAATGGCTCATGATAATAGGGTCTTGTGGCAATAAGGTAACTTAGGCATATATCAAGTCAGGTAGCATACAGAAAAATACTTGTGATATGTTTATAGCATGTATCCCCCTCACGGAGTTTAAAAAGTTTAAAGAGTTTAAAAAGTGAGGCCATGACTCACCTTAAGCGTTACTGATGATGGTGAAAGTAAACTCAGAGGTGATTATAACAACTTCGATAAGGAACCTGGTAAATATATAAATATCTAAGAATCTGACTAATTTCTAGTGGTGTGTGTGTATGAATGGTGAATGGTGAATAACTAATGATATGCAACGATCTGATCGTTGAAAGTGAAGGTGTTACTTTTCCGAATGATGCTACATATATGATTATTGTGTTCGTGCTCTCGTAAGGTTATATCTTCAAAGAGTGAATGAATGCTATGAAATATTAACTCGAAATGTTTCTAATGTTACTAAGTATCGAAAATTAACTAATATGCAAACAGAATGTGTAAAAATGCATATGAGATAAAGGTGTGGTGCAAAAATGAAAAATATAATAAGAATGTCAAGTTATAACAGTTTGTACTTGTTCTTTCCAGATTTTACATCTTTTACCCTAACTGTGGCTCGCGTTACGTCGTTAGTCCTCGTCAAGTTCATAGTCCAAAATAGTCCAAAAATTGTCCATATGTCCATATAAGGCCTGGAGTTCAATGGTATGCCAATTTAAGTCCTCTATAAACTGTTTTCACAGCTTCAGTCCATAAGTTTCACAGTTTGGCAGGTTTAGTCCTTCTAGTCAGTATGCGTTACATTTTTAGTCCTTTTTGCATAAAAATAATGGGAAAAATATTCTGAAAATTTCTATCACTTTATTAAGTTCATTTTAACTTATTTCAATTACTTATTCCAGTAAAGAGCTTATTTTTGTATTAATGGGCTAGTTAACGAGTCAACCTAAGGCCCATTAAGAATTTTTGAGGCGAGGACGTGTAAACTGTTTTGGGCCTGGAATTGGGCTATTTTTATAAATCTGAAAATGTATCACATGGGCCTAGTGGGCTGGTCTAACGCCATTTCTTGTTGGGCTTGATATAGTCCAAACCGGAACAATAGTTTAAGGTTATATTAATTTTTGAATTTTCACATAAGTCCTATCGAGTGATAACCAAAACGAATTAATTTAAGCGTGTTTAAGAGCTTGTGAGTTCGAGCTTAAAACATGAAAAGTGTAGTTTCCTAGGCCTTTATTTGGGCTGAGCAAAAATATGTATACGTTACTTTCACGAATTCGAAGTAAACAGATCATGAGTTGGACTGGTCGCAAGTTTTAAAAACTGAAAAACTCTATATATTTCTAAGTGTTTTATACTTTGTCGAGTAGCATTTAAAATGGTTCATTTAGAGTGTCGAGATGAACTTGTGGGTAAAATCTTAAAATACGAAAGATGTTCTTGGCCAGGTCGACAATCATGATAAGCAATAATATTGGTTTGTTACGTTCTCCAATACGAAGTTAATTAAATGAACTTTGGCCTGTCGAGACATGTTTATGAAAGGAAAAACACTTTAGTTTATTTTTGAATACTTGTGCATCACATGAGAGGTAGTGATTTGATTTAACTATTTTAAAGCTAGTAAGTGAGCTTATTTTAACAAAGTACAAACGCGACTTATTTAGTTAGCAAGGTGGTCTTTTAGTTCGTGTAATATTGTAGGTGGGTCGTTAAGTGGATTTTAGTTTTACTGAGCCGTTTATGTGGCGGTCTAGACCAGTCTTCTGGGTTATTAAGACTTAGAGTTTTTCTTCAAGTTTTCTTAGTATATGGTACGCGTGAGATATGATCAGTAGAGTGGTCGAATGAGTATGTGTGCATGCAACAAGTTTTTAAAAGTGAGGGTGGTGTGAGTTGTGTTTCTCAAGCCTTCACAGTGAAGACATGTTATGTTGTTGTGAGTTACATGAGTTCGTATATGCGACTATAAAACTACATACGTTCGAGTAAGTGTGTACATAATACATAAAATGTTATTTAACGTGTAAGTAGTGTGTAGAGTGATTTCTAACTCGTTCACAGTGTGGGTTGTCGCATGTGAGTTTCATGCAATTTACTTAAGTAACATAAACATATTAAGTAACATGATGTGTTCGAATAGATGAATATATGTGCCATGCATGAGAATCTATCTAACTTGACTATAGGCTACAAAAGAAATAGAGTACGTTCGAGTTTAATAAGGTGCATGCAAGTTATGAGTGAGTGACATTTTCGTGTAAAGAATGAAGAGAGGGTAAGCACATACCACACCTTAGAAAAGGTGGTGAAGAGGCTGTGGTTGTTCGAACGAAGCACAAGGAGAGACAGTGATCTTGTAACTATTCGAAAATGTTTTATATGCTTTAACTTCAACTTGATTTGCTCCCCAACTCTCGACAGAAAGCTACTAATCTTTTTAAGGAATGTTTTGAGAGTGAAAGAAAGTGATAGGTGGGTAGGGTAATGGGAAGATTGGATGGGTTATTTTATAGACGAAATATCTCACACGTTTACATTGACCATAGAATTAATCATTGAAGATACTGTGTTAAGAGGACACCTATGTAGCTTTGCTGTCCTAGGTTGAGTGTGAGATTGATATTGGTAGTTGAGGTTTTGTATTCTAGCTTTTGGAGTGTTTCTTTATTCGGTTTGGTGTTAACATTGGCTCAACGATTTAACTAGCGAGCTACAAGTTTATTTCTAGCCTCATGTCCCACTCTTACACGTATAATATCATTAAGAAAATAGTTTCGAGGTTGTAGTAAAAATCGGGATTCATAACGGGTAGGTTTTGGCTTTGTGTTTACTCGGTTTTGTTGAAAATGGGACAAACAAAATGACTTTCGTTACTTTGGCATTATTCGACAATCATGTCTGTGAATTGGTACAAAAGGAGTTTGCTAGGTGGTGATTTTAATGGCATAAAAATATGTAAGGGTTATGTTCGATACTTTAGAAATACGAGTGGGTTTTTGAAGAGGGTTGTGATCGGGTTTTAGAAGAAAACAAAGGAAAATAAAAGAGTAAAGTGGGTGTGGTGATGGGCTGCGTGGGTTCGATGGGTTGTGTGGTCTTGATGGGCCGAAATTAATTAAGGGTCCGGTTGGTTTTGTAGTTTAGAATTAGGATTAGTGTATTAGGTGTAATAATTTTGGTTAAGTGTATTTGGTGTAATTGATTTTGTGTTAAACGTATTATAATAGATATGTTAAGTTTTATCGTGAGTGTTGTCACTTGTCGTTGCTCGTGAAAATGTGTTGTTGCGTGGGAAGTGTTATCTCAAGTTCGGTGTATATAATGTATATATATATATATATATATATATATATATATATATATATATATATAATATATATATATATTATATATATATATATATATATATATATATATAAAATGCACGGCGATATTAATAAATGGTAATAGAAAAGTTTAAATTTTCCCGTAAAAATGGGCTTTATTAAATGGTAATACAAGATTATCACTAATCACTAAGATTAACTACAAAGGTTTTTCGTAGAATCCTACACTGCTGCCAAAGGATCTGTTGCATATACAAAATGTGTTAGTAGTCTAAAAAGGGGGAAAATCATTGCAATATGTAAATTTCAGTAACACTCATCTTTGTTTGATTTCGTAAACAGTATCCAATGCTACTATCAGAAACGACAAATGTTGATTGCACATGCCATGCAAGCACCTGCACATCCGGCATTGATATTCAATTTATTTTTTATCAAGCATACAAATTTAGAATAGTAATTTGAGTAATACTTATCTTTTGTTCGCAGTTAAAATAGCGAAAAACTATGAATGTTGAATGCACATACCATGTGAATACAACAGCAGTTCAAGTCAGCGCTTGGTCGCCTCACATCCATCATCGTTACTACGTTTATTTATTGGTATCTAACATCTGTGCATAGTCTGTAGTGGCGTTATTACAGGCAACGTTCATCTATGAATCTAGATTTCTAGAACCAACTGCCATAGGATCGAACCTGTTGCATATAGAAAATGTGTTAGCAGTCTAAAAAGGGGAAAAATCATTGCAATATGTAAATTTCAGTAACACTCATCTTTGTTTGATTCCGTAAACAGTATCCAACGCTGCTATCAGAAACCACAAATGTTGATTGCACATGCCATGAAAGTACCTGCACATTCGGCATTGATATTCAATCTATTTTTTTATCAAGCATACAAATTTAGAATAGTAATTCGAGTAATACTTATCTTTTGTTCGCAGCCAATAAAATATATTGAGAAGCTCAGCATGAATACTCTGACGGCACAAAAATATTGACAAAATAAACATAGGTAGCTGTTCTAAGGCCCTCTACAGTTTCTTTTGTCGTTTCAAGTCCCTTTGTACAATTGCCTGCATCAGGCATTGATATCTAACTTCTGTGCATAATCTGTAGTGATGTTGTTACAGGCAACGTTCATCTATGAATCCAGAGTTGAAGAGACTAACGCCATAGTACTGAAGCTGTTGGATATAGAAAATGTGTTAGCAGGCAAAAAGGTGAAAACTAATTGAAACATGTGAATTTTTGTCGTTGCTTTTATGTTTAAATGTAGATGATTTATTATGAAAGGGTTTTGTACCATTGAATATTAATGTTTAAGAATAAAGGTCGGTAATACAACTTTCTAAGTAGTATAGAGGCTACAAATATTACTGATTCTGTTTTTCGTTTCTGTGTGGATGTATAGCAGATAATGCACATACCATGTGAATACAGTAGTAGTTCAAGTCAGCATCCAGATGTGCATCACCGATATTTCATCTACTTTTCATATAGGCTGGTGAATATAGAAAATCAGTTAACAAAAAGAAATTAAAGAGGATGAATACAATGATTTAAATCTGTAAATCCTAACAATACTTATCTTCTGTTTGTTGGCGTGCGAGAGCGTGCAAACCTGAGGAGCAGGAAAATATCGATAAAGTATCCATGTAAATATAGCAAGTACGAAAATATTGAGAAACTACGAATATTGAATGCAGTTAGCATGTAAATACGGTAATGGTTCAGAAATCATCAAATCCGCAGGCGACAGTATTTCATATGAAGAAACATAAATATAAAAGAGAATAATTACTTTTAAATATTCTATAATGTAGTATAGAAATTTTCTTATAATAAAACTGATGAAATGCATATACATATATATATATATATATATATATATATATATATATATAATATATATATATATATATATATATATATATATATATATATATATATATATATATATATATATATATATATTACAAAGGTGTATCGTAGAAAAAATTTGTCGATTCTAGAAGAACATGTGAGTATGAGTACTCGTGTTGAATGGGATAATGAAGGAGTGTGGCCTGTCATGAACAATACACACTATATCATTATCACAATCAACACGTCTCAGTTATTAGGGCCGATCTATCAAACGATGTATATGACTTCCATTGTTTAATTTAACAAAACTCTTGACAACGTTCAATTCAAACAATGGAAGTAAGATACATTATTAGATAGATCTACCCTAATAACTGAGATTTTCAAAGCGAAGTTCAATGTAGCCAGCTGTGTACGGCGACGTTACTTTGTAGATGCCTGTTTTAGGTCGTAAAAAAGAATGGAACCGAAAAATAAATATAGTTAATCTTTCTAAGTCCCCTTACAGTTCCATTTGTTGTTTCAACTTCCTTTGTGCAACCGCTTGCACCAAGCGAGTTGCTAGGTTATTGAAAGAACAAAAGGAACTGTATGGGAACTTAGAATGAGTAACTATGTTTAAGTTCCAGACTAATTTATTAAGTTAAAGCATTCATCGACTAAGTAATGTGGATATCCAACACACAGGTCGCTACTTTAAACTTCTTTTTTGAACAGTTTCATAGAATCCGCAAGTATAATTTACGACAAACCTTTGGTACTGCAAGTTATGGTCTGTGAAGATTAACAGCTATGGTGACGTGAGATAAGGCAGATGATATACCTGTACATGCATGACCATCTTATGTTTGAGCTGATCAACAGATGACTTAATTGTAAGGCATTCGATAAAAAAAATAAAAAATTACCATAACAAACGAAGGCTATCTGTTACTTTGTTTGTTTGCCGATACTAAAACTTGATGTCATGTGCCTTTGAGAGTTAACTTGTTCTCGCATATCCACAACCGCAGTTGCAGAAAAGATGCTGATCAGCAGTATGGATCAATCATCGAAGAAAGATGGGAAACGGAAGAGGATGGTGCGACGAAGTAATTTGCACCAAACTACCTGACACACCATCCTCTCCGGTTTCTCATATTTCTTCAAGAATTGTACCTTAGTGGTGATCAGGTCCTTTTCTGGACCTGCAATTATGCATATGCGAGAAAAAGGTAACTATTACAGACACATGACATGAATTGTTAGTATCGGCAACCAAAAAAACTACTAAATAGTCTTTGTTTCTTATGTTTAGAAATTCTTTTTTACCGACTGCCTTAGCTTTCTTGTTATCTCCTGCGCGCATGAAAATGCAAGAAAAAATTATGTGAGACAGATATAGAATATTAGCTGTTAACGTCAGGAAATAGAAAAATAAGCAGACAATCGTGTTGAACGGTTTAGGAGGTGTTAATAATTATAGGTAGAAAATCTGACCTCCCTCTCGAACCCCTTTTGTTATTTAAATGGTCTTTAAACAATACTCTGCACCAGACATATTGATAGACCATTAAAATACATGATGCGCGTGATGTGTCGTTGCGGTTTAGCAGTTTTAATGCCTACTCAAGTTTTAAATTTATATTTAGCCGACTTATCAATAACACACACACTTAACGAGCAGTGTACCCGGTCAGTATGAATATAATGGTAAGTAGAGTGTCGATCACTAAGAGTGGAACGTATTATCTCGTTATTCTAATCAGTATTTTAATATCCTAACGCAAGGGGGTTTCAGCCTGAGAGACTGGCACGATTTGTTTGCAATTAAATAATAAAATAAACCAATAGGCACGAATCAGCAAGTAGCACACACGTACACAGATAAATACTCGAGACAATAAGAGGGCTGTCCTTATGATTAAGTAGATTGTCACTTGTTTTATTGATAGCTTTATATGAAGTGTATGTAGTTAACCCTTTCTCGTTGGTCCTATTCTTATCGGCGAGTAAACCCTTAATGATTACTTATGTCTAAAAGTTATTCCTAAGTGATCAATTTAGTAATAACCGTGGGAGCCACATTATTTTCCGCAGTCAAATGCCCGCAAGCCACTAATAAACACAGAGGTTATCAATGCACTAATAAGTAGTAACCAAAGACATCAACATATAAACTTTAATTGATGGGAAAGCAAGTATTAAAGGGAGTGCAATCTTTCGTTGTCACATTACACAAGCCACAAATCCTGATGAATTAAAGTTTGCTAACACAATAAAACAAAACTACTTAATGAATTAAACACATGCAGCACCTTCTTACAGCTCTTGTATCTTCGTTTGGTGTGTCTTGTGCTGCCTCCTTGACTGAATTCGTCCTAGGGTTCTGCTGCTTCGGTCTTCGAACCTAATATAATCCTTGACAAAAAGCTCCGGAATTCGTCTGGTCTTGGGGTATTTATAGTTTCTGTCTGAGGTGAGATGCGGCGCATCTAGTAAGTAGATGCGGCGCATTGACTTAACTTCGCGTGGGGTCCAAGATTATAATATTCAGGAATATTCGTACACCGCCAGAAGATGCGGCGTAACTCCATGATTAGATGCGGCGCATGTCCTCTTGTATCTTGGATCGTATCTGGTGATATCTTAATAGAGATGCGCCGTATGTAATGAGTGAGATGCGGCGCATCTGGAGTAGATTAGTCTTGATCTTCTTCATTTCAGTAGACTCTTAACTTCTTGCATGTTTTGCTCCATAATCAGTCCAAAATCGCTAAGTTTCACCAAATGCTTGTTTTTACCTGAGAATTACAAAAGTAAACGATTAAGTATCAATCCTCATACATAATATAGTAAAACAAGTCAAATTAATAGGATAAATGATAGTAATAAAATGTACTTATTTGAGTTCATCAAATATCCCCCCACTTGAACTTTACTTGTCCCCAAGTAAACCTTAGAATTTCTCTTATGAAAATGTATCCTAAAAGATGTTAGGATTTATTTTTATATTTAAGCATGTATTCGTTTATTTCATAATCACACAACTAAACACTTAACGAATTAGAAGTAAAATAAAATAAGTTGATAAAAGCAAATCTAATCGTTTAACTGTCCAGTCGTGGCGAATATTCTATCATAAGCTTGGCAAGTATACACATCTCCTCCACTAAAGCTAAGGAATAACAAGTCTAAAGCGGTAAAAAGGGTTTTTAGGCTTAAGGGTTAATTATTCTTGATCACTATCGATCTCAAATTCCAGAAAAGGCGACAAAATCACAAATACATGATCGAATCCACGAACACGATACTTGCAATTGCTCAAATCCTTAACTCGAATAGGCTAAAGATAGGTCCAAACTTCACCAATAATAATATATCAAAAAGGGCGACAAAATCATAAATACATAGCCGAATCCACGACTACGATACTTAAGATTGCTCAAATCCCTAATCTCAATAAATCAAAGGTTTGGTTGGATAAAGAATAATAAAGGGCATGGATAACATTTGGGATATAAATTGGTGTAAAATGAAAAATAAACAAAACAAATAAATTAAAATCCTAAGTGTGGTTAATCACTATCCCAACCATCCCATGAATAAGACTCATATCATCGAATAACTCACGCTTTAATACTTGAAACACACGCTTTAGGTAGACACGAATTATACTCAACAAGATCTTAATCAAAGAATAAACTTTAATTGGCGTTCCCATAACTGCCAATTCCCATTCAATCCATAGATATAGTACAACAAATAGTGGTGATATCAACCACTTACATAACTTTACATAAGTTGGTTAAAACAAACATCAATTTTTTTTTTATTTTTTTATTATTATTTTATTTATTTTTTATTTTTTATTTTTTTTTTTCAAACATAGACATAGATGTGTAAAATTTCACCACATCACTATAATGATAATTCTGGATAATTTTTCCATACTTTTCATACTTCAGAAATAACGATAATAGTGAAAGTAGTAAACACACGAAAAATAAACTCAAAGATATACAATATTTACTTTCACTCCAATTGCATTGTGCAATTTCCCGACCTAACCAAAGATAATGAATTACGCACGCGAACACAGGTAATGTAAGGAAACACACTTTGCCTATAGCAATTAACCAACCACGGATTCTAATCTACAGGGTAGGCTAAGGTGTAAGGGTGTAACGAAACATTTTAAACATAGGTGTAAGAAACGAAAGGAATGGATCTGAGTGTTTTTTTAGGGGTATCTTACTCTAAAAATGAGAGTAACAAAAGGGTTTATACGGGGGTTAACTAACCAGTGTAGTTAGTTAATAACACATAACATATAATAGGCTATTTGGGTGTAATCCTAGAATTTTACCAAGTTAGACAAGTCATTCCAATTATATAAATATAATACTTATTATGGTGGTCTCGAATAGTATACAAGCCAAGTTCTAAAGTTTACAAGTCACCGGCACACTCATAGATTTGTGAATTTTGAAAAATCACAATTTTTTTGAAAATAACGTCATGTGTGCAGCTATGCAACTTAGATCTTAAACAAAAACATGCTAAAAAAATTTTAAGTTTGATATATTAAGCACATTTTAAGCATAATTTTTGAAAAAGTTTAGGACAAGTAATTGTTAAGTGTTCTAATTCTCCAATCCCCCCACTTAAGTTAAACAACGTCCTCGTTGTTTGTATAAAAGGTTAAAAACTGGAAAATAAAAGAATTAGAACAGAAAAACTCCCTTGAGATTTGCTCGGTATGATCCTCCATTAGTATAAGAGCAAAAATCATCTTTCTTGTGGATTAGAACTTTTAGCTTCATACTTGATGTATCCACAGGAAATCCAGGAAACTAAAATACCACCAAAGCTTCAAAACACACCTAAGATAAGAAAGGTTCAACTTGCATAATACATTAGTAGTTAGGAAAAATAAAACTTAAAAATTAAAAATGAAAATCATCAGGTCAGTCGATGCGCCGTATCTTATGGAAGAAGATACGCCGTATCGAGCCTGGAATTAATACGGATCAGAATAAAGATGCGCCGCATCCTTAACCAGGGATGCGCCGCATTAAAATAAACTGATAAATAGTTTTAAAGTCAAAAATAAAAATGCAGAAAAATTAAAATAAGATATGACCATTGCAGGAGATGCGTCGCATCTCAGAATTGAGATGCGCCGTATCCTCATGCGGGCCTGACTGACTCGACACAGAAAACAGAATAATAAAAATTCTCCGGGTTGTCTCCCGGTAAGCACTTGTCTTTATTCCAGAGTCTTCAAGTTAGACTCACGTTCAGCTCTTCAATAAGTCCTTGTCACGGTCCATCCTTCTTCCTTCATCCGAAAGATTTTCCCGTATATCTCTGCGACGTTTTCTTCCGTTCGACTTAATCTAATATAACTCTTGGTCTTTACTGCAACATATTCCTCATCGGGTCCCAAAGAGTATTTGATGATTTTAAATTTCTCAGTAATCATTGCGGGTGGCTTATTGTAAGGGATCCCAAGTAGTTGACACTTTCTTTTGGTGAATTCTTCTTCGTCCTTGTCAACAAACTTAAAATAAGGATCCTTAATCAAATAGTCATCTAATTCCTCAATCAACGACTCATTATTATTATCATCTTGAATCGCCTCCCATTCTCTTTCCAAATCATATTGTAACCGTCGACTAAGCTTCGTGAAATCATCAAACTGTTTATGCACCCATTCCCAGAAAGTAGTATCCGATGTCCCCTTAAGTCCTTTCAAGCGTTCAATTCTGCCCTTTTCTTGTAAAGCCTCCGATTTTTGTGGGCAGTCTTCAACATTATCGTACCATTCATAATCTTCAAAGTTTACATCGTTTCCAACCCGTTTCATCCCAATTATACTTCCCCCATTACAGGTTCCGTCACTCTTATAATCACAGGTCGGCCAAACACTACTTCCGTCCTTGAAAACGAAGGGTGTACAGGTGTGATTAATGTGCTCAAATTCCCATGGTTTATCCCAAACCCATGGTACTTGGTCATTCCATTCATAGTACCAGGTGTTTTTGAAATCGTCATAAGTCTTAAATCCTGGTAGATCTCCAGTAAGCACATCATCGTCGACTTGAAGAAGGTAGTTAAATTCCTTGAACTCCTTGCACAAGGGTGTCTCATAATCGAACACATCAATGTCAATTCTGAAAAGTTCTTCAATGCCCTCATTGATTGTTGAATCATGAAGTGACGACCCATAATCGCTTTCTACTTCTTCGTCTTCTCCTCTCATCCAATATACCCATAATGCATCCTTAGTAGCTCGATCCATGCTCTTATGGTTATTAAACTTACTAGCCAACCATTCTGAAAAATCAACATCGTTAGGATCGTGGTTAACGTCAAAGCAAGCCTTTCCAATCATATTCTTTTTTATCTCCATGAACTCGTTAAATTGCTTCTTAAAACTCCGAGTCAACCATGAAGTCATAATCTGCTTGGCTTCATTTGCAGGGGCAAATTCCGGACTACCATATTTAAGTTCTAGCCAATCATTGAGGGAGAGATCAATCAATCGTACCAACCTACCATGAAATAGTAACTCCGCCAAAGCATAAATTCCATCATTGTCCAGATATTTCTCATTTAATCCCCAGTACAGCTCGGAATATGGCATGTAAGAGTTTTGGGTATTGCCTCCACCACAGCTTTCGTTGCTTGAGTCCATGTATGCAAGATAGAATTTCCCATCATCTTCTTCGATAGTAGTCCAGTTCAATCCTTCGGCTTCAATGATAGGCCATAAGAGCGACAATTCTTCTCCAGTGTACCTCACAAATACATCATAAGAGAATACCTCTTTGTCAATGTTGCATAAACGCATGAATTCCTTAAAAGCAGCTTCAAGAGGAGTCTCCCAAGAGAATAAATCTGCATCGATCATGAGTACATTGAATGAATCTGAAAACAAGCATTCCTTAGCAAGATATCCGTTAACTGACATGTCTTCCATAGCAAAATCTGTCATCCAAGGTAAAATTATCAGTAGGATTTGTTCGCTAGAAGAGAAATTAATGAATATAGAAACGGATATATGAATACAAATAGCTGATATCTGCAGACGATGCGCCGTATCCAAAAAGTTGGATACGCCGTATCTTATAATCGTTAAAATTAGATCAGACTTTTATCCAGAAAATAGATACGCCGCTTAGAATTTATGAATGCGCCGTATCGAATTAATTAATCAAAAATCGATATTTATTTAAAATTAAATACGTCGTATTAACGAAAGTTAATGCGCCGTATTTTCGTTACGTTTAAAAATACAAGATTTTTGATTCAGAAAATGCGCCGTATCGACAGAGATCGATACGCCGTATCTGTTTAATAATTCGCAAACTGTTTTTAATTAAAATAATAGATACGCCGTATCTGCGAAAGCAGATGCGTCGTATTACGTTAACGTTTAGAAAATTTTTTTTTATCAAAAACAGATACGCCGTATCTGCTAAAGCAGATGCGTCGTATTACTTTATCGCTTAGAAAAAAAAATTTCTTATTAAAAACAGATACGCCGTATCTTGGGGAAAAGATGCGTCGTATCGAATTAATTAAACGCGTTGTATTTAAAAAGAATTAAACGCAATACGCCGTATCTGAGAGATCAGATGCGCCGTATCGTTTGATTTAGCACAGTACAACGATAGCAGAACAGAAAAAATACGAAAAATAAAAATAAAAATAAAAAACACACAAACAAAAATAAACACAAAAACAAAAATAAAAGCAAACAAATAACATACAAAACAACAAATATGCAAAATAATACAATGATGCAATTAATCTAATAAAAAGAAAAACCTAATTAAAATACTAATCAAATTAACAGATAATAACAATTCACTCCCCGGCAGCGGCGCCAAAAACTTGATGCGCGTGATGTGTCGTTGCGGTTTAGCAGTTTTAATGCCTACTCAAGTTTTAAATTTATATTTAGCCGACTTATCAATAACACACACACTTAACGAGCAGTGTACCCGGTCAGTATGAATATAATGGTAAGTAGAGTGTCGATCACTAAGAGTGGAACGTATTATCTCGTTATTCTAATCAGTATTTTAATATCCTAACGCAAGGGGGTTTCAGCCTGAGAGACTGGCACGATTTGTTTGCAATTAAATAATAAAATAAACCAATAGGCACGAATCAGCAAGTAGCACACACGTACATAGATAAATACTCGAGACAATAAGAGGGCTGTCCTTATGATTAAGTAGATTATCACTTGTTTTATTGATAGCTTTATATGAAGTGTATGTAGTTAACCCTTTCTCGTTGGTCCTATTCTTATCGGCGAGTAAACCCTTAATGATTACTTATGTCTAAAAGTTATTCCTAAGTGATCAATTTAGTAATAACCGTGGGAGCCACATTATTTTCCGCAGTCAAATGCCCGCAAGCCACTAATAAACACAGAGGTTATCAATGCACTAATAAGTAGTAACCAAAGACATCAACATATAAACTTTAATTGATGGGAAAGCAAGTATTAAAGGGAGTGCAATCTTTCGTTGTCACATTACACAAGCCACAAATCCTGATGAATTAAAGTTTGCTAACACAATAAAACAAAACTACTTAATGAATTAAACACATGCAGCACCTTCTTACAACTCTTGTATCTTCGTTTGGTGTGTCTTGTGCTGCCTCCTTGACTGAATTCGTCCTAGGGTTCTGCTGCTTCGGTCTTCGAACCTAATATAATCCTTGACAAAAAGCTCCGGAATTCGTCTGGTCTTGGGGTATTTATAGTTTCTGTCTGAGGTGAGATGCGGCGCATCTAGTAAGTAGATGCGGCGCATTGACTTAACTTCGCGTGGGGTCCAAGATTATAATATTCAGGAATATTCGTACACCGCCAGAAGATGCGGCGTAACTCCATGATTAGATGCGGCGCATGTCCTCTTGTATCTTGGATCGTATCTGGTGATATCTTAATAGAGATGCGCCGTATGTAATGAGTGAGATGCGGCGCATCTGGAGCAGATTAGTCTTGATCTTCTTCATTTCAGTAGACTCTTAACTTCTTGCATGTTTTGCTCCATAATCAGTCCAAAATCGCTAAGTTTCACCAAATGCTTGTTTTTACCTGAGAATTACAAAAGTAAACGATTAAGTATCAATCCTCATACATAATATAGTAAAACAAGTCAAATTAATAGGATAAATGATAGTAATAAAATGTACTTATTTGAGTTCATCAATACAAAAAAAGGAATTCGAAGGGAAGGTCAGGTTAACCATCCTGCCTGTACTCATGTGACGCACGTAGTGCCGTTGCTAATTGTTATATTTTTGTTGGCTGGTATTTTTCTATTTGCGGATACAAAAAGTTGATGTTATGCGCCGGTAAAAGGTAATTTTTTTTCCGCATAGACGCAACTGTAGTGACACAATTGGTTCTGGTCAACAATATGCTCCAACTACGAAGGAAAGATGGGAAACGGAAGAGGATCATGCGAAGAAGAAATTTGCTTCAAATTACTTGTCACAGCATTCTCTTCTGCTTCTCATCCCTCTTTCCGAATTGAAACTTATTCTTGACCAGAACCATTTGTGCCACTACAGTTATGAATATGCGAAAAAAAATTATCTATGATTGGCGCGTGGCACCAGATGTTAATATCTGCAAATACAAAAAGATCACATATTAGTAGCTACTGCTATTGCTGGGTTTTTTTTCTTCAGTATATTCGTAAACGTACTTCCGCGACATCTTCTGATCAAGAATATGACTAAATTCTGAAAGATCAGTGGCAAATGAAATAGGATGCTGCGAAAAAGTAATTTGCATCAAATCACTAATAAGACCATCGTCTTCCGATTCGCACTAATCTTTCAGAATTTTATCCTATTGCTGATCAATGGTCCATGTATAAACGGTATCACGAATATCCGGGGTTTCATTATTCAAAGATAGCAGAAAAGATAACAAAAAGCCTAAGGTGTACGATAAAAAGAAAAGTTATCGACAAAATAATGTAGTCATCTAATTTTTGATTAACTTTTAGAAAGAGAATTCTTTATATGATAGCGAATTGTTACGTGCATGTTGCCACTTTCAGAGTTGCTAGTCAATTAAACCCATTTGCTTGTGTGTGTTACCAGCCTCAGTAGTAGGAAAGGATTTTGTAACCTGTCGTTGCATTTGACGATAGCAGCAACCACAGGTGTTTTGCATCATTATCTGCATATAGAAAGGTAGGCATGCAGTAAATAATCTGAAGCATACGAAAATATCATTAAACCATGCACATGAATACAGTAAATATGAAAATAGACACTAAATTTTAGTGATACTTAGCTTCTGTTCATTGGCGTCCGCGACCGCATCAACCTGAACAATAAAAAAATACCAATAAATTATCTATAGGAATACAGCTAGCATGAAAATACTAAGAAACTACGAACGTTGAGTGCACATACCATGTAAATACATTAGTAGTTGAGAGCTACATCTGTATGTCGATGACTGAACAATTTTCATATTGAATCATCGCATAAAAAATATTTGAATAATACTTACGTTTTCTTTGCAGGCAGTGACATGTACTGAAGCAAGTCAGTGCAAACACTTGCATGCTACAAAAACAGTGACAAAGTATCAATGGTGGATGTACACACCATGGCAAACTGGCAGTAGCTGTGGCTGGTGTCGGTACATCCATCACTGATATCCTGTCTATTTTTTATAGATGATTTAGGCCTAATCCCTTCACTTTCGGATAGCCACACTTCAAGGAGAGAACCTGCAAAGGGTGTATGTGGATTTTATTAGTTAATTCAACCAACGCTGTTAAAAACACACGTGTTCTTTACAGACAGATGAGTGCTACCTGCGATTTGTGAGTCCCAAATTCTGCCTTAAATATATAAGCATAATAGTCACAGTTGTTCTAAATCAATGAATCTAAAATTCAGGAAACTTAAAATTACTATATATATAGTATAGCGTCTTAAACGACCACAGTATTGTCGTTTTGTTCATAAAAATATATCATCAGGCTCAGGTCTGTAAATGTTAAATGCTAAAGAAGGTTAGAATTTTGCCATGTGCACAAACAGAGGCGGTTGCACGATACTAAGAATGGCATCACGCCATCCGGTGACTGCCATGGCAATTTACATTTCAGACCTCCATTAACCTATATCATTGGACTGATATTAATGAGCGATCGTAAGAAGTGAATACACCCGGCACGGTTGCAAATCTAAAAGTTTGCCCTGCCAAGAGCTGGGGATTCACTTATTTAATCAGAGCGACAGATTCATCATAGCCTGTTGCAACTAATAAATAGCAAGTGCAAACCTTTTTGCAAGTCGCAACAATCTTAAAGATTTGCATAACCATTGATAAAATCAATATATTTGATACAACAACTGGTAAAAGCATGATAAAACCGGTTCCAGTAACACATAAAGTCGATGTCTAAGGTTTCGATAGCTACTGAGCAAACTACAGGAAGAAGGTTCGCGCAACTACCATAGGCAAAAGGCACGTATAAAGCCACAGGGAGAAGCCACGTATAACAGCATATTAATGAGCTGAAAAAAAACTAAAAAACAGAAGAGTGGATCGGACCCACAACATGCAACAAACAGGCTCATAAAAGATAGGCCAAAAACAAAACGACATCACTGCAGTCGTTTCAAACGCTCCATTAACCACACGCTATGGGTGCAACCACAAACACGGTTGCCCTGCCAATGAACGCGTGGTCAGAGAACGTAACACGCACCAGATGCAAAGACATACGTGTCTTCTCTCTAGTGCACAGCATCGCAGCAACAATCTTTAACGTTTCCACCTAAACTGATAAAGGCAGAAGAAATGCATAAAACTCACATTGTACAGTATCAGAAACCGGCCATACAGTCTGCAAACCAAACGAATAAGGCAACGCTGTGGCTGCACCCACAATCCTGGTTGCCCAGCCAACAAATGTGCCTTAACAAAGGTGATGCCTACATCGCTTCTATTAGATCGCCACTGACTTTAGACTGGATCCAGCACATTAGGGTTATCGTTTTCCAGAAGGCGTACCCTTGACTATGAGAAAACCTTAGAAAGGATTCTCAATTAATCACCCGAACATGGGCTAAAAAAACGGAAGAGCAGATCGGCCAAGAAGACGCAAGAAAGCAGCCCCACGAAAACCGGGCCAAAATCAAAACGACAACACTGTAGTCGTTTTCGACACTAAACGCTCCATTAACCACACGGTATGGCTGCAACCACAAACACGGTTGCCCTGCCAATGAACGCGTGGTCAGAGAACGTAACACGCACCAGGTAATCTTTGTGCTTAATTTGAAATGATTTTCTATCTATAGCAAAATTAGCATTTATCATTATCTCCTTTTTATGCCAAGGGTTCTTATACTGGAATTCAAACCATTTCGTCCATACAGTTTGCAAACCAAACGAATAAGGCAACGCTATGGCTGCACCCACAATCCTGGTTGCCCCGCCAACAAATGTGCCTTAACAAAGGTAACTGTTGTTGCAAAATAGACACGGTTGCATAGTTGTTGTTTACACTATGCCGTCCGGTGCCTACATCGCGATCATACACTGTGGTCGTTGTAAGATGCCGCATTACTATATTTCACCCAACACATTATTCCTATGCATCAGACAACATCAATAGATTATAAATTTGTTTGGTAATCTATAACTGGTTTCATATAAAAATTCCTCTTAACCTTAAACTACACAGATATGAATCAGCATAAAAAAAATACCAACTTCTATTAGATCGACACTCACAACCATCAAATCAGACAAATATCAAACAAAAAAGCAACTTCTAAATAGCAAAAGACCATCTTCACCTTAATATTACAGCCAACTGACAGAAAATCAAGAAAAGGATAAATATAAAACTACACTGTGGTCGTTGTAAGATGCCGCGTTACTATATTTCACCCAACACATCATTCCTATGCATCAGACGACATCAATAGATTATAAATTTGCTTGGTAATCTATAACTGGTTTCATATAAAAATTCCTCTTAACCTTAAACTACACAGATATGAATCAGCATAAAAAAAAATACCAACTTCTATTAGATCGACACTCACAACCATCAAATCAGACAAATATCAAACAAAAAAACAACTTCTAAATAGCAAAAGACTAAGCTGACACAAAACCAGAAAAGGATAGGCATCAAATACACAATATCAAACTTCTATTACATCGGCATAAAAAAAAATACTAACTTCTATTAGATCGGCACTCACAACCATCAAATCACACAAATATCAAACAAAAAAACAGCTTCTATTAAATCGGCACTGACTTTAGACTGGATCCAGCACATTAGGGTTAGCATTTTCCAGAAGGCGTACCCTTCACTATGAGAAAACCCTAGAAAGGATTCTTAATTAATCACCCGAACATGGGCTAAAAAAACGGAAGACGGAACAGCGGATCGGACCGAGAAGACGCAAGAAAGCAGCCCACGAAAACCGGCCCAAAATCAAAACGACATCACTGTAGTCGTTTTCGACGCCCCATTATATTATATATAATTTAAGGAGTCTATATAGTACTTAACTATTTTAAGGTGTCAGCATACTTGCTTTAAAGTGTTTATTTACTCTGAAATAGGCAGATAACTAATTTCATTCAAACACTCAAAAATGTTTATTTGCTTTAGAATAAGCAGCTAATGCAAATAAGCAAATCTCAAACATCCTCTAACGAAGGTTTAGTTCATGTGCTACAAAATCTAGTCACCAACAGCACAACATCAACTAAGAATCTCCCATTCATTAGTTTAGAATGATAAACATCAAAAAATCTCATTTCTCAGCAAGATTTGACCTGCAATGTCGTTCTTGAATGGTAAAAAACAACTAAAACAGGGACGTAATATGTCTAAGCTTTTACAAGAATAGTCCTCTATCTCAAAACACGGCTAGCAAAGGAGCAAGTCTATCCCTCAGGTATTGTTTTAAATCAAGAAGATGGTTTTTGACATGCGGAGAAAAGTTGCCAGCTGATTAAAGCCATGGTGAAAGATGTGAACAGTTGAAATCCTACAACTTTTGGAAGCTGCCATCCTAAACCCCATCTCAGATAGCTGCAATAACAAAACATTATTCAGTATACAACATGTCAATAACTCAATATAAATGTCCGTTTGATAAATGACTTGATTTGGTTTATTTTTTATCTTAAAACTGTCGAATAAGATCTTTTCACAGAAACAGGAACAGGTTAAATATGTTAGAAATTGCGTAAAAAGTCTATCACCAAACATCCTACCACATAATTATAAAAAAATAGTACTAGTATATTACTATTGCAATAATATTGTTTTTGTAATAATACTGATTAGCAGCTGAATTATTTACAAGGTGAACAAAAATTTGTGGGTCAAACCCGGCCACGCCTGTTCCGACCGCTACTAGAATACATAAAGTGAAAACGTTTCAACCAGGATCTGTTTTGTCCAGTTACCCAACCCACCCATTTTGCAACATCCATGTTTCGATTTATAGCAGTAAGCATTTTTTTTTTTAATTATTTTATTTTATTTTATATATCATGTAAAAGAATGGTTCAGGAAAAAAAAACAGACCTTACGATGGAAGGCATTGTTGCCACAATTCCTGCACAAGCATATATGATAGGAATCAACGTCTTGGGCTTGTTTTTCCTAAGCCACATCAATGATCCCAATGCAGCAAGGGATAGACTCAACATCTGGAATAAATAAACACAAAGTAAATCAACTAAAGATTTATGAATCAGAACAATAAATGTATGCAAGTTTTGCGATAGCTAAACTCGTTAAATCTTTCAGAACATTCAACAAAATATTCATGTTTAAATACACTAAAGTTTAACCTTTCTGAAGCAGTTTATGACATTTAGAGATGTCCAACCCATTTATTTATAAATGCATCGACTTGGGGTGTGTTTAATCTCAAACAGGCAAACCAATTTACTTAGCTACAAGGGAACAGATTTAACAGGGTGAAAGTCCCGAAACCATTACCCGACCCATTCATCTTTGAGGCGGGTTTGGAGATATAAGAGAGGTCAACATACCAGATTTGCATTTGACTCGAGGCCTTGTAGAATGTATTCCCATGTGAATTCAAGTCCTCTAGCACCGACCCATAGGGGTGCCAGCCTATGCAAAACAGAATCAGCAAAAGCCCATCCTGTTGGTAATCAACCAAAGAAGAAAATATATAAAAGAGCGAAATATGTTACACAATTTAAATATTGAAGCTATAGCCTCTTAAGATGTTGATACATGAAAGAGGTTAGTAGCCACTCACCAAGTCCAACAGCCTGGAACTTGTGATTTTGAGAGATGTTTCGGTGAGTTAACTGAGTAAGGGCAAAGTAAAGCCCAGCAACATCAATAAAACCAATCAATGCTTTCAACAATTCCTAATCAAAAAGAAAGAAGAGAAGAAAGAGAGATAACATTAGATAAGCTGTGTTTAAACGTTAGTCATAACTTCTGTAATGTAAATTAACTGGATGGGCAAAAGAAAAATCAAACTTATTTAGCATGAGAAACCAGTACATTGTGGATTATAAAACTAACAATAAGAATGAAATTTTGTCTTAAGAATCTTACTCATAAGTCAGCTTTGTACATTGTAATAATAAACTGACAGTTATAGAAAAGATTCAAAAGATATGTGTTTCTTAGAATGACAGAAATGTAATTGCAGGTCTCTGTAGAACTGTAGAAGAAAACCTCTAAAAAGTGTCAAGTGGATTTAGGTGTGTATGACCTTTAGGCATTAAATCGCTTAAGCAGAAGTATAAGTGCCTCTTCATTTAGATAAATAATATATACTCATAAGTCATAATTATTTAAGATTGGTTTCATTGTTTCATCGATACAAATACTTAATAGTCCGGCCAGAAGTAGAATAAGAAATGAGGAAGGAGATACAAGAACTCATGGAGTGAGAATTTGTTTTTTAGTTTTGAAAAGCAAAAGCAATGGAATGAGAAATTTTTTGACACTATCAATTACCAAATCATCAATGACAACAAAATTAAAAAATAATGTTACCTGAGAGGGATCAAAAACGTCATTTTCAGAGACCTTTAGAAATGTAGCAAGGCAAACGAGCTGCCAAAATAATATGGAAACATAATCAGTCAATAAACAGATAACACGTGAAGCGGATGCATGTATGAGTTGTGTCCATAATTTCAGAGTAATAAAAATTAGTGAAAGCATAATGTACCTTCACTAATGCTGTGACAAGATAGACAACAGCCGTTTTGACTGAAGTGCCAAGCGTGTCATACTCTGATCTGCAGTAGAAAAGAATACCACCATGAAATCATTAGAAAGATATTAACTTCATCAGGGTCTATGTAAGGCCATATGCATTATACTTCCAAGGAAAATATATTTTCTCATTGATACGAACACATGCTAAAAAATGGATGTATGAAATATTGGTTTCCAACTTTCCATAGATCATAGATGTAGAAGAATTTAAAAGCAGAACTTAGTATTGACACAGAGTACGTACCACTTGGTTATAACAAAATATTGATTTTCAAGTAGGACAGATTTCGAGGGAAGGAGTGTACGTCCATATTCGGATCAACTTTTCAATACTATCATGCATTAGGCCCAATATTATGATCACAGATACTATGGTCATCTCGTTTTACATCCTCCATATCACTCCACTCATTCTAAACTTCAACCTATATTCTGTTTTTACAATACATAATGTATGCAATGACCAAGTTCACGCTATGCCATACAGCTAATAACATATTTTAAACATCCCTAAAATACAATGGTTCTCTAATTTAGTGTAGATAACTATAATATGTTCCGAGTAATTAAGTTCCTCACAAAGAAATACATTCCCAAGAAACAGCAGCTATAACATCCAATTACACATAGCACCAACATGATTTTCCAAGCTAAATAATCATTTCAGTTAAGCCAAAAAAATCTCATAAGAACAAGGATCCTCAACTTTAAGGGTGTGTTCTTGTAAGCTTATTCAAACAGCTAATGCTTATTCACACAATGCAAGAGAAATTGTTATTGTTTATCGGCATATTTTGAATGAGAAGATCAGGAGAAGCCTTTCCAAAAGATAAGCTTATAAAGCATAAGTTGTTTGGCTCCATCCATGCACTCACAAGTGCTTATTTGCCGTACTAAAACAAAATAAGCTCTTTAAATATCATACCCAAACACACCATTTATTATAGCAACTTATGCTTTTTGACATATTCAGATAAGCAGCTATAAGCAACTCTGAACCAGATATTTCACTTCAAATAATTAGATAAGCAGTTTGGATAAGCAACCCCACACACCCTAAAACCTACTGATATCTCATACAAAAGAAACCCAAAAGGTGATCAGAAGTTTAAACCATAAGCAATCTCAAACATCCCCCTAAACACACTTTGGGTATGTTCGGCAAGGAGCTTTTAAGAGTGTTTAGCAGCATTTAGCGTTTTGTTTTTCTTAGAAAAGCTACTTTTTTTTTAAAAAAAAGAAGAAAGAAAGGGTAGTTTTCAGATGCTACTTGAAGAAGCGTTTAGCGTTACCATTTAACTTTAACATCATTTTACACTTTATTATCACTGATATAGCTATGTTTCCAAAAACCGTTTTTGCCAAACATACCCATTACTTAAGATGTTACAACAAAACCAATCATTCACAAAAGGTTGTTCGACGGGCAACCCTAACCCAAGGACCACAATGTTCAGCTGTTTTATGCAAACCCCATCATTCAACACTCAATCCTAACTCCACTCAACTAAATTTTATAACATAACACAACCCAACTCAAATTTCCTACTTTTTTTTTATTAATTAACTAAACATCCAACTAAAACAATCACATCAAACTATCAAAGTATCAAATCAAGAATAATAATATAACAATAAAGATAAGTCAACTAACAGAGGAGTAGCGGAATAATAAACGGCGTGAGGACCGAAAGTTAAGATAGCACAGTTGAAAAAGTGAAACATCGTCATATCTTTGTCTCAGATCCAGATTACCACCCAACAAGAACCTCGGATCACTTCTTTAGTTTTCTACTTTCTTGTATGCGTTGATCACTGTTACTTGAGTCAGTGTAGATTGTCACACTGGATTAGTTAGGCTTTCACTAATGGGCTTATGACATATGGCATGTAACTAGCGGATTCTAGCCCGTTTCCATTAGAATTGGTATAAACTTCCTTCGTAGCTCATTAACATAAGGCCAAATATATATTACACAACTTAGGGCCTGTTTAGTAGGCATTTATTTGGAGTTTTTTCTAGATGTGCAAATAAATCGGTTAAAACCGGTTTTTGGTTTTGGGAAAATCGGTTAAAAAAAAATGGTTTTTCTAAAAACCGGTTTTGTTTTTTTCGGTTTTTCCGAAATTGTTGTTTTTTTTTGTTATAAATGTTCGGAATCGGTTTTTTTATCGGGTTTTTTTCGGTTATAAATTTTCGGATTCGGTTTTTTTATCGGTTATTACCGGTTCGTTTTTTTTTCCGGAATTTTACATACATGTTCGAACATTTATTTAATAAACTTGTTAATTATCAAACATTTAATTAAACAATACACCGGAAACATACTAAACAAATACAATCATAACTTTTTATTTGCACCGGAAACATACTAAAAAAATACAATCATAACTTTTATTTAAATAATACAATTATACAACTAAAAATATATAAATACTAATATATTTCGAGCTTCGGCATGGCCATCACCCGAAAACATATTAGTGTACTCAAGTATATCGAGCTTCGGCATTGCCATCACCCGTTATACTCAAGTCATTAAATCTTCCAAAAAATCTTCTACATCTACGTCTTCAACATCAAATTCTTCAAACTCACCTTTGATGAGGCGAAAAGTGTACCGCTTTTAAGGGGTCATTTAAGCCCGAAATCGTATTTATTTGATCAAATATTGCCCTAAATCGTTCCTTTTGTCATTTTAGGTACTTTTGAGGAGAAATCTGGAAAAGGAGGCATTTTGGACGTTTTTGGAGCATAAAAGTGAAGAAAACGGCAAAGTCTCAAAATTGTGCTGAAAGTCACCTTTGACGGCGTCAACATTAACTCCAGACGGCGTCATGCTTTGGCAAGAAAAGTTGGATGTGAAATTTACTCATGACGGGCCAGTGAGTTTGCATGAGAATTCTGACGGCGTCACGCTTTAACTAAATCAAGGGCGTCACGGCTTAAATCATAAGGGGACGGCGTCACGTTATAGGTCCGACGGCGTCAAGCCTTGATAAGCCAGAATGGATTTTTGAAGAGCTAAAGAGGGACGGCGTCAAGAAGGTCACCCGGGAACCCTAAAAGCGGCGAGGTGACGGCGTCACAATGCATAAGGTGACGCCGTCAGATGTCAAAGTCTATATATAGTTTTCTAATTTTTTGTCATTAAGGAGAGCTTAGTGTGTGGAATTTTGGGATAAAACCCTAAGACGATTTTAGCTACTTTTTCAGGGCTTCTTGCCTTGAGATCTTCCATGTTTCATTGAAAGATAAGTTATCAATTAATCATTCAATATGTCTATGTGTTGTTTGATTCTGTCTTATGCTTGTCTTTTGTTTAATATGTTAGGCTAATTTTATCTTGTGTTTGCTTAGATCTAATGAAACCTAGCTATTGATTATTGGTTGTTAGTGTGTTATTAGTTGTATTGGATGATTGTTTATCTATGTTAGGCTTAAGAAAACTGGCTAACTTCCTATTCGGTAACTTGCTTGAACGTCTTAAGAAACATGAACCAAACGCGTACTAAAGGTTTTTATGGTTGTATTTAATGCACAAGCGAATTCTAGTGATCCCATGTTAGGAGCTTCCTAGCCGGCTCGACATAGGAGTGAAGTAGGAGCTTGTAGAGTTTGGGGAAGTAAGTACGCCACCCCACGAATGGTATTAAGGAATACACCCGTCATCCACGCGACTAATACACACTAATTAACCGGTAAAAGATAGTTAGGGAGTAAGGAAATCTAAGTAAACACATTTCTCCACACATAAGTTTCTCACCACTTTTCATTTTTGTTATTTTATTTTATTTGCATTTGTAGTAATTTGGGTTAGTTGACTAGCAACTAATTCCGCCCACTCCTTCAAAACCCGAGATTTTACTTGCTTTCATAAAATATAAAAACATAAAAAAGAATCTTCCTCAACCCTTAGACCTATTAGAGTAGCCTTTCACACCTAACGAACACTATTCCCTGTGGAGAACGATCAATCCCCCGTACTTACCACTACACTATACTACATCGGTCAGGTACACTGCCTGGTGGGGTTGTAAGCCTCTTGAGATCCCTCGAGAGGTAAAACCTGTTGTAAGGTTGCAAAACCCACGCATCAAGTTTTTGGCGCCGCTGCCGGGGAATAGTTATTGTTTAGGTTGAATTTTTATTTCTATTAGGTCTACTCACTAGATTCCTTTCTAGTGAGATTTTTATTTTATTTTTCTAGGTTTTCTTTAGTCTATCTATTTTCTTCGTGTCTTTGTTCGTAACCATTACCGTCCGACATCATGGAAGATGGTAATATCCTTAACCCCCACAACCCACCACCACAACAACCACCACCACCTCCTAGAGCCCGTACTTTAGGAGAGTATTCCCGTCCTAGCCACCACGGCTATCGAAACACCATTGAGCTCACACAAGGAGCCAATATCACACCCTTGCGATCCGACACCATCCGGTTGGTGCAAAGTGGATGCGCATTCCATGGACTTCGTTCTGAAGATCCTAATCAACATCTCAAGGACTTTCTTAAAATCGTTGATTCTATAGACCTTGATGTTGCCACTCGAGAGACGACCCGATTGCGTCTCTTCCAATTCTCTCTGCGGGACCAAGCTAGTCAGTGGCTAGAACGTCAACCCGCAGGATCCATCACCTCTTGGGATGATCTCACCACTCGTTTCCTTGCTCAGTTTTTCCCACCGGAAGAACTACCAAGCTAAGGAATGATATCTTGATGTTCCAACAACGTCAAGGCGAAACTCTCTACGAGGCATGGACTCGATTCAAGGACTTACTCCAAAAAGTCCCTCACCATGGCATAGAACTTTGGCTCCAAGTCCAAATCTTCTATGACCATATCAATCTCTCCACAAGGCAAACCATTGACCAATCGGCCGGTGGCAAGCTACGTGATCTAAGTGCGGAACAATCATGGGCTCTCCTAGAGGATCTTGCTCTTTATGACAACGAAAGTTGGAGTGATCCCCGTGATTTGAATAAAACGGTCAAGGCAATATCTTTGCCTTTGAACAATTCAAGCACTTCCGATCGTAGGATCATAGAACTTGAAGACCAAGTCAAGTTTCTCATGAAATCCTACGAGGCTCCTAAACCTTCAAGCCAAGTGAACAAAATCACTTCTTCATGTGAATTATGTAGTGGTCCCCACGACACTCGTGATTGCATGGAACTCCCCGAACAAGCTTTTGCGGACTACGCATCCTCGCGTACCGACGGAGCGGGAGACAAGTGGTACACTTTCAAACCCGAGCCAAACCTCTACGGTGATTCATATAACCCCTCATGGAAAAATCACCCGAACCTTAGGTGGAAACAAAACCAAAACTCACAACAAATCAATTCTTCCAACCCACCTAATCGTTTCCAATCAAGCGGTTCCAACTCGAACCGTACTTTCAACAACAATCCTTCCGGCAATGGTAGTACCAATAACTTTGAAGGATTGATGTCTCAATTTATGGCATCTCAAGAAGCTCGGATAGCTAGATTCGAGACCGAATTCAATCAACAACAAACTGAGATGACCAATAAAATTGACAACTTGCTGAAAGCCCTCCATAACCAAGTGTTATCACCTCCACATAAGGACGCTAGGAACACAAATAGCGGACCCCAAGTAAAAGACCCCTCTTCATCCAAACACGTCCACTTTGTCAACATTGTCACTATTAAACCAATTGATAGGAATGAGGATAATAGTGAACCTAAGGATGAGGATAGGAAAGTCAGAGGTTGATAAGGAAGTTAGGACAAGTGAGATTGAAGAAGTAGATGATGATGAGGACTACTTCAATAGGCTACCCACTAAGGAAGAGCGTGCATATCATACAAACTTATTCGATGACCCCGAGACACCATACTTCCTAGGTAGACCAATCATAGAAATAGGCGACCCTTCTAATCTCAACATACCATGCAACATAGGGCATCTACATGTGTGGAAAGCTTATATCGACCTTAGATCACCCATAAACGTCATGACTAGAGCCCACTACAACTTGATAATGAAAAATCAACTTGGGTATAGGATGTTCCCTGACAAGGGTTTGGATGAGTAACTTCACGGAAGAGTTAAGGGATTACCGGTTTATGTAGGAAACTTCACCTATGTCACCGACTTTGTAATTGTAGAAGATATCCGTCCAATAGTCGATGCATCCTTGACTCAAGTGGTTTTTGGAAAACCATTTGTTGAGGTCTCTAGAATGACTTATGAACCTTCCTTGGGGATAGTTAGATTTAAGGATGAGACCGATGAAGTAAGCTACCAAATACCATATAAGATAGAACAATTCCAACACTTGTCAAATGTTGAGAAGGAGCTTAAACAAGCGGTCTACTATAGGAATGATAAGGATAGAAGTAAAGGAGTAGACTATGTTATGGAAAGGATATTCGGTTTCTACAAGGATTGTTTGAAATTAGGACCGGAATATAAAAACCGGGAAGGAGAATGGCCTAGGAACCGTGACCGATGATGGAGTCACGTAATGTACGTGACTTTGAGTCTAGCTACAAGACTCGTTAATAAAGAAAAGCGCTTCTTGGGAGGCAACCCAATCTTTATTTGTTTTATTTGCTTTGTGTGTTTATTTGTTTGTTTGTTTGTTTTTATTTGTTTCCGTATGTGTGTTTAATTTTTATTCTTATTGATTCATGTTAAAAACTAATTTGTGAAAATGCTTTATTTTGTTTTTAACTTCGTCTTAACTACATATAAAGGTATTTTGCAAAAGATAAGTGTAAGGGAAATCTAAATCGGTTTATTAGAACACAAATTAACATGAATCGTAATAATAATAAATTAACATACATATTAGTGTGTGTTTGAGTCAAATGCTTGTATCGAGTCATAATGATGTTTTGCAGGATTTCCAGGAAGTAAGGTAAAGGTTTTTCCAGAAATTTTCCGGAAACTTAAAACGAAAATTTTTGTCAGGTCATTTCTGACGGCGTCAGGGGTTATACACTGACGGCGTCAGATTTAATTTCCAGAAATTTTTGAGAATTTGTTTTCATAAAAAGTTTTTATTAAAATCTCCAACTTATAATCTCCAGGAATCTGCAAAGTTATCATTCCACAAGCATTATATCCTTATATATAGATTTTATCCCGCCGATGTTATGCAGGTTTTCGTGTTTGTTTTCTCAGGTTCAACAGGTTATTTTGGACAAGGAAATGTTTTGAATCAAGCTTATGGCGATGCATTAGTCATGGAGCTTCAACATTCTCTTTGGAGGAAGATTTAACCGTGTAATTTCATTATCCAACGAGCGAATCAGGGGAGTATTTGATTTCATTCTTTTACTTTTTTTCTTTTACATCTTGTTATTTGAACATTGGGACAATGTTCATCTTAAGTGTAAGGGGAGGGTAAAAGTACGATTTTAGAGAATACAATTGCGCTTGATTTTTGTTTGTTTAATAGTAGATGTGTAATAAAACTGAGATAAATACCTGTTAAGGCAATTTTAGTGCCAAATTTAAAATTTTTTACAACATATAGGAGTGAAACTTTGATCTTAATGAGCGTCTCACGGATAGGAGTTATATGACTAGCACAAAAACCGTACCACTAAAAAAATTTTCCACCCCCAAATATGTGAGGTTCACCCTAGAATTGGTAGGAAAAGCATTTATGCTATGATGTGTGTACCGGTAGCACTTAGATTCTAGAACTTGCGTTAGGACCATTCCGAGGCCACAAGTGAGACTACATTCGTGTAGTTAGATTTACTACATGATAAGAGGCATTAGGATTAACCCATTGTTTTACACCTGTGTTTTTGTTATAATTACGTTGGCTACATTGGTCAAGTAATTCTCCCACACCCTTTGCGTTGTACTCATTTTTAGTACACGATACCCTAGTACACCCCTCAGAGCCTATCTTTTCGTTTCGACCTTTAAGCATTTTACTTGAAGGAAGAATTTGTTTACACCCCACTTAAATGTACACCCAAATCGCCTTAGCCTACCTTGTATGCACTCATTTTTAGTGCATTATTGTGACAACATTTGTTTAAACCCCAAGTTAATTATCTAGTTGATTACATGGGTGCTAAGTCGAGTCATATCCTTGTACATATTGTTTTGGGACGATTGGGACTCATGGGTAAAGTACTAGTGTAATGGAGTAATGGGGAAGAACAACATTTATTACCCCCATATGTTTCTAAATGTTTTAAAAGTACTCCAAGTTTTTCAATTATCTTAATTCGAGTCATTAGAATTTGTATTTGTAAAGTTATGTAAAAGTTCAAGTGTAAGGGGAGCAATGCCCCCATGATGTATATTTTGGATGGTAGGGCAAAGTGTATGCAAAAAAAAAAAAAAAAAAAAAAAAAAAAAAAAAAAAAAAAAAAAAAAATCAAAAAAAAAAAAAAAAATGAGAAAAAAAAAATGAAAAAACATAGGATACCATCCCTTTTATTTTATGTTTATTTATGTTTTTTGTTTTTTTTTTTTATTAGTTTAAGATCGATTAGTCTTGGCTTACAAAATTGTAAGACATGAATTTTGATAAAGCTTTAATGCCCCCCAAAAAAATATCCGATCCAACAAAACCGGTTTTTTTCCTTTCCCTAACCTAACTTTAAACCCAAATTAAAAGCCCCTTTGATAGTTTATCTTAGGTGCTTACCCCAGTGGAGGGTTTTCGACCTTTCCCAAGCCAGGTAATCTTTTTGCTAAAACAGGTATGAGAGTTTTTCCGTTTTCATTTATGAGTTTAAAATTTTGAGACACTTGAGAGATTTATATCTAAACACTACTTGTAGGGCAGTAGTAATCCCGTGCTTTTTATGTTGAATGGAACTTTATTTGTTTAATTACTTTATTTTTTTGCTTTAAATGCCCCCAACTTGTTTTTTTGTTAGAATAAAAGCGCATTTGCTTGGGGAAAAGCAAATCTCAATGTAAGGGGTATTTGATGAGGCGAAAAGTGTACCGCTTTTAAGGGCCCTTTTAAGCCCGAAATCGTTTTTATTTGATCAAATTTTGCCCTAAATCGTTCCTTTTGTCATTTTTGGTACTTTTGAGGAAAATCTGGAAAAAAAGGCATTTTTGGGGCGTTTTTTTGGGGCAAAAAAGTGAAGAAACCAAAGCTCAAAATTTTGCTGAAAGCACCTTGACGGCGCAACAAACTCCAGACGGGGTATGCTTTTGGCAAGAAAAAATTGGATGTAAATTTTACTCATGACCCAGATTTTCATGAAATTTTGACGGGGGTCACGCTTTCTAAATCAAGGGGGTCACGGCTTAAATCAAAGGGGGGGCGCACTTTAGGCCGACGGCGTCAAGTTCTATGACCATATCAATCTCTCCACAAGGCAAACCATTGACCAATCGGCCGGTGGCAAGCTACGTGATCTAAGTGCGGAACAATCATGGGCTCTCCTAGAGGATCTTGCTCTTTATGACAACGAAAGTTGGAGTGATCCCCGTGATTTGAATAAAACGGTCAAGGCAATATCTTTGCCTTTGAACAATTCAAGCACTTCCGATCGTAGGATCATAGAACTTGAAGACCAAGTCAAGTTTCTCATGAAATCCTACGAGGCTCCTAAACCTTCAAGCCAAGTGAACAAAATCACTTCTTCATGTGAATTATGTAGTGGTCCCCACGACACTCGTGATTGCATGGAACTCCCCGAACAAGCTTTTGCGGACTACGCATCCTCGCGTACCGACGGAGCGGGAGACAAGTGGTACACTTTCAAACCCGAGCCAAACCCCTACGGTGATTCATATAACCCCTCATGGAAAAATCACCCGAACCTTAGGTGGAAACAAAACCAAAACTCACAACAAATCAATTCTTCCAACCCACCTAATCGTTTCCAATCAAGCGGTTCCAACTCGAACCGTACTTTCAACAACAATCCTTCCGGCAATGGTAGTACCAATAACTTTGAAGGATTGATGTCTCAATTTATGGCATCTCAAGAAGCTCGGATAGCTAGATTCGAGACCGAATTCAATCAACAACAAACTGAGATGACCAATAAAATTGACAACTTGCTGAAAGCCCTCCATAACCAAGTGTTATCACCTCCACATAAGGACGCTAGGAACACAAATAGCGGACCCCAAGTAAAAGACCCCTCTTCATCCAAACACGTCCACTTTGTCAACATTGTCACTATTAAACCAATTGATAGGAATGAGGATAATAGTGAACCTAAGGATGAGGATAGGAAAGTCGAGGTTGATAAGGAAGTTAGGACAAGTGAGATTGAAGAAGTAGATGATGATGAGGACTACTTCAATAGGCTACCCACTAAGGAAGAGCGTGCATATCATACAAACTTATTCGATGACCCCGAGACACCATACTTCCTAGGTAGACCAATCATAGAAATAGGCGACCCTTCTAATCTCAACATACCATGCAACATAGGGCATCTACATGTGTGGAAAGCTTATATCGACCTTAGATCACCCATAAACGTCATGACTAGAGCCCACTACAACTTGATAATGAAAAATCAACTTGGGTATAGGATGTTCCCTGACAAGGGTTGGATGAGTAACTTCACGGGAAGAGTTAAGGGATTACCGGTTTATGTAGGAAACTTCACCTATGTCACCGACTTTGTAATTGTAGAAGATATCCGTCCAATAGTCGATGCATCCTTGACTCAAGTGGTTTTTGGAAAACCATTTGTTGAGGTCTCTAGAATGACTTATGAACCTTCCTTGGGGATAGTTAGATTTAAGGATGAGACCGATGAAGTAAGCTACCAAATACCATATAAGATAGAACAATTCCAACACTTGTCAAATGTTGAGAAGGAGCTTAAACAAGCGGTCTACTATAGGAATGATAAGGATAGAAGTAAAGGAGTAGACTATGTTATGGAAAGGATATTCGGTTTCTACAAGGATTGTTTGAAATTAGGACCGGAATATAAAACCGGGAAGGAGAATGGCCTAGGAACCGTGACCGATGATGGAGTCACGTAATGTACGTGACTTTGAGTCTAGCTACAAGACTCGTTAATAAAGAAAAGCGCTTCTTGGGAGGCAACCCAATCTTTATTTGTTTTATTTGCTTTGTGTGTTTATTTGTTTGTTTGTTTGTTTTTATTTGTTTCCGTATGTGTGTTTAATTTTTATTCTTATTGATTCATGTTAAAAACTAATTTGTGAAAATGCTTTATTTTGTTTTTAACTTCGTCTTAACTACATATAAAGGTATTTTGCAAAAGATAAGTGTAAGGGAAATCTAAATCGGTTTATTAGAACACAAATTAACAT
This sequence comes from Artemisia tridentata subsp. tridentata, assembly GCA_021014915.2. NCBI lineage: Eukaryota > Viridiplantae > Streptophyta > Magnoliopsida > Asterales > Asteraceae > Artemisia > Artemisia tridentata. The sequence continues at coordinate 264,749,220 of CP139502.1, forward strand.
GAATCGTAATAATAATAAATTAACATACATATTAGTGTGTGTTTGAGTCAAATGCTTGTATCGAGTCATAATGATGTTTTGCAGGATTTCCAGGAAGTAAGGTAAAGGTTTTTCCAGAAATTTTCCGGAAACTTAAAACGAAAATTTTTGTCAGGTCATTTCTGACGGCGTCAGGGGTTATAACCTGACGGCGTCAGATTTAATTTCCAGAAATTTTTGAGAATTTTGTTTTCATAAAAAGTTTTTATTAAAATCTCCAACTTATAATCTCCAGGAATCTGCAAAGTTATCATTCCACAAGCATTATATCCTTATATATAGATTTTATCCCGCCGATGTTATGCAGGTTTTCGTGTTTGTTTTCTCAGGTTCAACAGGTTATTTTGGACAAGGAAATGTTTTGAATCAAGCTTATGGCGATGCATTAGTCATGGAGCTTCAACATTCTCTTTGGAGGAAGATTTAACCGTGTAATTTCATTATCCAACGAGCGAATCAGGGGAGTATTTGATTTCATTCTTTTACTTTTTTTCTTTTACATCTTGTTATTTGAACATTGGGGACAATGTTCATCTTAATGTAAGGGGAGGGTAAAAGTACGATTTTAGAGAATACAATTGCGCTTGATTTTTGTTTGTTTAATAGTAGATGTGTAATAAAACTGAGATAAATACCTGTTAAGGCAATTTTAGTGCCAAATTTAAAATTTTTTACAACATATAGGAGTGAAACTTTGATCTTAATGAGCGTCTCACGGATAGGAGTTATATGACTAGCACAAAAACCGTACCACTAAAAAAATTTTCCACCCCCAAATATGTGAGGTTCACCCCTAGAATTGGTAGGAAAAGCATTTTGCTATGATGTGTGTACCGGTAGCACTTAGATTCTAGAACTTGCGTTAGGACCATTCCAAGGCCACAAGTGAGACTACATTCGTGTAGTTAGATTTACTACATGATAAGAGGCATTAGGATTAACCCATGTTTTACACCTGTGTTTTTGTTATAATTACGTTGGCTACATTGGTCAAGTAATTCTCCCACACCCTTTGCGTTGTACTCATTTTTAGTACACGATACCCCTAGTACACCCCTCAGAGCCTGTCTTTTCGTTTCGACCTTTAAGCATTTTACTTAAAGGAAGAATTTGTTACACCCCACTTAAATGTACACCCAAATCGCCTTAGCCTACCTTGTATGCACTCATCTTTAGTGCATTATTGTGACAACATTTGTTTAAACCCAAGTTAATTATCTAATTGATTACATGGTTGCTAAGTCGAGTCATATCCCTGTACATATTGTTTTGGGACGATTGGGACTCATGGGTAAAGTACTAGTGTAATGGAGTAATGGGGAAGAACATCATTTATTACCCCCATATGTGCTAAATGTTTTAAAAGTACTCCAAGTTTTTCAATTATCTTAATTCGAGTCATTAGATTAGTATTTGTAAAGTTATGTAAAAGTTCAAGTGTAAGGGGGATGCAATGCCCCTATGATGTATTATTTTGGATGGTAGGGCAAAAGTGTATGCAAAAAAAAAAAAAAAAAAAAAAAAAAAAAAAAAAAAAAAAAAAAAAAAATCAAGAAAAATACAAAAAAAATGAGAAAATGAAAAATAGAAAAAACATACGGACTACCATCCCGTTTTATTTTATGTTTATTTTATGTTTTTGTTATTTTCTTTCATTAGCTTAAGATCGAGTCTAGTCTTGGCTTAGCAACATTGTATAGTACATGTAATTGATCAAGATCTTTAACTAGCCACCAGTAAAATATCCCGTATCCAACAAAACCGTGTTTTCCTTTTCCCTACACCTAACATTATAACCCAATTAAAAGCCCTCTTTGATAGTTTATCTTAGGTGCTTACGCCTAGTGGAGGAGGTTTTCGATCCTTTCCCAAGCCTATGGTAATCTATTTGCTATGACAGGTAGTGAGAGATATTTTCCGTTTTCATTTATGAGATTTATTTTGATGACACTTGAGAGATGTGAGTATCTAAACACTACTTGTGAGGTGCTAGTATGTAATCTCCGTGCTTATTATGATTGAAGTGGAACGATTATTTGTTGTAATTACTTTTATGTTTGCATTAAATGACCCCTAACTTGTATTTTGATTAGAATAAAAGCGCATTTGCTTGAGGACAAGCAAATCTCAAGTGTAAGGGTATTTGATGAGGCGAAAAGTGTACCGCTTTTAAGGGGTCATTTAAGCCCGAAATCGTATTTATTTGATCAAATATTGCCCTAAATCGTTCCTTTTGTCATTTTAGGTACTTTTGAGGAGAAATCTGGAAAAGGAGGCATTTTGGACGTTTTTGGAGCATAAAAGTGAAGAAAACGGCAAAGTCTCAAAATTGTGCTGAAAGTCACCTTTGACGGCGTCAACATTAACTCCAGACGGCGTCATGCTTTGGCAAGAAAAGTTGGATGTGAAATTTACTCATGACGGGCCAGTGAGTTTGCATGAGAATTCTGACGGCGTCACGCTTTAACTAAATCAAGGGCGTCACGGCTTAAATCATAAGGGGACGGCGTCACGTTATAGGTCCGACGGCGTCAAGCCTTGATAAGCCAGAATGGATTTTTGAAGAGCTAAAGAGGGACGGCGTCAAGAAGGTCACCCGGGAACCCTAAAAGCGGCGAGGTGACGGCGTCACAATGCATAAGGTGACGCCGTCAGATGTCAAAGTCTATATATAGTTTTCTAATTTTTTGTCATTAAGGAGAGCTTAGTGTGTGGAATTTTGGGATAAAACCCTAAGACGATTTTAGCTACTTTTTCAGGGCTTCTTGCCTTGAGATCTTCCATGTTTCATTGAAAGATAAGTTATCAATTAATCATTCAATATGTCTATGTGTTGTTTGATTCTGTCTTATGCTTGTCTTTTGTTTAATATGTTAGGCTAATTTTATCTTGTGTTTGCTTAGATCTAATGAAACCTAGCTATTGATTATTGGTTGTTAGTGTGTTATTAGTTGTATTGGATGATTGTTTATCTATGTTAGGCTTAAGAAAACTGGCTAACTTCCTATTCGGTAACTTGCTTGAACGTCTTAAGAAACATGAACCAAACGCGTACTAAAGGTTTTTATGGTTGTATTTAATGCACAAGCGAATTCTAGTGATCCCATGTTAGGAGCTTCCTAGCCGGCTCGACATAGGAGTGAAGTAGGAGCTTGTAGAGTTTGGGGAAGTAAGTACGCCACCCCACGAATGGTATTAAGGAATACACCCGTCATCCACGCGACTAATACACACTAATTAACCGGTAAAAGATAGTTAGGGAGTAAGGAAATCTAAGTAAACACATTTCTCCACACATAAGTTTCTCACCACTTTTCATTTTTGTTATTTTATTTTATTTGCATTTGTAGTAATTTGGGTTAGTTGACTAGCAACTAATTCCGCCCACTCCTTCAAAACCCGAGATTTTACTTGCTTTCATAAAATATAAAAACATAAAAAAGAATCTTCCTCAACCCTTAGACCTATTAGAGTAGCCTTTCACACCTAACGAACACTATTCCCTGTGGAGAACGATCAATCCCCCGTACTTACCACTACACTATACTACATCGGTCAGGTACACTGCCTGGTGGGGTTGTAAGCCTCTTGAGATCCCTCGAGAGGTAAAACCTGTTGTAAGGTTGCAAAACCCACGCATCAAACTCACCTTCATCTAATTCGGTAGTCGGAGGTGATATCCCTAATTCAACTTCTTCTCTTTCTATAGTTTCTTCAACGTCTTGTAATATCGGACCTTCCAACGATGATTCATGTTGTATCCTATCTACTCCATCCAAATAATCTTTCAAACATACACATACTTCCACGGATTCGGGGGTTAGTCTTTACCTGAGTATTTTAAAAATTTTCTTGCATTTGTTTGGGTTTGAGATACGAGAGATAGCTTGAGAAACGAGAACTTTGTCCCTTGATAGAACCAGCACAACCTAGAAACTCGAAACGAATCGTATTTGCCAAATATATTGAATTCTTGAAAGTTATGTGAATTTATACTTGATTTTATTGGAAAAATGATTTCGTGAATAATGGCGCAAGTTTCGTAATTTTTCGAGTCCGTTTGATATGTCGAATGAGTCCCGAACCGTTTTGACGAGAAGTATTGCTAGTTAACCATTTTAGTCCCTCTTGTATACTTTTATTTGCAACCCAACACTTTCCCTTTTGCCCCACTTTGGTCCCTCCATCCATATAAAAGCCCCATTTTATTTATTTTATTCATTTCTCACACACACCACTCTCTCACTACTCTCTCCCCTCTCTCTCTCTATACCGCCGGTGACCCACCGCCACAGATTCCGGCCACCGGAGAAATTTCCGGCCAACTTCCGGCCAAATTATTTTTATTGTTCCAAACGATAGATCGGGCCACCCCGACTTCATTTCTACCACCCACTCGCCACCACCACCCTCGAACCACCGCCACGCGCCGCCTCCTCTTGCTGCCACCATCACCGAGACACCACCACACCCCCTCCATCTTCCCCGACGGTAAAACCCACCCCACGCGCACCCTATTTTCATTTTTAATAAACTTTTGTCAAAACCCTAATTTTACTTTTTAATTTAATCCAATTAATAATGATTTTTATTAATAAAATAGTTTGACTGCTTGGTTTGACCGGTTTTTTAACCGGTTATTTTGCAAAGGCTAGTAAAAAAATAAAAAAATAAAAATAAATAAATAAAATAAATAAAATCGGTTATTTTAAAAAACCGGGTTTTAAATCGGTGAAAAACCGGTCGTCTATTAAAACATAAAACCGGTCTAACCGGTTCCGGTTAAAAAAAAACCGGTTGTGATTTGCACCTCTAGTTTTTTCTGAGCTATTAGCTTTTTATTACAAAAATAATCTCCTCCAAAATAATTAGTTCTGTTTGGATACATCAATTTCAAGTTTTTATTTTAAACAAGTAGCTCCAAAATTAAAAGCTGATTCATGAAGCTTTTAAAATATTTCGGAGCTGTTAAAACATAAAATTACTGATATACCTTCCAACCATATTACAATCTTTTCAAAATTGGATATGATTAGCAAGATTTATAATAATAATAATAATAATAATAATAATAATAATAATAATAATAATAATAATAATAATAATAATGTTTATAATAAAATAATAATAATAATAATAATAATAATAATAATAATAATAATAATAATAATAATAATAATAATAATAATAATAATAAATGGTGCAGCTGTGGCTATTTCTGATGAGTTGATCGCTTCTATCACTCAAGTGGTGAACCTTTTTCTTGCTGGTAAATGCCCGAGGGCGTTGGGTGAGTACATTGCTAGTGCTCCTCTCACACCCTTAGTCAAACTAGGAGGGGGTATCCATCCTATTGCTGTTGGGACTGTTTGGAGGCGGTTAGTTTCCAAGGTTTGTGCGTCCATGATTGGCCATTCTTCGGATGGTTATTTAGATGATTTACAATTTGGTGTTGGGGTATCGGGTGGAGGGGAGGCTATTCTTCATGCTGTGAATCGGTTGATTGAGGATCGTGGGGGTGATGTTGGTCTTTCTATGTTGTTGGTTGATTTTAAAAACGCTTTCAACATGGTGGATCGGGCTGTTATGTTGCGTGAGGTTCGACTTCATTTCCCGGCTATTTCACAGTGGGTGGAATTCTGTTACTCCAGTCCTGCCAGATTATATTATGGTGAGCATACTCTTTGGTCTCATCAAGGTGTGCAACAAGGTGATCCGCTCGGGCCTCTTCTTTTTGCTTTAGTGTTACATCCCCTGGCATGTAAGATTAGAGACTCTTTTAACCTTTCTTTTCAAGCATGGTATCTGGATGATGGCACTATTATTGGAGATACTTTGGTTGTGGGTAAGGTTTTAGAGTTGATTATGATGGATGGACCTAGTCGTGGCTTACACCTCAATGTTGATAAAACTGAGGTTTTTTGGCCAAAGGAAGACCCCAGAAGCAGATATGCGGGTGTTTTTCCCCCTAATATTTCTCGCCCCTTACACGGTGTTAAATTATTGGGTGGGCCCGTTAGTGTGGATTTTGAGTTTGGTAGTAAGCTTGTTCTGAAAAGGGTGGCTAAAACCATTGAACTTATGGATGCTGTTGCTAAACTTAATGACCCTCAATGTGAGTTGTTGCTACTCCGTGCATGTGCTGGTATTTCCAAGTTGTATTTTTCTATGCGCACATGTTCCCCCCGGGTCTTTGAGTGTGCTCAGGTTTCTTTTGATGCGGCACTTCGTTCTTCGTTGGAGCGTATTGTCACTGCTTCTGGGCCTGGTTTTGGTGATTGGCAATGGAGACTTGCCACCCTTCCCTTTGCTTTTGGGGGGCTTGGTGTATATTCTGCAGGTGATGTCTTGAAATATGCTTTCCTTGCTTCTAGACTTCAATCTGCTAGCTTACAGACTAAGCTTCTCCATAGTTCTGGTATTGCCACTGCTGGTCCCTCCTTTGATGATGCCTTATGTACTTTTAATATGAGTATAGATATTGACCTTTTGAGTAACCCAAGCGAGGTCGCTGCCCCCAAACTCATGAAGAAATTGGTAGATATATATTTCGATCGGGTTACTCAAACTGTTGAATCTACATACCATCTAGCTCCTCGACAGATGGCTTTATGGAGTTCACTAAGGGAGGATCATACTTCAGATTGGCTTAGGGTGGCTCCGATTTCGGGACTGGGACAAACTATGAATGCCAGGACTTATTGTTATGTGTTGTGCTACCGGTTGGGCGTTCCTCTTTTCACTATTCAGACACCGTGCTCAGCTTGTTCTAGGGTTTTCACTGGAGATATTTATGGGGATCATGCTGTTTCATGTACGGGTATTGTTGGCATTAAACACCGGCATAACATTGTACGTGATGTTCTTGTTGATATTTGTTCTCGGTCCGGAATCTCAGCTCGTAAGGAGGTGGATATTGGGCTTTATGGAGACAGGGACAGATCCTTACGACCGGCTGATATATTGCTTTATTCTTGGGACGATGGGCGTGATGTATGTGTTGATCTTACGGGTTCGTCGCCTTTGACGCAATCTGGGATGATTGATTTTAGGCCAGGGCGTGCGGTTATTGATGCAGCACAGCGTAAACGTGTCAAGTACGATGCCAAATGTGTTGATATCGGGTATGGTTTCCTCCCCTTCTCCTTCTCTTCTTTTGGAGAACTTGAGAAGGATGCAGTAACCCTACTAAAGCGTATTTGACGATTCTCTATGACTCAAGACATTGGGGCGCGTGCTGCGGTTCATATTTTTAATAGAGTTGGTTTTGCTATTGCTAGAGGTGTGGGGGCCCAGTTGGTTTCTCGGCTTCCCACCAATTTCTTGTAAATTCTATTAGTTTTTTTTTTTAATGAAGTGATAATAATAATAATAATAATAATAATAATAATAATAAGTGATGTAATAATAATAACAATAATAATAATAATAATAATAATAATGAAGTGATGTTATTATAAAAATAATAATTATAATAATAATAATAATAATAATAATAATAATAATAATAATAATAATAATAATAATAATAATAATAATAATAATAATAATAATAATAAAGGTGTTTGTGTGGGCGATTTTGACGATTCCACAGGATCACCTTGATCCTGTATCTTCTTCTTCGTCCCTTCCTTCACCCTTGATTCAACCCCTCAGTTGGATTGTTGTTTCTTGGTTCCATGGTGATTATGTTCTCTCTTCGTTTGTACAGTTACTCGCTTTTGTTTTAGCGTTTCTTGCATTAGTTTTTGGTTCTCAAAAACTTGTAGGTTTCGTTTCGTACGGTTTGTGATCTTCTCTTTCTTGGTGGAGCTTTCTTTTCCCTGGAATTCTGTTTGAGTTTTCTTGGTTGCGTTTTGTCTTTGTGGAAGGAAGGTATTGTTTTGTCCTTTGGTTAAAAACGTCTGCATTTTGCCCAAGGGCCCTACGTCTTTGGTTTGCGGTTTAGGAGTGGGCTGAGTTTTGAGGTTTGTTATCAGAAGGGCATTGCGTTTTGAATGACATTGCGTTTTGAATGGGCTGCGTTTTGAGTTTTGTTATCAAAAGGACATTGTGTTTTGGGGCTGGCCTTGCGTTTTGACCGGTTTTAGACTGCGTTTTGCCATGTTTTGTGTTGCGTTTTGTCTTGATTGAAGGAGTGCATTGCCTTTTGTCAGTTTTGGATTGCGTTTTGATCTTTGTGGTTGAAGGAGAGCTTTGTGTTCTGACTGGTGTGTGGCCTTGTGTTTTGATTGTTATGGCGATTATGCGATTTCATTGCCCCTTTTTGGGCCTAAGTGGTTGTCATGATGGTAGTGGAAACGGGCTTACTAAAACCTCGTTGATCACTCACCTCCGTGATCGTCATTTCAATGAGGATGCGCTAGCTATCACAAAACATTCTCTGGCTACTAATCTTGTTGTTTTTTAGGCGACTGAGATTACTTTGAAACGTATGGGGCTTTGGTTATGTGGGGTTTGTTTTAGGACGCATACTCTTCGTTCTAAGTGTCGGCATGCTTCTGATTTTGTATCACCCCCTGATTGTGGTGATGGCGTTGTTAGGTTCGTGTTGTTTGACCTTGCCAAGCCACAAGTTCCTTCCTCGTTTCAACTAGCTCGGGGTGATGATTTGGTTCGGGAGGAGCACTTTGGTTTTGATTTAACCCTAATTGATACCTTGCTCTCTAAGGGGTTGCACACTGTCAAATCCATCCCTCCCAAGTGTCGCTTAGGGTTTTCTCGCGTGTTGAAAGGAGCTCTTGATAAGGTGATCTGCACACCTGATGACATCTCTTGTTGGGTTAGTTTGTTAGTCTTGCCTCTTTGTTGCCTCAAGACCTTCTGCCCGCGGAGTAATATTGAGTGTAGGTCTGCTGTTAAGCGCCAGCGCCATGAAGAGTATATTGCTAACGCTATTCGTTCTTGGGGTACGCCTGGCGGTAGTTCGGAGCTTGTTAAAGAGGTTTTAGCTGAACCCTCCACATCGTGGTCTCATATTGACGAGGAGAATTTGGACCTGGGAGAGCGCAATGTCAAGCAGTGTAAGAGGAAAATTTGTGATTATACCGCGGCTGTCAGACTTCTCTCCTCATCTGGTGTTGCTCCTTATAATGATGCTACTCTTGAGGACCTTAAGGCTAAACACCCTTTCAAGTCAGCTCCGTCTCTGCCGCACGTATCCCTTGAACATCATAACCTAGTTGCATCTCCTAATGTGACTCTTGACATGATTAAGAGTTTCTCTCGTGGTACATCTTGTGGTCGGGATGGGTTGCGTGCCCAACACCTTTTGGATTGTTTGAGTGGTGCTGCTGTGGCTGTTTTTGATGAGTTAATCGCCTCTATCACCCAAGTGGTGAACCTGTTTCTTGGTGGCAAATGTCCCAGGGCGTTGGGCGAATACATTGCTAGTGCTCCTCTAACACCGCTGATCAAGCCAGGAGGTGGTATCCGTCCCATTGCTGTGGGGACCATTTGGAGGCGCTTAGTCTCCAAGATTGGTGCTTCCTTGATTGGTCATTCTTTAGATGGTTATTTGAACGATCTACAGTTCGGCGTTGGGGTATCTGGAGGAGGGGAGGCTATCCTTCACGCTGTGAATCGGTTTCTTGAGGACTGTGGGGATAAGGTGGGCCTTTCGATGTTGCTAGTGGATTTCAAAAACGCTTTTAATTTGGTGGATCATGAGGTTATGTTACAGGAGGTTCGCCTCCGTTGCCCTGCTATTTCACGTTGGGTGGAATCCTGTTACTCCAGTCCAGCTAGACTATATTACGGGGAACACACCTTATGGTCACACCAAGGGGTGCAACAAGGCGACCCACTCGGACCTCTACTTTTTGCCCTGGTGTTACATCCCTTGGTACGCAAGATTAGAGACACTTTTAGCCTTTCCCTTCAAGCGTGGTACCTGGATGATGGCACTATTATTGGAGATACTTTGGTCGTGGGGAAGGTTTTAGAACTTATTATGATGGATGGACCTAGTTGTGGCTTGCACCTTAATGTGGATAAAACTGAGGTTTTTTGGCCAACCGAAGATCCTAGAAGCAGGCTCGCGGGTGTCTTCCCTCCTTTTTTCCCGCCCTTTACACGGTGTTAAATTATTGGGTGGACCGGCTAGCGTGGACTTTAAGTTTAGTAGTGGGCTTGCTACGAAAAAGGTTGCTAAAACCATTGAGCTTATGGATGCCGTTGCTAAGCTTAATGATCCTCAATGTGAGTTGTTTCTCCTCCGTGCTTGTGCCGGTATTTCCAAGTTATACTTCTCTATGCGCACATGTTCCCCTCGGATCTTTGAGTGTGCTCAGATTTCATTTGATGCGGCACTTCGTTCCTCTATGGAGCGTATTGTCACTGCTTCTGGACCTGGGTTTGGGGATTGGCAATGGAGACTGGCCACACTACCGTTTGAGTTTGGGGGGCTTGGTGTATACTCTGCAGGTGATGTCTTGAATTATGATTTCCTTGCGTCTCGACTCCAATCTGCTAGCTTACAGAATAAGCTCCTCCGACATTCTGGTATAGAAAATTGTGGATCTTCCTTTAATGATGCTCTGTGTACTTTTAATGCGAAAATGGAGATCGACCTTTTAAGTAACCCAAATGAGATCGCTGCCCCCAAACTTATGAAGAAATTGGCAGATATATATTTCACACGTGTTACTAAAACGGTTGAATCCACTTTTGGCCTATCTACTCGACAGATGGCGCTTTGGAGGTCGCAAAAGGAAGACTACACCTCCGATTGGCTTAGGGTGGTCCCGATATCTGGGTTGGGACAGACTATGAATGCTAGAACCTACCGATGTGTTTTATGTTATCGCCTAGGTGTCCCTCTGTTTTCTGTCCAGATGTCCTGCTCAGCTTATTCCAGGTTATTCGTGGGGGACATTTATGGGGACCATGCAATGTCGTGTGCTGGTATTATTGGTATTAAGCATCGGCATAACGTGGTACGTGACACTCTCGCTGACATTTGTTCTTGGTCTGGGATCTCAGCTCGTAAAGAGGTTGACATCAGTCTTTGTGGAGAAAGGGACAAAAGCTTACGCCCAGCTGATATATTGCTCTATTCTTGGGACGGCGGGCAAGATGTTTGTGTCGATTTGACAGGGTCGTCTCCTTTGACGCAAACTGGTATGGTTGATTTTATGCCAGGACGTGTGGTGTTTGAAGCAGCACAACGCAAGCGCGTCAAGTATGAGACCAAGTGTGCCGATATTGGATATGGGTTCCTCCCCTTCTCATTCTCTTCCTTTGGGGAACTTGGGAAGGATGCAGTGGCCTTACTGAACTGAATCCGAAAGTTCTTTGTGACTCAAGACATCGAAGCGCGTGCCGCTGTTCATATTTTTAGTAGGATTAGTTTTGCAATAACTAGAGGAGGGGGAGCTCAGTTAGTATCTCGACTCCCCTCTAATTTCTTGTAGATCCTAAGCGCGTCAAGTATGAGACCAAGTCTGCCGATATTGGATATGGGTTCCTCCCCTTCTCATTCTCTTCCTTTGGGGAACTTGGGAAGGATGCAGTGGCCTTACTGAAGTGGATCCGAAAGTTCTTTGTGACTCAAGACATCGAAGCGCGTGCCGCTGCTCATATTTTTAGTAGGATTAGTTTTGCAATAGCTAGAGGAGTGGGAGCCCAGTTAGTATCTCGGCTCTCCTCTAATTTCTTGTAAATCCTATGCTTTTCTAATGAAGTGATATTTTATAAATAATAATAATAATAATAATAATAATAATAATAATAATAATAATAAATTATCTATAATTTAAATATATAATAATAAATAATTATATTAATAAAAATAATAATAAATATATCAACTCATAACTCTGTAAATCTAATGTTTTAATAAAGTGAATTTTTAATAAAAATAAAATAAAATAAAATAAAATAAAATAATAATATAAAAATAATAATAATAATAATAATAATAATAATAATAATAATAATAATAATAATAATAATAATAATAATAAATTGGAGAGTATTGTCACTGCTTCTGGTCCTGGTTTTGGTGATTGGCAATGGAGGCTTGCCACCTTACCCTTTGCATTTGGGGGGCTCGGTGTTTATTCTGCAAGGGATGTCTTGAATTATGCATTCTTTGCGTCTAGACTCCAATCTGCTAGCTTGCAGACTAAGCTGCTCTGACATTCTGGTATTGTAACTTCTGGGCCTTCCTTTGATGATGGCTTGTGTGCTTTTAATGCGAAAATAGAGATTGACCTTTTGAGTAACCCAAGTGAGATCGATGCCCCCAAACTCATGAAGAAACTGGAAGACATATATTTCACACGTGTTACCCAAACGGCTGAATCTACCTTTTCCCTATCTACTCGACAGATGGCGTTATGGAATTCGCAAATAGAGGACCACAATTCGGACTGGCTTAGGGTGGTTCCAATATTGGGGTTGGGACAAACTATGAATGCTAGAACTTACTGTTGTGTGTTATGTTATCGGCTAGGTGTTCCCCTATTTTATGTTCAGATGTCGTGTTCAGCTTGTTCCAGGGTCTTTACGAGGGATATATATAGGGACCATGCTGTATCGTGCGATGGTATTATTGGTATTAAACATCGGCATAACATGGTGCGCGATACTCTTGCTGACATCTATTATCGGTCAGGGATTTCGGCTCGTAAATAAGTTGATATCGGGCTTAGTGGGGAAAGGGACATACCCTTACGTCCAGCTGATATGTTGCTATGCTCGTGGGATGGAGGGCATGATGTATGTGTCGATCTGACAGGGTCATCGCCCTTGACGCAAACGGGTATTGTTGATTTTGTGCCGGGTCGTGCGGTGATTGAGGTCACACAACGTAAATGTGTCAAGTATGAGGCTAAATGCATGGATATTGGATATGGGTTTCTCCCATTCTCTTCCCTCTTTTGGAGAACTTGAGAAGGATGCAATGACCTTACTGAGGCGGATCCGAAAGTTCTCTGTGATTCAAGACATTGGGGCGCGTGTTGCTGCTTATATATTTAGTAGGATTAGTTTTGCTATAGCTAGAGGGGTGGACCCCATATAGTATCGCGGCTTCCCACTACTTTCTTGTAAATCCTATAAATTTCTAATAAAGTGATGTTTAAAATAATGATAATAATAATAATAATAATAATAATAATAATAATAATAATAATAATAATAATAATAATAATAATAATAATAAAAAATGAATTGATGTAAACACTATATTAGAACTACAATTTATAGATTTGTTATTAGATATGATTAACCATAGTGATATTTACTAAGAGGTCGTTTGGAATTTTAAAGAAACGGTGAAATATACTTGGTAGAATGACCTAGTTTAGCGTGCAGACTCAAATTGTTGTCATTATGGCCACATTTGCTTTGCATAACTACATTTGTAATATTGATGATACATCTTGTAGCTCATGCCAACAGCTAATTTACCAAACACTTTTATTGAAAAAAAGATACAACTTGTAGTTCATGTCAACAGCTTTGCACTTTACAGCTTACAACTTACAGTTAGTTTTGCCAACACATAGTCTTAGCCTGGTAAATAAGCTAAACATATTAAGCTAATCCCTTATATGAGTCCAAACAATATAATCAGGCCTCATATAGTCATATGTATAATATTCATGAGCTAATACACTCCTGCAGTTGGAGGGGGATTTGAACATTCAAACTGTAGTAACTAGATACCGTTTATATGGAATTCAAAAGTATAATTACAAGAAGAAAATAACAATGCAATCAAAGTTAAAGTGAGAATAACCTGAACATAAGTTGTGACCAGAAATAATAAAGGAACGAAGACCGAGTCTCGTGTTGAACACAACAATTCCATGTATAATTACCACGGTTGTTTCCCAGGGTATAACGGCCGGAGTAGGAGTACTACTGGAGATGACCAAACTTGCCTGAAAGTTTGATAGAATTTGTGTGTGCGCATGCTTAGGGGAGATGGAAAAGTTGTCAAATTTTTGGTGTATCTTTGGAACCACAAAAGAGGTAGTAGTTATACTACTAATGGAATGAATACACAATTCAAACCACTTGAATGTTATTAACAATGATTAAAAGAAATATGTAACTGAACATTAAGTGGGTTGTTACAGCTTTCAATCATTAAAAAGCTTTTAAAAACTATTTTTTTTTCCACATTCAAGTTTTTTCCCCGTTTTTTTCCAACCACCTACTTTAAGCATCGATATCTCATTCACCTTAACTCCGTTTTGGACATATAAAGGCTCGTTATGAAGCCCTCACAGTGGACTACGTAACCGTATAAGACTTAAACCATTAAAACTATATTTACTAAATAGTAATCTATGTCCAAAGTTAGTGAAAACTCATTTCACTAAGATTTTCCAACAATCCCCCACATGAATGGATATCGAATGGAAACTTTCACAATTCTGACAAAATCTCAATGGTTGAGTCTTGCATAGGATAGGTAGGTGTTACCCTTTGAACCTTCCCTTGTGAAATATACTTTGCCTCCTAGCTTTCTGTAGAACTCGATGTCTTTGCACTGATCTACTGTTTGTGTAGATGACAATATATGTTCACACAAGACTCTTCCTGGCACTGTCAACTCCTCAAAGTCGTATTCGTTATGGTCATGAACACTAGCCTAGTTCTGCAAGAGCTCTTAGGAAATGTGCCCCCACATTTCCCTTCAAAGCGACCCCACTTCTCTCTCACATAGATGATTTCTTATTTAATAATTAAAAACCATAAGCTTAACCTCACATATTGTCACTAAATGCTACATGAATGGACCAGGTTATTTATTAGAACCCTTATGTGTTTTGGGAGGTTGAATAACCCCCCAATAGTGATCCCCCACAGTTTATACGAGTAGGTTGTCCTATTGAACCCAGATCTTGGGATCTCCAATCAGCTGGGTTAGGTTTTCCTTCGTATAAACTCATTCATTAACGAGATTTAGTCCTATTCCTTTTGACGACTTGTTAACTAAATCCCTACTTAATCCTTTCGTAAGCGGATCCGCTATGTTATCCTATGATTTCACATAATCAGTAGTGATAACTCCTGTAGAGAGTAGTTGTTGTGTAGTATTGTGTCAACGACTAATATGTCTTGACTTACCATTATACATTATGCTATGAGCTGTGCCAATCGCTGATTGACTATCACAATGTATACATATGGTCGTTACCGGCTTAGGCCACCTTGGTATGTCCTTTACAAATTGATGTAACCATTCTACCTCTTCGGCACATTTATCTAAGGCGATAAATTTTGACTCCATTGTGGATCTAAAAATAACCGTTTGCTTGGAATCTTTCCATGATATAGCTCCACCTCTAAGTGTAAATACATATCCACTTGTTGATCTAGAGTCTTTTATATCAAATATCCATTTTGCATCATTGTATCCTTCGATAATAGCCGGATATCTGGTATAATGCAATCCATATTCTCGAGTGTGTCTTAGGTACCCCAAGAACCCTTGTCATACTTTCCCAGTGTTTATAACATGGGTTGTTCGTATAGCTACTTAGCCTACTTACAACGTATGTTAAGTCAGGTCTCGTACAATTCATTAGATACATCAAGCTGCCAATAATGCTCGAGTATCCCGCTTGGTTAACTCCTTTTCCTCTATATTTAGATAGATGTTTATTCATATCAACAGGAGTCCTAGTAATTTTGTAGTCATCTGGATTATATTTCTCAAGAATTTTATCCACAAAGTATGTTTGACTCAACACAAGTCCATTTTGGGTTCTTGTGATTTTGACTCCAAGTATCACATCTGCCAAACCCATGTCATTCATATCAAACCTTGATTTCAACATGTCTTTAATAGATTGTATCAGTTTATCGTTGCTTCCAACGATTAATATATCGTCTACATATAGAAATAAGATGACATATCCATTGTTTGTGTCTTTCACGTAGACACACTTGTCACATTCGTTAATTTTGAATCCACATTCGATCATGATGTGGTCAAATTTTTGGTGCCACTGCTTAGGAGCTTGTTTCAATCCATATAGTGACTTGAAAAGTTTACATACTTTCCTCTCTTGTCCCGGGGCAGTGAATCCCTCAGGTTTTTCCATGTAAATCTCTTCATCTAAATCTCCATTTAGAAAAGCGCTTTTTACATCCATTTGATAAACTTCCATATTTCTTATAGCTGCAATGGCAAGTACCATCCTAATGGAGGTTATTTGCTTAACAAGTGAATAAGTGTCAAAATCATCCTCACCTTAATGGCTTCTTTCTATTGAGGCCCTTCTGAGGAAGTAACCGCTTCTCGGTAAGTATTCGGTTCACTTTCTACCATAAATGATACAAAATTGGGTCCAAACGATTTCTCGATTCTTGCCCTTTTTCTTCTACTAGTTTCAACATATTCTTCCTCAGATTGATGTTGTCTCTCGTCGTGTACGACATCCTCATCATCTCGTTGTCTCTTTTGTTGGACAACAATGTCATCTCGTCTAGATGACCTTTCATTCTCCTTGGTTAAACAAGGGAACACTGTTTCAAAGAATGAAGCATTCCTTGATTCCATTATCGTATTCTTGTGTATCTCATGATTCTTTGACTTGTGCACAAGGAATCGCAAGCACTGCTATTATGAGCATACCCAATGAATACACAATTAACGGTTTTGGGTCCTATCTTTTGAGCTTTAGGTGCCGGAATTGCCACTTTGGCTAGGCACCCCCACACTCGTAAGTATTTATAAGATGGTTTTCTTCCTATCCATAGTTCACAGGGGGTCTCTTCCTTTTCCTTACGAGGTATCTTATTCATAAGATAAGTAGCCGATAAAATGGCTCCCCCACATGTTCTTATTTAAACCCGAACTTATTAACATGGCATTTGCCATTTCTTTCAAGGTGCGGTTTTTCCTTTCAACAATCCCATTCTGCTGAGGTAAATAGGGTGTGGTGAACACATCTCTAATTCAATGTTGTGAACAAAATTTAGCAAATGGAGATACATATTCACCTCCCCTATCACTCCTTACTACCTTGGTCTTTTTATTTAGTTGATTCTCAACCTCATTCTTGTATAGAATGAACTTATCTATTGCTTCATCTTTACTTTAAATAAATACACATAGCAATATTTTGTGTTGTCATCAATAAAGGGGATGAAGTACTTGTTATCTCCTCTTGTTGGCACTGATTTTAAATCACACACGTCTGTGTGAATTCGATCAAGAGGGTCGGTTTTTCTTTCAACCGAATGAAAAGACGATATTGTCATTTTCGCCTCAACACATGTTTGGCACTTGTGATTTGAGTTAATATGGAATGTAGGTATACAATTCAATTTCATCAAACAACGAATGGAATTGTAACTAACATGACCAAGTCGGCCATGGCACACGTTCGAAGACTCAACTACATAAGTTGAATTATTGTTTATTTTTTAAAAATTGATTTTCCGTAACAATTAAATCCAACTTGAGCATTCCATCACGGGCGTAACCCGTACCTACAACCATTTTATTCTTGGTTAACTCAAATGTGTTACACTCAAATGCAAGGCAAAACCCAAAATAGTTGAGCAACCACCCGGACACAAGATTCTTTTGAATCTCTGGCACATACAAAACGTTCTTAAGTTTTATTTCTTTTCCAGATGTCTATTTTAATATCACATCAACCTCACCTTTAATGTTAGTGGTGACGGAATTTCCCATGAAAAGTTTTCCACCATTGTTAACCTCTTTAAACGAACTAAAGATACTTTTGTCCAAGCACACATGACGGGTGGCGCTCGTGTCAATCCACCACTCTTTTGTTTTTGAACCTAAAGGATTCGCCTCTGATATCATAGCAACGAGATCAGAAACTATTCTGAAAAAATATCACAAAATAAAGTTTATGCTCAACCTGATGTGCTATCGTCGTAGGTATAGATTATATTTATAAAGTTTTAAATTTATATTTAACCGACTTAACCTATAACAAACACTAACGGGCAGTGTACCCGATCAATGTAGCCTAGTTGGTAAGTAGAGTGTCGATCACTAAGAATGGAACGTTAACATTTAAGTATCTATCACTATTTTAATTATAAAGTTAGTCTAATTAAACCTAATCTAATGCAAGGGGGTTTTCAGCCTGAGAGACTGGCACGATGTTTAGATTAAGTAAAACTGTAAATAAAAGCACTGAGGCAAATGACACACACATACACAGATAGAAACACATATAACAAATAAGAGGTCAAGCCGATAGTAAGGAAGATTTATTAGCTAATTTTTTAGTTATATATAATGAGTACTAAATCTATTCTTTCTCTTTGGTTGCTCACGTGAATGCGTATCTCGTTCCAATGTTTAGACCAACCTAAACGTCTAGATTTCGGTTTTTAAGTTTTCTCAATGGAAAAGTCCTGTCATGACTAATCAGAAATCTGCATAAAGTCTACCTTAATGATTATCAAATTATTAATTACCCACTCAGGGCTTACATTAATCATGCAAACGATATTAATGAAGTAATAATGTAATCAAAACACACACATGAGCATAATAAAAATCATATCATCTTTAATGATTGGAAATTTTCAAGTACGAATCATGATGTGTTTTCGTTGTAGGTATAGATTATATTATCAAGTTTTACATTTATATTTAGCCGACTTAACCTATAACAAACACTAACGGGCAGTGTACCCGATCAATGTAGCCTAGTTGGTAAGTAGAGTGTCCATCACTAAGAGTGAACGTTAACACCTAAGTATCTATCAGTATTTTAATCATAAAGTTAGTTCTAATTAGACCTAATCTAACGCAAGGGGGGGTTTTCATCCTAAGAGACTGGCACGATGTGTAGATTAAGTAAAGCAGTAAATTAAACTAATAAGGCGATACACACACATGTACACAGATAGAAGACAAATACATATAAGAGGCCTGGCCGATAGTAAGGAAGATTTGTCACCCGTTTAATTGCTTAGTTATATAAGATGAGTACTAAAATCTATTCTCTCTCAGTGGTTGCTTACGTATATGCATATATCATTCCAATGTCTAGATCCAGTCTAAACGTCTAGATTTCGGGTATTAAGTCTTCTCGACGGACTAATCCTGTCACGATTAATCAGATCTCCGCATAAAGTCCACCTTAATGATTACTAAGTTTATATATTATTTATCCCTTTTACAGGCTTACATTAACTATGCAAACAATGTTAATGAAGTAATTGTGCGAGCATAAGGTCGACAAGGCATGATAAACTTGTATATGTAATCAAAACATACGCATAAGTGAACAATAAAACATCAAATATACTTTTAAAAGATGGAAACAATTAAGTCCGATCAAATATTGAAAAAGAAGCTAACTCAATGATTAAAAGAGTACTAATACAAATTAAACGAATCTTCATATAAATTAAAGTACTAGCAGGACCCTCTAATTGATCTGAATTCTTCTTTCTGGTTGTGTCATGTGAGGTCAGGTCGTCGCCTTCTGTAGGTTATGTGTTGTAAGTTTTTGTGTCGAATTTGGCAGACGAATGAGGTATTTATACATTATGGAAATAGAATCGATACGGCGTATCCATTAAGTTGATACGCCGTATCTAGGTTACTTCGCGTGGGGTCCAAGATTATTATATTCTGGAATATTCGTACACCGCCATATGATATGGCGCATCTTCAATCTTCATGCGACGCACGTTCTTCAATATCTTGGATTATCTGGTGAAGTCTTGAGATTGATACGTCGCATCTCTGAGATGTCATGCGGCGTATCTTGAGTAGAATGAGTCAGATCTTCTTATGTACCAAGGTTTCGTATACGGCGCTTGGGATAAATCCATGCGGCGTATGCTTCAAAGTCAGGCAATGGTCTTCATAATCGTCTAAGTCTTGATGTATGGCGTATCTGCCTAGAATGATACGACGTATCTTCCTTCAGTTCAGTAGACTTTTTCATCTTGATCCATTTTGCTCCAATTTACGTCCAAAATATCTAACTTTCACCAAATGCTTGTTTATAACTGAGATTTACAAAAGTAAGCGATTAAGTATCAATTCTCATATAAAATAATATAAAACAAGCGAATAACATAGGATAAATGATGTCAATAAAATGTTGTTATTTGATATCATCAAATATCGCCCCACTTGAACTTTACTTGTCCTCAAGTAAACCTTAGATTAAACTTATGAAAATGTATCCTAAACATGGTCTAGGATTTTTTTTATTTATTATTTATTTATTTATTTTTATTTTTTATTTTTTTGTTTAAGCATTTATTCGTTTGATCACAATTGCACAAAAAAACACCTCACGAAGTAGGAAAATGAAATCACTCAAATCTCTCAACTAATATGTGTGGTATCATTTAAGTAATTCGCTCAATTGCTCGGTCGTGACGAATATTCTATCATAAGCTTGGCAATGATACACATCTCCACCACTAAAGCTAAGAAGTGACAAGTCTAAAGCGGTAAATTGGGTTAAACATGATAAGGGTTAAGGGTTAAACCTAGCTTCGTTCAAACATCTCCTACACAAACTTAGTAGATCGCTGGCACGAGCTCTTGATTCCTCAAAGAACGGATGGTCACTAAGGTGGAACCTTAGATCGCTGGCGCGTTATTTGATTAGTCTAAAACTCGGATGGTTACTACCTTATTCATGCATTTGACATTCTCACTAATCCATTACCATATCCGGATGCTCGAAAGCTAACAACGAATACAGTAATTTGGTAAAGGGTAGGGATAGAACTTTGGGAAATACATAAAATCGGTGTAAAATAAAATAAACAAACAGGTAGATTAAGTACTAACAGGTGTGGTTAATTACTTCCCAACCATCCCATGAAAAAGACACAAATCATAGACTAAATCACGCTTTAACACTGTAACTCACGCTTTAGTAGACACGAATTAGACTCAATGATGTCTCGATCAAAGAATAAACCTTAGTTGGCATTCCCACAACGGCCAACTCCCTTGCAATCCATAAATATAATACAGCAAGTGGTAGCGATATCTCTACTAGTACATAACTTTACATCGTTGGTTTATAACTCTTACCAACATCTTCTTTCTTTTTCTTTTCATTTTTTTGATTTTTTATTTTATATTTTTTGATTTTTTATTTTATATTTTTTGATTTTTTTATAACATAAAACTACTAATTGTGTAAAATTTCACCACATCACCATCATAACAAATCTGGATAATTTTTCCATACTTTTCTATTATTCAGATATAAAAATAATAGTGATATTCCCGACCTAACCAAAGATAAGAAACACGCACACGAAAAATAAAAATAACTACTATCACATTCCCATTGCATTGTGCAATTCCCGACCCAACCAAAGATAAGAAACACGCACACGAACACAGGAAATACACACTTTACACAAGTAACTAACCACAGACTTAAATCTACAGGGTAGGCTAAGGTGTAAGGGTGTAACGAAACATTTAAATATCGGTGTAAGAAAAGAAAGGAATGGCTCTTAGGGTTTTTCTAAGGGTATCTTATTCCAAAGATGAGAGTAAGAAAAGGGTTTAACATGGGGATTAACTAACCATTTTAGTTAGTTAATATAACACAACATATGTAGGCTGTTTGGGTGTAATCCTATAAATTTACCAAGTTAGACAAGTCACTCCAATTATATCTATAATACTCATTATGGTGGTCTCGAATATTATACAATCCAAGTTCTAAAGTTTACTACAAGTCACCGGCACACTCATATTTTTGTGGAATTTGGGTATGTGAAAACGTAGAGGGGGGGGGGGGGGGGGGTGAATACGTTACCGTTTTAAAATCTTATTACTTGTTGTATCAAATATCCAATCAAGCTTATTGTAATATGAAAAATGCCAATTATAGTCTATGACTAATATAAGCATACAATAAAACAAGTTGTCACACAAGCATAACCATCAAGTCACAACACAAGTAATAATAAGTGCAAGTATAAAAATAAAGCAGTAAGTAAAAGAAAGTGCAAACCGAACACGATGATTTATAGTGGTTTGATCACGGAGCTCCTCTCCGCCCTACTCCACTCCCCGAGTACCCAACTCGAGAGTTACTTCACTAAATCAACAAGCTCCCTTCTCGGCGGAGAAAACCTTACAAACGTCGCTTACACTTTTTCCGGTACAAAGCTAAATACCGGGTTCTAGTTCGAGGTAGAACCAACCTGACATTGCTTATACAATATTTCTGACACTAAGCTAGATATCGAGTTCTTTACAACCACTCTCGTTATGTTTTATGGCCTAACATAACAAACCTTGTGTTTTATGGCACAAACACATAAACCATCTAATCTAGTTGTGACATAGAATGAGTGTTACAAATGTACAGTGATGATCCAAGACATAAATGTCTAATGGATATAAATGTCTAATCTAAATGATCTTCTTAAATAAGAAGTCTTCAATCAATGAGGATGACAAGTGCTCTTGAATCTTCATATGTTGATATACTTTGGTGAATGAGGATGGCAAGATCTCCAAGCTTTCTTTGGTGGATCAGGATGTAAAGTATGCTTACAACAAAGATGAATGTTAGAAGCATTATGATCATGTGATGGTGAGGGTGATTTGTAACCACCGGTAAATTTCCACATATATTAATATTCTAACAAAAGAATACTTATCCATTTTTCCATGTATAATTTTTTTTAAAAGACTAAACGTTATCAGTTTATCTGATTGTTGGGAACACGTCTTAGATTATTGAAGTATCGATCATATTTTGTAATAGGTTGCTTAGGTCTTTAAGTTAGTTTTATTCTACAGCCTGTGTAGAAGGCCCATGGGCTGTGGGCGTTTTATTATTTTCATTATGGGCTGCGCCCCATTCATTTATTTTCTATTTTAGGGCCAAGCCCATTTCACTCTAAACTCTATAAATACCCCTCCCATTGAAGGGAAGGGGTGTTGGTTAATGCATTATTCATTTTCTATATTATTTGTGATTTAACCTAGAACTCTCTCTCTCTCTCTTAATATTCCTAATAACCTTGTGTGATATTAAAAAGACCTATCAAGTGGCATTAGAGCTAAACAAGGATTTAGGAATTTTTTGTGTGATTCGGTACTGTTCATCCAAAAATTTTCCGAGTTAGGAAATTTTTCAACAAGTCCCGAGTAACCGAAATTTTTCCTAGTTAGGAAAACTGAAAAATTTCCGAGTTAGGAAATTTATTCAACAAGTCCCGTGTTACTGAATTTTCCGAGTTAGGAAAATTGAAAAATTTCCGAGTTAGGAAATATTTTCAACAAGTCCCGAGTGATTGCCATTTTTCCGAGTTAGGAAAAACTAGAAACTTTCCGAGTTAGGAATATTTTCCAACAAAGTCCCGAATTATCATAAAATTTCCGAGCTAGGAAATTGTCCCGAGTTAACAAAAATTCTAAGACTCAACTTTTCCGAGTTAGGAATTGTTAAGTTAAGGAATTATCGAGTAAAGTAAATTTCCGAGTTAGGAAATATTTCCGAGTTAGCTTTGTAATTTCCAAGTTTGGAAGAAGCACTATTTCTCAGTAAGATTTAACATTTCCGAGTTAGGAAAATTGTGAATCTTCCAAGTTAAGAAAATATCAAAAATTCTGAGTTAGGAACATTTACATATCTTCCGAGTTAGGAATTTTTCTCAAATTTTCGAGCAAGGAACATTCTAAAGTTTTCCGAGTAAGGAAACGTTTTATCTTCCAAGGTTATTGTAATTCTTCCGAGTAAGGCATTTACCGAGTAACTACAGAAATTATTTTCGAGTTAGGAAACAAATTGTGCACATACGAATACAAATCCTATTTCCTTGAAATGATCAAACATCCACAGGTTACAACAAAAATGTCTCAACCACCATACTTTAACTACTTTCAAAATCAGCAACAACAGTATCAACAACAACAACCACAACAACAACAATATCCTCAACCATATTATCCTCAACCACAGTACCAACAACAACAAGCTTTCACACAACAACACCAGTTTTTCCCTCAACAACCAGCTCCTCAACAACCAATGCCGACTTATCAACTTCCACCAAAACAACCTCACTGGTTTGACAAGATGTGCGATGCTATAAGCAGTCAACAATCCCGACACGAGGACGATCTTTAGATACACCACCAATGCTTACTCCGGGTAATTACGTGTAGTGGTCGAGTCGTTTCCTTCGATTTATCGAGCAGAAGAAACCCCATGGTAAGTACATGAAAAAGGTCATTATTGAAGGACCTTACCCAGCACCTACAACCACGGTTCCAGGTGATGCTAATGCAACTCCTCCAAGACCAGCAACTACAATTCCCACTTCTGTTGCTCAACTCACAACAGAACAAGTCCAACAACAAGAAGCTAATGAATTGGCAATGTCTTATATACTTCAAGGAATTCCTAATCCTATCTTCCGAAGCATAGATGCACAAAAGACAGCCAAGGATATGTGGGAACATGTACACCTTCTTATGGAAGGTACTGAGTTAAATCAGGAGGACATGGAATCTAAAATGTACATGGAATATACCAATTTCATGATTGAACAAGGGGAATCGTTGGAGTCATACTACCACAGGTTCACAAATATCGTCAACGACTTGGATCGTCACAACATCAAACTACCCAGGATTGTAGTAAACTCTAAGTTTCTGGGGTGTCTTGGACCAGATTGGCAAAAGTACGTGACGTTTGTTCGACAAGCCAAAAAGATAAACGACGTTTCTTATGGGTTATTGTACGATTACCTTAAACAACACCAATCTGAAGTTGACAAGGATAGAGCAGCACGTGGAGGATTCACGCCATCACCAACTCCAAACTCACTTGCCTTGATGGCTCAGTCTCATTTTGCTCCACAACCACCACAGAGTTTTGTCCAACCACCACCAGGTCAAAGTTTTCCCCAACCACAGCATCCGACAAATCCTCCCTCTCAAACCACATCTAATCAACTCGTTCCATACGGAGGTTCATCACAACAAATGGTTCCATATGAAAATACCGATGCTAACAGTGATGACGACGACGCGTTCAAATCACTGAACGAAGGATTTGTTTTGATTTCCAAAGCTTTCAGCAAGTTCTCAAACAAATCCAACAACCGTCTGAGGTCTTCTTCCAACACCAGAAATCAGGCAGTTGTTCAGGATGGCCGAGTTCAGGTACAAAACCGAGCTTCAGGGAGATCTGGATCGAATAGCTACATGGGTAATTCAGGTGGACAGAGGTTCAATTCCACTGGAAGTAACAGGGCACAAGTTGTTGACACCGGGAATTCTGGGATTGGAAACAGCGGGATCAAATGCTACAACTGCGGGGGAAAGGGTCACGTAGCCAATGCATGCCCCAAGCCAAGAACCTGGGGGAGTGCATATCACAAGGAAGCTCTACTTCTAGCCCTCAAGGTTGAACGTGAAGGCACTCTCACTGAAAAGGAGCAAAGCTTCATGGCAAATGCTTACTCAAATGATGACATGGAGGATCTAGAAGCAGCTGTGATGTTGATGGCTAATATGCAGGAAATGCACATGAGTGAAACAGGCCCGGTTTATGATACCGATGGCTTGTCTCAGGTACCTAACTCAAAATGTCTGATTGATGAAATTGTGTCACCCTCTGCATCTGCATCAGCTGAAGCAGATCTTGGTCAAAATGATTCATTATTATCCTCTCAAGTCGATGACCAAATAAACACCGTCGTTACATTTGATGATGATCAAATTAACCCCGTTGTTTCATTTTATGATCCTCCTTCTGATGATAATAATGATCAATATGGACAAGATAATCTTTTCCCTGATCCAGATTCAGAACTCATGACCCTAATATTGACCACCCAAACACAGTTGAATGAACAGAAATCCCAAATTGAAAGGTGCAATGAAATAAACAGAAATCTAAAAGCAAAAGTTGCAGTATTAACTAAGGATCTTGAGTGTTACAAGCTTCAACTTTCGAATTATGAAACTCAAGAACAACGTGAGAAAAGCTTGAAGGCTGCATTCCAACAATCTTATGCGAAAGCACAAGATTTAGAACATTAAGTTCGTGAATTAACCATTTCCAAAAGTGAATTAATTTTAGAAAAGGAACAAGAGAAATTAGATTTTCAAAAACAAGTTGACATTCTACAATCTGATCTTACTAAAACTAAGACAGAGTTGTCCACTTGTCAAAATGATTTTTCTGAACACCGACTAAGTTCTAGGAAACGGGTTGATTCATATCTTGAGGAAATTCTTGTGTTGGAATCCAAACTCAAAGACTTTCAAAACGTTGTGTATAAAACTGGTGAATCAATAACAACCATACAAAAGTTAACGGTAAAACCAGCTCCCAAAGGGTATGGATTTGCAATTGGAAATGATCAACCACGTTTTTTAAACAAAGCACTCAAGGAAAATCCTAAGTTGTACAGTGCAGAATTATTGTTTGATGATACTTTCACACGTGTGGTTGTGCTTAATACTGAAGAGGAAATAGAACAGGAGGATGAAAGTCGGTCTAAAATGAGTCAAGTCCATTTTAATAAACAATATGATTATTTTCGAGTACCTCATATTAGCGAAAATTTCATCCCGCAACAGGAAAAATCAGAACCAACATGGTCTGTAAGTGAAATCAATGCATCTCCTGAAGTAGTCCCTGTAACCAATGAAGCACAAGTAAATAAATCTTTTCAAAATCCAGGTGTAGTTTCTTCAGTGCCAAAACCATGTCGTGTCCTTCGATATTTTAATACTTTTATGGAGTACATAAAATATTTGGAAGACGCAATTGAACGAAACTCTGAAATAAAAGTCTCTACTTTTCTTTCTCCCTATGAAAAGGAAAAGAGAGAAGTTTTTCAACAATAATTTTTACCACACGTTCAACACCTGCGACTTTGTGCCACACATTGGGAACAGGAACTGCAAACGGACATTGCATCAATGATGAGCATTTTCAAAGCAAAAGACGACAAAATCTTGAAACAAAATTTTCAAAAGAAAACTTTGGAAAAAGAAGCAGATCGACTTTTGGAAAATGTTCTATGTTCTGATGTTATTTCTGTGATTATGAATTCTATTTTTGTGGATTGTAATGATATGACTGTTGATGCTTATTCTGTTGATATTGAGATGTTGCGTGTTGAGATAGATAATTTGAGACAAGAAAATGAGAGGCTTAAACAAGTCAATGATGATGTGAAAAATGATTTTTCAAAAGAAATTTGCAAACTCAACCAGAGGTTGCAATGGTGTCAAACTCAGAGTCTCGCCTTTGAGTTAAAACTACAAAACCAAATCACATCTTTGTCCTTTCAAAACAGTCATGCTTTTGAAAATCTGATTGAGAAAGAAAATGTTGTTTTAAAACAGCAAATTTCTAAATACGAAAAGGACATCGATAAAGTTTGCAAAAACCGAAATAACCTTCTTCGATTAAATCGTGAATTGGATTCTAAAATTCAACAACAAAAACACATCATCATTGAATTGAGAGAGAAAACAAATGTACTTGAAAAAGGGAAAAATGTCAACAAGAATGTGATAAAACCAGGCATGTATAAGGTAGACAAAATACCTAAGAAAGTATCTTCCCAGAACACTAATATGCATGCTTCCATTTCTACAGGACTAGGCATCTCTCCTAAGGTTAGCAGATCCAAGACTACCATCAAGAATAGTGTTTGGAAACCTAAGAGCAGCTCCCCTAAGGACCAAGAAGTAGAAGTTCACACTAGGAATTTGAATAAGAAGCAGGTTATATCTAGAGTAGAATCAAGCCTTAAAACGTGTAATTCTAATTCTGATGTAACGAATGCTGATACTTTGAATGTTTCGAATGATGTTCTTATTGATGCTTATTGTGTGTTTTGTCGTACGAGTGTTTTGTCTGGTAATCATAAAAGTTGTGTTGCACATACCCTTTTGTCTCGTAAGAAGAAACGTACTACTGGCATTTCCTCTAGGCTCCCTACCGCTGCAAAGTCAATCTTAGAAAAACCGCCAAAAGTAGTTTCTAAGAATACCGTTGACAGGTCCATAGGCCCTACTAGAACAATCCAAACACCTAGTGCCTTTACTAGGAAGAAAGCAGAATCTAGTTGGAATTGGAAACGTTAGCTTCAGAATAAACCTAGTTTTACTTGGTTACCCAAGAAGCTTAATAATTGTGCTACTAACCCAATGGGTTCCACCGTTATCGTCTCTCCATCTGCACTGTCTTCTTGTGATGCAGGTGATTCAAATCGTACTATGGATTGTTGATAGCGGGTGTTCCCGACACATGACAGGCAACCAAAATCTTCTAGTAAACTTTGTTGAAAAGTTCATAGGAACTGTCAGATTCGGGAATGATCAGTTTGCCGCTATCATGGGCTATGGGGACTATGTCAGTGGGAACATCGAAATAAGCCATGTCTACTACGTTGAAGGCCTAGGACACAACCTCTTCTCCGTAGGACAGTTTTGTGACGGTGCCTTGAAAGTTGCTTTTCGGGAGAAAACCTGCTTTGTTAGAGATCTACACGGTAATGATCTCATGACAGGCAAACGCGGAACAAATCTGTACACCATTTCCTTATCGGACATGACCGCTTCATCACCAATTTGCCTGCTCTCTAAGGCACAATTCACAAAAGCGTGGTTATGGCATAAACGCATGTCTCACTTGAATTTCAAGACAATGACCGAGATCGCTCGGAAAAAGTTAGTCGACGGTCTTCCTAGGTTCCGGTACGCCAAAGATCACCTTTGTCTGGCATGTGAACAAGGAAAGAGTACACGTGCTCGCTTTCCTCCAAAAACAGAGCACAGTACGGATCATGTACTCCAACTTCTACATATGGATTTGTGTGGCCCAATGAGGGTGCAAACAATCAACGGAAAGCGTTACATACTGGTAATCGTCGATGATTTCTCACGATGGACTTGGGTCTACTTCCTTCGAACAAAAGATCAAGCTCCTTTAATGATCATCACCTTTCTCATCAAAATTCAGGTTCAGCTCCGCAACACCGTTCGAAAAGTCAGAACAGATAACGGAACCGAATTTAAAAACCAAACTCTTCGGGAGTATTTTGAGAAAGTAGGGATTGAACAACAAACATCTATTCCTCGCAGCTCAGAACAAAATGGAGTGGTTGAATGACGCAACATAACATTAGTGGAAGCTGCAAGGACGATGTTGATAAATGCTCAATTACCGGATTATCTCTGGGCTGAAGCCGTCTCAACCGCATGCTACACCCAAAACCGTTGTATGATCTCCAAAAGGCACAACAAAACCCCGTATGAGCTTGTTCACAAATGAAAACCGAACATAAATTACTATCATGTATTTGGGGCCCTTTGTTACCCGAATAATGATCGTGATGATCTTGGAAAGCTGAAAGCCAAAGCTGATATTGGCATCTTTGTTGGTTACTGTGAGAACTCTAAAGGATTTCGTATTTGGAACCGTCGAACCCGACAAATTCAAGAAACCATACACGCTCATTTCAATGAACTTACGGACATGGCTTCTGAGCAAAACAGCTTAGGACCCGATTCTAACCGTCTAAACTTTCTTGATCATTCAGCAGCACCACTATCCTTCAACCGTAAGGACTTAGAAGATCTGTTTGCTCCACTATTTGATGATTCGTTCATTAGTCGTGCTCCTGACGAATCCACCAGTTCTGGTGCAATACCTGTTCAAGTACAGGCACCTGATATACCAGCAACGTCTACCATAGTTGCTGAAGATGCACCACCTACGGAACCATCATCATTAGTCGATCAATCAGCCTCTAATACCAAAACTGTAGCTGAAGATCCACCCTCACCTTCTGAAGTACCCACACCACCAAACTATGACGGAAACGCACTTTTCAATCCATTTGCTTCGGCTCCCACCATTCCGGATTCTGTCGAGTCCTCAACGAGCAATTTGGATCCGTCAAACATGCACCAAAACTTTCAACACTACCCTTCTACCCACAAGTGGATTAAGGATCATCCGTTAGTGAATGTGATTGGTAATCCAGATAATCCCGTCATGACACGCAAGAAACTCCAAACAAACGGTGAAACCTGCATTTATGCACTCACCGTTTGTCAAACCGAACCGAAAAACATTAAGGAAGCTCTCACTTACGACAATTGGATTGAGTCAATGCAAGAAGAACTCGATCAATTCAAGCATCTAGAAGTGTGGGAATTGGTAGAATGACCTGCTGGAGTTTACGTTGTCGGGCTAAAATGGATCTGGAAGAACAAGTTGGATGCGGATGGGACAGTTATTCGTAATAAATCTCGCCTGGTAGCTAAAGGATACAGTCAAGAAGAGGGTATCGAATTCGAGGAATCTTTCGCACCAGTGGCAAGAATTGAGGCCGTACGTATGTTTCTGGCATATGCAGCTCACAAGAATATCACTGTATATCAAATGGATGTGAAGACGGCGTTTCTGAATGGACAACTCCGGGAAGAAGTGTACGTCACACAACCAGACGGCTTTGTAGACCCAGAACATCCGAAGCATGTTTACCGGCTCAAGAAAGCCCTCTATGGCCTTAAACAAGCCCCGAGGGCATGGTACGATAAACTGTCAGCATTCTTAATAGCTAATCATTTCACAAAAGGCTCTGTTGATCCAACGCTGTTCATATAAAAACACGGGGAGGACATCTTAATTGTTCAAATCTATGTGGATGATATCATTTTTGGTTCAACACATAAGAAATACTCAAATGCTTTCGCTAAATTAATGAAACATAACTTTGAGATGTCCATGATGGGTGAACTGAAGTTCTTCTTAGGACTGCAAGTTCATCAATCACCCCGTGGCATTTTTCTAAACCAGGCCAAATATGCACAAGAGATTTTGAAAAAGCATGGCATGTCAAATAATGTTACCTATAATACACCGATGTCCTCATCATCCCCTAAGCTGGATGTTGATTTACATGGGACACCAACAGACCCTACCAAATACCGTAGCATAATTGGGTCACTTATGTATCTCACAGCCAGCAGACCAGACATAGTCTTTGCCACATATCTTTGCTCCCGCTATCAGTCTAGACCATCTGAACGACACCTCTCTGAGGTTAAACGAATCCTTCGATACATAAAGGGAACCATTCACTTGGGGATCTAGTATCCGATGGATTCTGGCTTTGAACTAATTGCTTTTTCAGACGCTGATCATGCAGGATGCTTAGATACAAGGAAATGTACTTCAGGGGGAGTGCAATGCTTAGGTGACAAACTCGTATCTTGGCAGTCAAAGAAGCAAGATTGCACATCACTGTCGTCAACAGAATCCGAATACGTAGCCATGTCGGCATGCTGTGCTCAGGTCATCTGGATGCGGTCACAGCTGATGGATTATGGATATGTGTTCAACAAGATTCCAATGTATTGCGACTCCAAGAGTGCCATTGCTATTTCGTGCAACACCGTTCAGCATTCCAAGTCCAAGCATATTGCTCTTCGTTATCACTTCATCAAAGAGCATGTGGAACAGGGTACCGTTGAGCTTTACTTTGTGGGTACAGAATACCAACTGGCCGACTTATTCACCAAAGCCTTGCCTCATGCAAGATTTGTGGGATTAGTTCACCAGATTGGTATGCGATGCTTGACTCCAGAGGATTTAGACAACTTCCTCAAACAAAGCTAAACGAGTTAAACATCATGGCCATTGCTGTGTAAATATTCTTATTTATTTTCTATAAAAAAATATGTATATATTTTCTCATCAATATAGATAAAAGTGTTATACCTTCATACCACGAGGGATGTTTGTGTCAAGTTTTTTCATAGGCTTTGCATTTTAGGACTATTAATGAACTAGGAAAAGAGTTAAGGGATTAATGGTGACAAGAGTGCAAACTTTTAAAACTATAAAAGCCCTAAGTCTAATTTTTTTTCTCTCACAAACTTCACAGTACACAAAAATAAACCCGCCATAAGTAATTCGTCATTCATACGCAAGATTTTGATTTCTTTCATAAACTCAATTGTAAGTGTTATATGTGCTTAATTATTTGTTGTGATCATGTGACTGAATTCTTGTATCATCTCTGTGGTTCAATATTACCCATTAGCGATCTAGGGTTCTTGGGATTGAATTGGGGGTTTCTTGGTTCTTGTGTTTCAATCTAATTGTGACATTTCTTGATCATAACTACATGCTGAGTTGTAACTTTACAATGCTTAATTGTTCTGTATATCGTCCATTAAAGCATATTGAGATTATTAGGGTTCTATGGGCCGAATTAATGGCTGGGAACAAATGAGTGTATATTTTTGGTGATTTTATTGGTGGGATATGTGTGATTATGTATTGTGATTATACGCCTAAGAGTTCATTACATGAATCTAACATATGTTTCAAGTTGAATGATTGTCTGTCATATAACTGTTTGTGGTAATCTTTGTGTTGCGTGTTATGGATTTCTGGGTGTTCAATGTTTGCTTAGAACATGTCTGAGTTAAGTTTTATTCATTACATGTTAGCAGTAAATGTGTTAAGTGTAACTTGGATTGTATGAATGTTTCCGAGTAAGGTTTGAATGTTGCCGAGTAAGTCTGATTCTCTCCGAGTTAGGAGATTGTTCTTGGTTACTTTGAAATTTGTTAATGAACTTTTCCGAGCAAGCCTATTTATCTCCGAGCAAGGAGTATTAAACTGAGGAACTTAGAATTTTTTCTAAAATTTTCCAAGTAACTCAGTTTGTCTCCGAGTAACGTGATAAACAGACTTTCTGAATAAGGACTTTAACTTTTTCCGAGTAACCAAAATTCATCTGATTTTCCGAGTAAGCCAAAAACTCCGAGTTAGGAGGATTTTGTATAGTTTCCGAGTAAGGAAACTGGTAGTATCCTACTTAGACCAGACATTTCCAAGTTTGGTCAAAATCCTCCGAGTAAGGCTTATATCCTCCGAGTAACATGCTGTTTTTCCGAGTAACTACTGTTTTGCAGACTTAGTCAATTTTTTGTAAAAGTTCAGTAGTAAAGTGTTTTGCTGATATATGCTGAGATGTGCAGTAGTTTGTGCTTACATGGGTGCCTGCTTTAGTTGTGAATGTTGCTTTTGATTGTTTCTTTCTAAGTGGTACATCATGTCAGCTGGATTGAGTTCATGGAATATATCCCTAACACTAACATAAATATACACCCTCTTTTGTGTGGTTGTTTGTGTTTGTGATCTACAGGATAGTCATGTCTCAGACTTCCATTGCTAGAACGGAAATGATCCCAGAAGGGGATGAGCGCCAGATTAGCAAGTCCAACTCCAGAGCGGATTTCGATGACCTACGATGTCACAAGTCCTGTCAGATAATGGTAGAAATACTGAAGCGACACTTCGTCAATCCTGTCATGACTAAGTCAGCCAGTGTACCTGAGGTGTACATGCACCAGTTCTGGCACAAATTGTTTATCAGCAGAGATACGAAGACGATGGGGATAACAATTAATGACAAGAGAATCAAGTTCGGTGTCAACACTCTTTGGACTATTCTTGATCTTCCTCCACCGAAGTCCATTCCCAATGGTACCTTTCATAAAGATCCCACCTTTGAGCAAATTGTTGAAAATTTGAAAACTATTGGCTATGATGAAGACAGCGAGGACCTCACCTCTAGCTCTAAGGTCGACAGAAAATACATTCCACAACCTTGGTTGACACTATTCACCATCATTAGTCACTGCATAACTGGAAAAAAAATAGGATTAGAACACCCTAGACTTGAACACCTCAAGTTCTTTCACGGTGTAATTAATCTGCACAACGTGGACTTTGCTCAATACATCTGGACCGATATGATTTATCAGGCCGAACAATTTGCTAAGAAGAAAGCCTACAACGTACCATTCCCTCGCTTTACCAAGCTGATCATCGCCTATTTCATGGAAAAGCATCCAGAGTGTAATACCAAAAAATCTAAAATGTCAAAAAAGACCAAAATGCCCCTACAATCTTAAATTTGATTAATAAGCTTATAAAGTACCAAATAAATCCCAAACTTCTGGAAATGACCAAGACATGAAGTAAATTAATTTTTCTACTACAATTAACATTTGTAAAGTACAAAAATTACTATGATTACTCAATGTGGGCGGAAATTTCAAGGATATATATTATTATTATTATTATTTAAAAACTTTGTAAACTAATTAAACATAAGATATATTTAAAATAAATAAGGAAATTCAAACCTATTGATTTGGTAATTAAAATTTCCGGATTCTCAGCCCATAACCCCCCATAATCTCGGCAATCACCTCCCATTTAGTTAACTCTTCTTTTATTCCTTTTAAAGTATACCGAAAATATTGAAAACACACACTTAAATCCATATCAATTTCATACGATTTTTTGGAAATGTGGGACTATTTTTCTGGGGTTCTACAAGATCTAAGGAGGCTGGGAAAAATAGCCTTGGGGTTTTTAAGGCGTTCGTTGGTCGCTGGGTAGTTTCTTGGTCGTAAAGTGCATCCGAGGGGTTTAATTTTCTTTTGGCTCATCCACACGTTCAAATAATCATTTGGTATTTTTCTTATGATCCTTATACTTCATATAACTCATATAAAATGTTAGATTTGAATCATACAAGGTTATGGGGTCATATGAATTATTGATGATTAAAATACGTATAATATCTAAAATAATCCATAAAATTTTTATGGGTCATGTTATTAATTTTTATGGGTTCCATATTCATCACATAATCCTGGAAAAATGTTGGTTCGAATTGTGGTAGCTTATATTGATCGTTTGGATTTTAAATGGTTAAAACACACGTAAATTCTAAAATATGTGATACGAATTTTCTGGGTGTGAATCATATTTTATTTGGACTCTATATAATTCATATGATCTAGGAAAAATGGTGGTTCGAATTATAGAGGTCCAAATAAGTCGTGGGTTAATTTTGTTGAAATCGGGTTAGGGTTTTCGAAGAGGAAAAAAAATGAAAACCTTATGTTTCGATTAGGGTTTTGTGTTTTGGATCTGGAATTATGTTCATAAATGACTGATTATGATGTAGTAATAATGGCTTGATGATTGGGAAAGATTAGAGTTAGGGTTTTGGTTTTAAAATGTTTAACGATTTGGCTTTTAAAATATAAGGGGGTGTTTTGTCATTTTTTGAAACTTGTGGGTTATTTTTATAATGTTAATTAGGTCTGTACTAATGTGTAAAAATTATAAAATGAGGTCCTTATGTGTAAAATTTGGAGGATAATGATTTAAATTGTAATTTGGGGTACGAATTGTAAATTACATAAATAGAGGGGCTAAAAGTGTAAATTCAAGAAACTTGTGAGTATTCGGTGTAAATAATGTTATTTGGGAGATAATGTGTAATTTTGGATAATTATGGGTTTAATGTGTAATTATAATTAAGTTATGATGTAAATTGTAATTTTTGAAACTAAAGGGACTAATTATGTAAATATGTAAAACTTGGAGGATATATTCGTGCCATATTTAGAATAAGGGGTATATTCTGTAATTTTGGTAATTGGAAGGCTCGTTGGGTAAATATTAATATGTTAAGGGTTAAAATGTAATTTAAGGAACTAAAAGGTTTAAATTGTAAATTTATAAACTAAATGGTATAAAATTTAAAATTGGTAAACTTGAAGTATGAAAATCGTTAACCTTGGTAAGTCATGGATTTAAAAGGATAATTTGTAATACTTTCACTTTAGACCCTTAACTTTGGTATTGTTGCATTTAAAACCCTAAATTATGAAAAGTTACTATGTTTAACCCTAAATTTTTGAAACTTGGTAAAATATACCCTATGACCATAAAATGCTTCATTTATGACTTAACTTAAATTATAATGCTTTGATCTTACTAAATAAGGAAACTTCCTAAAAATAGAAACTTACTAAATTTGGAAACCTGCTAAATCTGGAAAGTTACTTAAAATGGAAAGATAACTAAAAATGGTAATCTGAACTTGAACCCCTTTATAATTCCGTCTTCTACTCCTTTAGGTGTGAAGAAGGAGAGGTCCTGATCCATTTCTATGCTTTCTATTCTTGTCTTTGTTTTGCATTCACGATAAGGTACATATACTCTGCCCTTTTTCAGTAAGGGTGTCTTATTCCCTTGATATGATTTTGATTTCTGATTCGTTTAAGATTCCCGAAGCCATTGCTATGTACCCTTTTGTTGTGAACCTTTGCTATGATCCTTTGCTTTATAAACCTTGATCTGATTAACTCTGATTTGGACCTTTGATATTACTTCTGAAATATTTGATTATGAACCATCTGTTATGAACCATCTGTTATGGACCTTTGGATATGACATTCTGATTTGATTTGATATCTGACTCTTAGTTTGATACCCGAGCTAAAATTTGTGACCCTAGCCATGAAGGTAACATGGCCATGTCATTGATGCACCAATGGCATGACTCTAGTATGGTTGAGTGATGTTCCACACCATCCCTTATCTGTTATCCGTTATGAGCTCAAGTATATATATGGCCACGATTTGTCTGCAGGGGCGTATGGATGCATCCTAGATCTGTTTTGTTTAGTGGATTATCTATATATGATTTGTTATTATCTGGTAACTGGTGCTTATGTGCAATACACGCCTTTCACAAATATCTGGGAGCTAGCTACTCCATTTGAAGAATGAGGACACCCCTCATATTATCTGATTATCTGAGAGGTCTCCCCTCTATATGATTATGAAGATTTATGGTTACACGGTTATGATATGATATGATCTGTTTCTGGGCTCGTGGTGGATTACTATCCTATTTCCTTACACTTTCACATTGTTATACCTTATGATACTCCCCATTGCACCATATCTTATTTCTGTTTCGTTATCGTTATTTTGTTTATGTATCTGTTCACTGAGCTTTTTAAGCTCAGCCGCATTTCTTTTCCTGCGGCAGGTTCTTAGTTGGAAGCTGGGTTTGTGTGAAGAGACCTTTGGACTTAGAAGACTTGATAGTATTCTGAAGTAGAGACTATTAGAAGGATTTGCGGTTACAGGCTTAGTATTTAGTTTTAGTTTCATTTGTAACCTTGTAATTTCAGTATTTCATTTGTAACCTTTGAAATTTCTTGTATTACTATAGATGTATGCTTTGTTTTGATCTGATATGAAACCATTATCGTGACATCTTTACCCTTGTCGGGTTGGGGTGTTACAATTATGGTATCAGAGCGACAGGCTGCGACTCGTAATACATTTACCCTTGACCTGTGAGGTTAGGACCACTAGGTTTCCACTGTAGGCGCTCATAAGATAACCTATAAGAATTTGCTTTTCCTTATAGGAACTTAAGTTCTGACCAGTAAGGAATGGGTAGACTATAAGGCTTTTGTTTAAGTATCATTGCTTCCGCATCACTCTGATTCGTGCTTTGTTTTTGGTTAGATCCTGTTGATACCACCTTTGGAAATTGAAAGCTCACGATTTGCACCACCTAAGATCTGAAACCCAACTAAATCTTGGAATCATTGGAAATTGCCTAGAATTTGCCTAACACCATTTGAACCTCATTTTAAGATTCCGACTCCGAACTCTGATTCTTTTGTTAATCGTCTTGATACCTCTTCGGGCATTCTGAGAATCTCCCTGACGATGATATACTTGACACATTTTGTTATTTGTCTTTTGCTTTGATAAACGTATATAAATCTTCCGACACTATTTGACTTCGTTTCACCCATCTCCGTCCATATGAGAGGCTTTGTGGTTGTGACCATGAGTATAAGAATGTTTCCCCTCATTTTTGAATGATAAAGATTTGATTTGTGATCTGTCTTTCCTTGGCTAGTTAAACTTCGATTTTATTCTGATAAGAAATTGGTTGATTGAGTATTCCAATATTGACAACTATCCTTCCATGTCTCACCTTTGGCGGTTGAAACAATTTTGAACTCCCTACTACAATTACCTATTGTTAAACCTTGGCTATCACTATTACTCTGGAGACTCGATTATACTTCCTTGCTGCACAGATGGTTTTTTTCGTATGCATCAAGACAACTAGAAGCAGATCAGAAGAATTATTTCCCTGCCGGACCTGGAGTTGACAACAACGGCAGCTACCCTGAAGAGTGAAGACATTCCGTACGAGGTAGAAGTGTGGGCGATGCAGAAGAAGAAATTTTAGTCAAGATGGTGAGCCTGGAGCTGATAAAGACATGCAGTCTCACTTCCCTATTCATCTTGGTTGTACTAAGATGAATTGAGAGCGGAAGCAGACTGGATGATGAAGATATTTAAAGATCGTGCCAGAAATCCACAGTCTCAAGAAGAAGTGCCGAAGGCTTGAGGGACCAAACTCAAGTTTATCACCCTTTCTCACCGTATGATCAGATGGACAAGCGTAGACGGACTACTCGGACTTGGAAGAGATTTGAGATCATGTATTCGAGTGGACGATTTTGGAATGATCATTTGTGGTTGGATGAGTTGCTTTCGTGAAGGACGAAGTTGTTGATGGCGTGTCCACTTCTGCTTAAACCACTTAAGCTTCCGTTACCTGATGATAAGATCCTTGAATGATTCGGATTCTCCATTAGTATTTCCGTTTAGTGTTCTTCCTGCGCATGTTGGATGACAGTTTTGTAATGGGAGCCTTGATGTATTGTGGGAGACCTGATACTTTGGACGACGTACTTCATTGATGCTTACTAATTCCGTTACGTTATTTGTACGCTCTGTTTCCCTAATTTGAATTCGTAATGATGACCGATTCGGACCAACCCTAGGATGTAGAATGGACTGTTAGGTGGTTGATAGATGCTTATTCACGACTTGAGATAAAGTATGACCATCATGAAGGTATACTCATATGATGCTGGTATTATGACGAGTAGCTAACGTGATAATACTTACGTCATATGACGTACCCTCATTGTGATCATAGGATATTTCGAGGAGTGCCTTAGAAACCTTAGAATTTCTGATATCTGATTGAGACTTTAGGATTCGCTCTGCCTTTGTGCTTAAATCTGCCTTCACCATTATATGATTTGATACGTTGGTATACTCTACACGCGTTTGCTG
This sequence comes from Artemisia tridentata subsp. tridentata, assembly GCA_021014915.2. Lineage (NCBI taxonomy): Eukaryota > Viridiplantae > Streptophyta > Magnoliopsida > Asterales > Asteraceae > Artemisia > Artemisia tridentata. The sequence goes on from CP139502.1 coordinate 264,788,276, forward strand.
ACCTCTGTACTCCCGATAAGAATCTTAGGTCCTGTTGTAGAGCTTTCTGCCGTCTGATAATCTGTTTTCTGTCTGTATGGACTCTATCTGTTACTATGAAGGAGTACACCTATGTGTTGCTATATATACGTCTAACATTCGATGAATCTGTTCATGATGATCTGTTGTGAATTATGGTCTGTCCTTTCTGAAGAAACCGAAACTGTTTTGATTATCAAGAGAGAATCATGAGAAACTAGTCATTCACATTTCCGATCGCGGTCCGTTATGCTTTCCGTTTCGTTTCACTTGCATTTTCGAGGACGAAAATTTTTTTTAGAGGGGAAGAAGTTGTAATACCCAAAAATCTAAAACTGTAAAAAGACCAAAATGCCCCTACAATCTTGAAATTTGATTAATAAGCTTATAAAGTACCAAATAAATCCCAAACTTCTGGAAATGACCAAGACATGAAGTAAATTAATTTTTCTACTACAATTAACATTTGTAAAGTACAAAAATTACTATGATTACTCAATGTGGGCCGAAATTTCAAGGATATATATTATTATTATTATTTAAAAACTTTGTAAACTAATTAAACATAAGATATATTTAAAATAAATAAGGAAATTCAAACCTATTGATTTGGTAATTAAAATTTCCGGATTCTCAGCCCATAACCCCCCATAATCTCGGCAATCACCTCCCATTTAGTTAACTCTTCTTTATTCCTTTTAAAGTATACCGAAAATATTGAAAACACACACTTAAATCCATATCAATTTCATACGATTTTATGGAAATGTGGGACTATTTTTCTGGGGTTCTACAAGATCTATGGAGGTTGGGAAAATAGCCTTGGGGTTTTTAAGGCGTTCGTTGGTCGCTGGGTAGTTTCTTCGTCGTAAAGTGCATCCGAGGGGTTTAATTTTATTTTGGCTCATCCACACGTTCAAATAATCATTTGGCATTTTTCTTATGATCCTTATACTTCATATAACTCATATAAAATGTTAGATTCGAATCATGCAAGGTTATGGGGTCGTACGAATTATTGATGATTAAAATACATATAATATCTAAAATACTCCATATGATTTTTCTGGGTCATGTTATTAATTTTTATGGGTTCCATATTCATCACATAAGCCTGGAAAAATGTTGGTTCGAATTTTGGTAGCTTATATTGATCGTTTGGATTTTAAATGGTTAAAACACACGTAAATTCTAAAATATGTGATACGAATTTTCTGGGTGTGAATCATATTTTATTTGGACTCTATATAATTCATATGATCTGGGAAAAATGGTGGTTCGAATTATAGAGGTCCAAATAAGTCGTGGGTTAATTTTGTTGAAATCGGGTTAGGGTTTTCGAAGAGGAAAAAAATGAAAACCTTATGTTTCGATTAGGGTTTTGTGTTTTGGATCTGGAATTATGTTCATAAATGACTGATTATGATGTAGTAATAATGGCTTGATGATTGGGAAAGATTAGAGTTAGGGTTTTGGTTTTAAAATGTTTAACGATTTGGCTTTTAAAATATAAGGGGGTGTTTTGTCATTTTTTGAAACTCGTGGGTTATTTTTATAATGTTAATTAGGTCTGTACTAATGTGTAAAAATTATAAAATGAGGTCCTTATGTGTAAAATTTGGAGGATAATGATTTAAATTGTAATTTGGGGTACGAATTGTAAATTACATAAATAGAGGGGCTAAAAGTGTAAATTCAGGAAACTTGTGAGTATTCGGTGTAAATAATGTTATTTGGGAGATAATGTGTAATTTTGGATAATTATGGGTTTAATGTGTAATTATAATTAAGTTATGATGTAAATTGTGATTTTTGAAACTAAAGGGACTAATTATGTAAATATGTAAAACTTGGAGGATTTATTCGTGCCATATTTAGAATAAGGGGTATATTCTGTAATTTTGGTAATTGGAAGGCTCGTTGGGTAAATATTAATATGTTAAGGGTTAAAATGTAATTTAAGGAACTATAAGGTTTAAATTGTAAATTTATAAACTAAAGGGTATAAAATTTAAAATTGGTAAACTTGAAGTATGAAAATCGTTAACCTTGGTAAGTCATGGATTTAAAAGGATAATTTGTAATACTTTCACTTTAGACCCTTAACTTTGGTATTGTTGCATTTAAAACCCTAAATTATGAAAAGTTACTATGTTTAACCCTAAATTTTTGAAACTTGGTAAAATATACCCTATGACCATAAAATGCTTCATTTATGACTTAACTTAAATTATAATGCTTTGATCTTACTAAATAGGGAAACTTCCTAAAAATAGAAACTTACTAAATTTGGAAACCTGCTAAATCTGGAAAGTTACTTAAAATGGAAAGATAACTAAAAATGGTAATCTGAACTTGAACCCCTTTATAATTCCGTCTTCTACTCCTTTAGGTGTGAAGAAGGAGAGGTCCTGATCCATTTCTGTGCTTTCTATTCTTGTATTTGTTTTGCATTCACGATAAGGTACAGATACTCTGCCCTTTTTCAGTAAGGGTGTCTTATTCCCTTGATATGATTTTGATTTCTGATTCATTTAAGATTCCCGAAGCCATTGCTATGTACCCTTTTGTTGTGAACCTTTGCTATGATCCTTTGCTTTATAAACCTTGATCTGATTAACTCTGATTTGGACCTTTGATATTACTTCTGAAATATTTGATTATGAACCATCTGTTATGGACCTTTGGATATGACATTCTGATTTGATTTGACATCTGACTCTTAGTTTGATACCCGAGCCAAAATTTGTGACCCTAGCCATGAAGGTATCATGGCCATGTCATTGATGCACCAATGGCATGACTCTAGTGTGGTTGAGTGATGTTCCACACCGTCCCTTATCTGTTATCTGTTATGAGCTCAAGTATATATATGGCCACGATTTGTCTGCAGGGGCGTATGGATGCATCCTAGATCTGTTTTGTTTAGTGGATTATCTATATATGATTTGTTATTATCTGGTGACTGGTGCTTATGTGCAATACACGCCTTTCACATATATCTGGGAGCTAGCTACTCCATTTGAAGAATGAGGACACCCCTCAATTATCTGATTATCTGAGAGGTCTCCCCTCTATATGATTATGAAGATTTATGGTTACACGGTTATGATATGATATGATCTGTTTCTGGGCTCGTGGTGGATTACTATCCTATTTCCTTACACTTTCACATTGTTATACCTTATGATACTCCCCATTGCACCATATCTTATTTCTATTTCGTTATCGTTATTTTGTTTATGTATCTGTTCACTGAGCTTTTTAAGCTCAGCCGCATTTCTTTTCCTGCGGCAGGTTCTTAGTTGGAAGCTGGGTTTGAGTGAAGAGACCTTTGGACTTAGAAGACTTGATAGTATTCTGAAGTAGAGACTATTAGAAGGATTTGCGGTTACAGGCTTAGTATTTAGTTTTAGTTTCATTTGTAACCTTGTAATTTCAGTATTTCATTTGTAACCTTTGAAATTTCTTGTATTACTATAGATGTATGCTTTGTTTTGATCTGATATGAAACCATTATCGTGACATCTTTACCCTTGTCGGGTTGGGGTGTTACACAGAGATAGACAGAAGCCCAAGCGAGAACTATCACACGGGAAGCATGGATCACACTCTCACAACTATCCGGATACATGCTACTAACACAACCAAACGAGGATTGAGGATTCCTCCAATGCCATTTTCTGACCCGATTAAGGCAACTGAAGCCTAATACTGGTATGATGAAGCTGAAAAAGCTGGCGAAGTTGGTGTTACGGCTAAGAGAACTAAGGCGACGAGAGGCAGAGGTCGCGGAAGAGGTAAAATTGTCATTTCTTCCTCCTCGCGTACCAAAAAGATCACTCGTGAAACAAAGAAGAAGATGACACTCAGAGATGAATCTTCGAAAGTGGAAGAAGAAGAAGAACTCATAGATCTGAGGGAAGAACGAAGGAAATCGATTATAAAGTTCACATCCGCACTGGCTAAAGGTGATAAAACTTTGGGAATAGGAAAAGGGAAATCCATAAAGATAACTGATACATCCTATGAGCAACTTGAACCGCCAATGACTAGAGATGAAGAAGAAGAACAACTCAGAAGGGCCATGGAAGAAAGCAAGGCCAAATTTAAAGCTGATCAGAAGAGGCAAAGGGGAATGGAACAGGGTGAAGGATCCACTTCACACCCAAGGGATGATGACTCGGAGTCACAATCTGAAGAAGACTCGAAAGCTACACATAGTCAAACTGCGAGTAGTTCAGATGCTGAGTCTGAGAATCAGTCCAAATCAGATCAAGGTGACCAAACAGCTTCAGACTCGGAGTCCGATGATGAAAAGGACGAGCATGATATTAATGATGATGAAGAAAACACTAAGAAAGACAAGGATGCTGAAGATGATGAGAAATCAGCAGATGATGAGATGAATGAAGATGAAGGAAAAACTGAGAAAGTCAAGGATACTGACGATGCTGAGGAATCCACAGATGAAGAAAGTAGTAAAGAGACAGATGCAGAAAGTGGTGATGAAATAGCTGAGGAAAGTGATAAAGAAACTAAAAACCGGGGTGATGATAGAATACCTACCCCACTAGTGAACCCATCACCAGTAGCTGACACTTCTAAAACCAACATACCGTCTCCAATTGCTGAAACCACAATAAACACTCCACCATCACCCACACCTACAACTTCACTACCTGACAGTGCTAAACTTAAAGAGTTAGAAGAGAAGTTCGCAGCACAGCAGCAACAGCTCGAAGCACTTCAGAGGGATATGAACGAGTTCAACGGCTATAACATTGAGAAAGCGTGTGATCACTATATCAGCAACACCCTACCTCAACAGATCAGCGAGCACCTGTATGAGACAATTCCTGGTCTGATGAAAGAGTATGTGAAGAGAAAGCTGGATCGCGTAGTGGCTAATCGACTTCGCACCACGTCAGTGACACTTCAGACTTTACCGTCGAATCCTCCAGTTGAATATCTCATAGAAAAGTTGCTGGAAGGTGTCGCGGATAATCTAAATGAGAAAGAGCTTCGTCGAGCATTGATTAACTCAATCAGGAGAGCTGAGAAGAAGGGTGAGACCTGCAAGCAAGACAAACCCAGTAAATGTCGTCGGGATGATCCTGACAAGGACGATCAGGCCAAGAAGCAGGGAAAACGACCAAGAAAGGAGGGTACTTCTACAACCCAACCTACTACTACCGTTCACTCAACTGGCACTGAGGGGTTTGTTCCTTAAGAGACGGGTGTTTTTGACGACACTGAACCACTTAATGACTTCCCAATGGAACATCATGATGCTGATATTGCTCCTTCAAAGTTCACATCTGTAACTGCACCACCAGCTGATGCAGCTTTGATGCCTGCACCAGAATGGGTCAACCCAGATGCTGCGAAACATACATGGTTTGAACAAATGGTGGATGCATACCCTGATACTCTTACCGAAGCTGTTCCTACTGTCGGATCTATTGTGGACTTTACGAAGCATCTAAAGAAAGTAATGCGGGTTCAACAGTTAGAGCTTTCTGACATCGTCAAGGTTCGGGAAGCTGGTTTTACTAAGTTCAAGACAATCACCACATCAAATCTGGAGTTCAAGTATAACTTGGAACAGGTTGCAAGGGCAATGTCCAAGAACGTGAATTGGGATGTTGCTGGCTCCTCTAACCTTCGTGACTATTCAAAACCTCTATCTCTTATTGGACCCTCTCACAACCTTCAGATACCTAAGGCACACTTCTTCAATAAAGACTTGGAGTATCTGATCTATGGTAATACGGACCCTGAAAAGTGGTATGCTACATCCCTCACTAAGTGTCCGGCGGCTTCCTACGTGATAGATGGTTTTGAAGAACACATGGATGAGTTATTTGTCAAAGAAGTTGAAGAATATAACGACGACGCCGCTCTCGGTATCTATCACTGGCCAGACATGCGGAAGTGGTTCTATAAGTGGAAGCTTACAAAACCGTCTAGAACTGATGTGTTTCACAAGAGTCGGATACTATCTATCACCAACGCTGAAACTGAATCCATGTATGGGTATAACTTTCTGACGAAGATCACCGTACGAAGACAGGATGGAAAGGAATACACCTTCAAAGAAGCTGATTACCCGTATCTGAATCTCAACGACATTGAAGATATGTATCTCCTTAAGATTCAAGGCAAGCTTGAGCATTTACCGGGTTGTCTTCAGTACGACATCATCAACTCTCTTCTACTTTACATCCGCAGTATTGTAATCAGACAAAGAGTTGAGGATGTTCATCTTGGTGTAGAAAGCTACCAGACGAAGTTGAATCTGGTCAAGCCTGATTTCCAACCGTCGGGGATTGTAGAAAAGACACCTTATACTTTTGGTGATAGACCATTTGGGTTGGTATATGTAAGGAATCAAAGGTTACCAAGGTTCATGGGTTTTCAGGAAATTCATAAATTCGGTGACGAGACTTTGGTACGTGTTAAATCTGAACTTGAAGAGATTTTGAAGAACCATAGAAAGGAGCTGAGGGTAGGATGGTTGAGGCATATGTGGTGGACAAGAAAAGACGTAAAACAAGCGTACAAGTTCATCGACCGCATCGAGCGAAAGCTCAAGTTTCGTGAGCAGATGAGGAGATTCGAAAGTTATGTGGGTGGACGTCTAAGTATTCCCAACATTCTTACCTTCCGACGTCTTGCATAAATTCATGGTATCCTTGTTCTATATTGATTTCATTCTTTCATCGTTTGATTAATTTGACTATAGCTTGTGTACACATAACAGTACACAACCAGTACTTGTAAAGAAAGGACCCTGAGGTATGCTTCAGTACCTCAATCCTAATATAACAAGCGAAAGCTTCTTACTTATGAGTAGGATTAACCAGAATTTTGTTTAAGTTTTACAAAATTCTGCTCATAAGGACAAGTATTCCCTTGTTAAGGGGGAGTACTTGAAACTAAATCTTTGTTCTGAATACCAAAGTTCTTGAAATTCTTCCCGTAAACCTCAAAAAGAGCATATTTTAATCCAAAGTTTTTACAAAAACAACATGAGTATGCTATTTTTGAGGGGGAGAATAAGTGATGATTAAAATATGGTAAATGTAAAATTGTAATCTCACAAGAGCTCGACTCAGAATTGACCCTCGAATTGATAATAGCTAAAAAGACATGTCCGGGATGGGTAATAATTTCAAGCCAGTTTATTTGGTGATGTAAGCGTGTCTCGCAAAGGATGTATCTGAGTAGAATGTACCGATTTCGAGCAATTTTCTTTGAATCTGATCTGGACGGGTAATAATTTCAAGCTAGCCTAACTAGTGATGTAAACGTTTCTCCCAACGATCAGGTTCATTGAAAATCAATCAATTCAAAAGTGCTAACTCTACCCGACATGTGCAAATTTACTTTAAACACTTGTAAGCACATGTTAAGGGGGAGTATTTATGAAAATCACAAAACTCTCAAAGTGTTATCAAAATATGTCTTCACAATCATAAACGCTTTGAGAGATTTTCAAAAGGTTTGGTTTATGGCAATGATAGGATAGTCATGGAGTCATAAGGTGACTAAGGTTAGGAATAACCGTCCTATGATCCGCCAGAGCCGGAGGGATCTACCCAAGGACAATACCAATAGTTTAGAACTAGAAAGTCCTAGGTATGATTGAAAAAGGAGGTATGAAATGAAAGGAGAAAGAAGGGGTTGAAGAATTAAAAAGAAAAGTAAAGAAAAGGGTGAAAAGAAATAGCCCTCCATTTGTTCAACCTTAGGGCAGACACCGGGTTCAATACATAATCTACTGGTTGGTTGGGCATCACCAGTATTGAAGATAAAAGTCGTCATGGACCCAGTGACGCACTGCACTAAACCTTCTAGCCACTCAGGTGTCTCTCAAAAGACACTTGTTTCATTTCACACGGAGAACCCTTCATCATCTATCGACCTCTCACTCCGAGATGTGTTGATATTGAAAAGGAGGCACTCTGCTCCATGCCTCTGATGACCAAACAAATGTGCACTAAATTGAGTCTAGAGCCATGAGATACATCAAAGATCTCTTAGGTACATTTAGTATACACTGGATGTTCAACAAAAGGAATACCAGTTGTAAATTATAAGAGTGTCCTTCGCAGATCTTAGCAATCTGCCGAGAACATTCATGAGAGAAACCACAAATGTGATTCTCAGTGATTGAATGGAAATCCTGCCAGGGTCAACATCAAACAGCCCTGACAGCAGGTCACTTCGGTAATCCCTTGAGGGTTACGCTTAGTGTTTGCTCCAAAATTGGTCTACAGTCGTGGGGTGATCTCCAGCGACTCACTGAATCGTGGGTGCACTTCGGTGTGTCTGTGTATGCCCTTTCGGGGGTATCCGATTCAGAACGGCCTGGGTTAGGATTAGAGAAAGTCTTCACACTATGCTGTTGATGATCTCGAAGTCCAAACCTATAAGTACCGGATGATTTATTGCTAACTGTTTACCTGCAGCGAATCATGAATACCTGGAGTCCACCATCTTTCCATCATGCTCATATCCTAAAGCAAAGTTCTCACAAAGACAAAGGAGTATCAAAAGTTTAAAGAAATTAAAGAAAAGTCAAAGATCAAGTATGATAACCTTTCACAAGTCAAAGATCAAGCTTATGAAGAGAGAACTACATGATGTATGAAGAACAAAAGTCAAAGAACATATGAGCATGGTTGAAAAGACGTAAAGACACCAGAATTGAAGACCATTGGAGGACGACAGTTCATTACCATACCATATCATATCACATCAAGAACTAAGAAACAAAGATGCAAGAGACGTCTAAAGCAAAGAAGCAAAGATGACGTCAAGCAACCTCGATGATCAATACTTAGGGGGAGATTGTTGGGAACACGTCTTAGATTATTGAAGTATCGATCATATTTTGTAATAGGTTGCTTAGGTCTTTAAGTTAGTTTTATTCTACAGCCTGTGTAGAAGGCCCATGGGCTGTGGGCTTTTTATTATTTTCATTATGGGCTGCGCCCCATTCATTTATTTTCTATTTTAGGGCCAAGCCCATTTCACTCTAAACTCTATAAATACCCCTCCCATTGAAGGGAAGGGGTGTTGGTTAATGCATTATTCATTTTCTATATTATTTGTGATTTAACCTACAACTCTCTCTCTCTCTTAATCTTCCTAGTAACCTTGTGTGATATTAACAAGAACTATCACTGATCACCACTACACACTAATGTGACATAACTCACATTCCCAATAAACGTGCTCACACGCAGACCGACACCAACATGCCTTATGTTTATTTCACATAAACATCTTTACATGTCAAGTACCAAAGTTTTCAACTTTTATTTGCCACTTTACATTAATTCTTTAATGTACGATTATTAAACGCTCAAACTAAACGTTTACTACTTATTAAAGTTCTCACAGAAACCCTAAAATGCACTATAAATCCTAATGTGCTCTATTGACCTCTAAAGTGCACTGAAGACCCCTAAAGTGCACTGAGGACCCCAAAAGTGCAAACCCTAAAGTACAAAACCCTAAAACTAATGTACAATCCCTTAAAGCACGAAAACCTAAGCTTTACCTTTAATTTCCCGTTACAAGCTCTAATTTCACAAAACTATGATTTTATGTGATAAAATCACAAACCCTAATTAATGTGTACATGACTTCTATAAAATATAAATGTACAAGTCTTTCAAGCACATGTACAAGTCCTTAATGCATAAAACTCAACATTAATATAAAACCTCGTTATAAACCTTAGTGTACTTACTCTAAAGCACATAATACAAGACCCTTATGCACTAACCCTAAACCTAGTTTTTATTGTAACATTCAAACTTAGAGTACAAGTCCTAAAACCTATGGTACAAGTACTTAATGCATAAAAACTAAAAACTACATTTTTACTACACTAAACATATCTGTTGGGTCTCGATTTCACAAGTTACTAGGAGGATTTAGAGAGAAAGAATTGTAGGTTAAACACAAGAATGATAAACTTTTAATTACTCAATTAACAAACAAATCTTCCCTTACAATAGGAAGAGTATTTATAGTACATGGAGATGAAATGGGCCAAGCCCTAAATGGAAATGAAATGAATGAGGCGCAGCCCATTAATAAAACAACTAATAAACATTGGGGCGCAACCTAATTAATAATTAAATAAAAGCATACAGCCCATGGGCCTTCTACACAGGCTGAAAACTAAAACTAGCTTAAAGACCAAAGCAACCTAATACAAAACATGATCGATACTTCAATTATCTAAGACGTGTTCCTAACAATCTCCCCCTAAGTATTTATCATCAACGTTGCTTGACGTCGTCTTTGCTTCTTTGGCTACTGACGTCATCACTATCTTTGGTCTGCTTTCTTGACTAAGTGATAGGGTATGGTAACGATCTGCCTAACTCCAACGTCTTTTCGTCTTTTCCACCATGCTTATATGTCTTTGGACAATCGTTCTTCAACTGGTTCACATTCCTTCAATCTTTGACTTGTGAAAGGTTGTAGTGAAAAATTATCTTCAGGATATAAGCATGATGGAGTCTTGATGGTGATGGAACTCCAGGTCTTCATGATCCTCCGCAGGTACATCACGAACAATCCGGCACTTACAGATTTGGATTTCGAGATCATCAACAGCATAGTGTGAAGACTTTCTCTAATCCAAACCCAGGCCATTCTGAATCGGATACCCCCGAAAGGGCTTACATGGACGCACCAAAGTGCACCCACGATTCAGTGAGTCGCTGAAGATCACCCCACAACTTTAGACCATTTTGGAGCTTTTCACTAAGTGTAACCCACAAGGGATTACCGAAGTGACCTGCTGTCAGGGCTGTTTGATGTTGACCCTGGCAGGATTTCCATTCAATCACTGAGAATCACATAAGTGAATTCTCTCATGAATGTTCTCGGCAGATTGCTAAGATCTGCGTAGGACACTTCCTAATTTTACAGCTGGCGTCCATTAATGTAGAACAACCAGTGTAATGCTAAGTGTTCCTATGAGATCTTTTAATGTATCTCTTGGCTCTAGACTCGATTAGTGCTTATTTGTTTGGTCGTCGGAGGCGTGGAGCAGAATGCCTCCTTTTCAATACCAACACATCTCGGAGTGAGAGATTGATAGATTATGTAGGGATCTCCGTGTGAAATGAAACAAATGTCTTTTGAGAGACACCTGAGTGGCTAGAAGGTTTAGTGCAGTGCGTCACTGGGTCCATGACGTCTTAATCTTCAATACCGGAGTTACCGTAGTAACAACCAGTAGCATATGTATTGAACCCGGTTTCTGCCCTAAGGTTGAACAATTTGGAGGGGTATTTCTTTTCACCCTTTTCTTTACTTTTCTTTTTAATTCTTCAACCCCTTCTTTCTCCTTTCATTTCATTATTCCTTTTTTCCATAATACCTAGGACTTTCTAGTACTAAACTATTGGGATTGTCCTTGGGTAGATCCCTCTGGTTCTGGCGGATCATAGGACGGTTATTCCTAACCTTAGTCACCTTATTACTCCATGACTAACCTATTATCGCCATAGACCAAAAACCTTTTGAAAAATCTCTCAAAGCGTTTATGATTGTGAAAACATATTTTGTTAACACTTTGAGAGTTTTGGTATTTTCAGAAATACTCCCCCTCAACATGTGCTTACAAGTGTTTAAAGTAAATTTGCACATGTCGGGTAGAGTTAGCACTTTTGAATTGATTGATTTTCAATGAACCTGATCGTTGCGAGACACGCTTACATCACTAGTTAGACTAGCTTGAAATTATTACCCGTCCAGATCAGATTCAAGGAAAATCGCTCGAAATCGGTACATTCTACTCAGACACATCCTTTGCGAGACACGCTTACATCACCAGATAAACTGGCTTGAAATTATTACCCGTCCCGGACATGTCTTTTCGACTACTGACTTTAGCTATCGTCAATTCGAGGGTCAATTCTGAGTTGAGCTCTTGTGAGATTACAACTTTTCATTTACCATATTTTAATCATCACTAATTCTCCCCCTCAAAAATAGCATAATTATGTTGTTTTTGTAAAACGTTGATTAAAATATGCTCTTTTTGAGGTTTACAGGGAAAATTCCAAGAACTTTGGTATTCAGAACAAAGATAAAGTTTTCAAATACTCCCCCTTAACGAGGGAATACTTGTCCTTATGAGCAGAATTTTTGAAAACTTAGAAAAAATTCTGGTTTAATTATACTCATAAGTAAGAAGTTTTCGCTCTTTATTTTAGGATTGAGGCACTGAAGCGTACCTCAGGGTCCTTTCTTTACAATTACGGGTTGTGCACTGTTATGTGTACACAAGCCATAGTTAAATCTAAACAAATGATGAATGATTCAAATGAATGTAAACCAAGGATACCAGTAGTTTATGCAGGTCGTCGGAATGTAAGAATGTTCTGCATCTTTGGACGTCCACCCACATAACTCTCGAGTCGCCTCATCTGCTCACGAAACTTGAGCCTTCGATCGATGCGGTCGATGAACTTCCTTGCTTGTCTCACATCTCTTCTAGTCCACCACATATGCCGCAACCATCCTACTACCAAACCTTGTCGATGATTCTCCATAATCCCTTCAAGTTCACCTTGAACCCGAATCAATGTCTCGTCACCGAACTTAGGAATATCTTGAAAACCCATGAACCTCGTTCTCCTTTTATCCCGTACATATACCAACCCAAACGGTCTATCCCGGAACGTATAAGGTGTCCATTCGCTGACCCCCGGTGGTTGGAAATCCGGCTTGACCAAGTTCAACTTCTTTTGGTAGCTTTCCACCCCAAGATGAACATCCTCAACTGGCTGTCTGATTACAATACTGCGGATGTAAATCAGAAGAGAATTGATGATGTCATACTGAAGACGACCCGGTAAATGCTCCAACTTGCCTTGAATCTTAAGAAGATACATATCTTCAATGTCGTTCAGATTCAAGTACGGATAATCAGATTCCTTGAAGCTGTATTCCTTTCCATCCTGTCTGCGAACGGTGATCTTCGTCAGGAAGTTATACCCATAGTTGAATTCGGTTTCAGCGCTGACGATGGAAAGTATCCGACTTTGGTGATACACAGGAGTTTTAGTCGGTTTTGCTAGCTTCCACTTGTAGAACCATTTACGCATATCAGGCCAGTGATAGATACCTAGAAGTGCATCGTCGTTGTATTCTTCTACTTCTTTGGGGAATAATTCGTCAATTTGTTCCTCAAATCCATCTATCACGTAGGAAGCGGCCGGACACTTTGTCAGGGATGTAGCATAACGCTTTTTCGGATCGGTATTACCATAAAGTAGATACTCCAAGTCGTGATTGAAGAAGAACTTCTTGGGTATCTGAAGGTTGTGAGGGGGTCCGATGAGAGGTAGTGGTTTCGAATAGTCACGAAGATTTAAAGAGCCATGAGAATCCCAAGTCACGTTCTCGGTCATTGCCCTTGCAACCTGTTCCAAATTATATTCGAACTCTAAATGGGAGGTTGTGACCGTCTTGAATTTAGTGAATCCAGCTTCACGAACCTTGACAATGTCGGAAAGTTCTAATTGCTGAACCCGCATAAACTTCTTGAGACGCTTCGTGAAATCCACAACAGAGTCAGTAGTAGGAACATCATCAGGAGAATCAGGGTTCGCATCTACTATCTGTCCAAACCATGTTTGCTTCTCTGCACCTGGGTTGACCCATTCCGGTGCAGGTAACAAAGCTGCATCCGGCAGTGGTGCTGTAACAGAGGTGAACCTAGGAGGAGCAATATCAGTCTCATGCTGCTCCAGTGGGATATCGTGATGTGGTTCAGTGTCATCGAAAGCACCCGAATCTTGTGGAACAAACCCCTCAGTGCCAACGGAGTGAGTAGTGGTAGTAGGTTGGGCTCTAGAAGTACCCTCCTTTCTCTGTCGTTTCCCTTTTCCCTTGGCTTGGTCATCCTTGTCTCGATCATCACGACGACGTTTTCTAGGTTTGTCTTGCTTGCAGCCCTCTTTCTCTTTCTTCTTCTCATCTTTCTTAATTGAATTGATCAGAGCACGACGAAGTTCCTTTTCAGCTGGATCATCGGCGACACCTTCAAGCAACTTTTCCTTGTAGTATGACAGTGGTGTATCGGCCGGTAGAGTGTGTAGGGTTACTGGCGTGGTTTTAAGACGATGAGCTACAACACGATCCAGCTTTTTCTTCACATACTCCTTCATGAGACCGGGAATAACTTCAGTAAGTTCATCGGTGATCTGTTGAGGCAGCGTGTTACTGATGTAGTGATCACACGCTGTCTTAATTTTGTACCCTTTAAACTCATTCATGTCTCATTGAAGTACTTCTAACTGTTGTTGTTGGGTTGCAAGCTTTTCCTCTAACTCTTTCAGTTTGTCAGTATTTGCGGGTAATGGTTCGGTAGGTGTGGTTTGATTAACTGGTGATGGTGTTCTTGTTTTAGAGGTTTCACCCTCTGGGTTCACAGGTGGGGTAGGTATACGTTCGTCACCCCTATTATTCGTTCATCATCATTTGATTCATCATTCACCGCATCAGACTCTTCACTACTCTCAGCATTATCTGTATCCTTAGCTTTCTCAGTCTTACTTTCATCTTCAACCATTTCATCATCTGATACATTCTCATCATCTTTTTCAGTCTCATTGTTCCCTTCATCTTCATCATTCTTATCCTTGTCACTTTCTGTTTCCGAGTATAAAGCATTTTGATCGCTGTGGTCAGAGTGAGACTCATCTTCAGACTCTGTATCTGAACTACCAATAGTTTTACTATGTGTAGGCTCTGAGTCCTCTTCTGACTCCGTTTCATCCCTTGGGTGTGAAGCGGATCCTTCACCCAGTTCCTTTTCTCTGTGTTTCTTTTTATCTGCTTTATACTTGGCAATACTCTCTTCCTTGGCCTTTCTTAACTGTTCTTCTTCCTCGTCTCTAGATGATGGTGGTTCAATCTGCTCATATGATGTATCAGTGGTCTTAATGTTTTTACCCTTTCCTGCTCCCAAATTTTTATCACCTTTAGCCAGAGCGGATTTGAGCTTGATGATCGATTTTCGATGTTCCTCCCTCATATCTATGGTTTCTTCTTCTTCTTTCTCTTCTGAAGATTCATCGCGAAGGGTCATTTTCTTCTTTGTTTCACGGGTAATCTTTTTGGTGCGTGAAGTGGAAGAGATAACAGTTTTACCCCTTCCGCGACCTCTGCCTCTTGTCGCCTTAGACCTCTTAGGTGTAACACCAACCATGCCAGCTTTCTCAGCATCATCGTACCAGTCAAACGCTTCAGTTGCCTTGATCGGGTCAGACAATAGTTTGGGAGGAATCCTGGCTCCGCATTTGGTTGTGTTGGAAGCATGGATCCTGATAGTTGAGAGGACGTGATCCATGCTTTCCATGTGGTACTCTTCACTTGGGCAACTATCAATTTCAGGATGTTGTGCCATGAAGTAGGCGATGATTAACTTGGTGAAGCGAGGAAACAGAACTTTGTATTTCTGCTTCTTAGCAAACTGTTCGTACTGATATATCATGTCGGTCCAGATATATTGAGCAAAGTCCACATGATGCAGGTTAATTACACCGTGAAAGAACTTGAGGTGTTCAAGTCTGGGGTGTTCTAAACCTGTTTCCTTCCCAGTGATGCAATGACTTAAGATTGTGAAGAGTGTCAACCATGGTTGTGAAATATACTTGCGGTCGACTTTAGAACTGGAGGTCAGGTCCTCACTGTCGTCATCATAGCCAATAGCTTTCAGGTTATCAACAATCTGCTGGGAAGTGGGATCTTTGCGGAAAACTCCATTGGGAGTGGATTCTGGTTGAGGAAGATCCAGGATAGTCCTGAGAGTACCGACATCGAACCTGATTAGCTTGTCATTAATGGTAATTGCCATAGATTGCTTATCGTTGCTTACAAACAGCTTGTGCCAAAACTGATGCATGTAGACCTCTGGTACACTCGCCGTCTTGGTCATGACAGGGCTGACGAAATGGCTCTTTAGTATTTCAACCATTATCTGACAAGACTTGTGGCATTTCAGGACATCGAAATCTGATCTAGAGTTAGACTTGCTGATCTCGCGCTCATCGTCTTCTGGTATCATAACCGACCTTGCAATGGAAGTTTGAGACATGACTGTCCTGTAAGCACAAACACAAACAACCACATAGCAGAGAGTGTTGAAGAATGTTAGTGTTAGTGATTTATGTCATTTTCTCAATACGGCCAAAATGATGTTTAAGGTAGAAAATATCATTCACATATACACATACATGACTTAAACAGACAATGATCAGCACTGAGCAGCACATATCAGCAAATAGCAGCAAACAGACTTAAGCACAGAAAGTATGCAAGATATAAGTTACTCAGAAACATAACCATTTACTCGGAGAAAAGAACCTTGCTCGGCGGATTTTGTCAAAAGTTGGAATTATCCAGTCTAAGTAGGAGACTACAAGTTTCCTTACTCGAAAACTTTCCAAAATCCTCCTAACTCGGAGTGTAGTTTACTCGGAAACATGGTTCACGTATTTACTCGGAAAGTTTAAGATAAAACATTTACTCGAAAAGTCTGAGTAACATTAGTTACTCGGAGATAGTGAATAAACCTTACTCGGAAAGCTTATTTAACACTTTACTCGGAGACAAAGTGAGATGCTTGGAAATTCTAAGTATCTCAGATTAATCTCCTTGCTCGGAGTTAAAGAAGCTTACTCGAAAAGGTTTATAAACAATTTCCAAGAACCAAAGTCACTCTCCTAACTCGGAGGAATTATGATTTGCTCGGAAACATGCAAGGAATGCACATATTCATACAGGACATGTTTATCAACAAGTAACTAATTACAAACATCTTAAACACTATCCTAAACACAAACATACACCCAGAAACTCATAATAACCCAAAAAAAAAAAAACATTCCACAACACAAATATGTCCAAAAATTAATCGACTTAGAACATATGATCAATTCATGTTATGAACTCCTTAGCGCATGCTCACAATACACAAACATACATATCCCACCATTAAAATCACATAAACAAACATTCATAAGTTCCCAGCCAATAAGTCGACCTATTTAAGCCACATAATCATGATACGCATCTAATGATGTTAAACAATACAATTAAACATTGAAAGATCACTCCTAAACGTATTGTTATGATCAGGGAAACAACCAATTAAACTGAATCATAACCAATAAGAAATCCCCAAATGACGGCTAAGAACCCTAATTCGTGAACTAGCCAATTGAACCATAGAGACGTGAGGAGATTTCAACATAGTGATTACAATGCATAATTAATCATGATTAACACTTACAAATTTGTTTTCCTAAAAATCAAAAAGCGTGCGTATGAACAGATGAGACTTTGGCGGGAGTTGTTTTATATGTTTGTGTTAACTGTGAGGTTTGTGAAAAAGTAAAAAGAGATTAAAACATGGGCTTTTATAGGCTAAGATGTTTGCACGTGTGTCACTTTTAACCCTTTAACTTTTTACCCTAGTTGAAGGTGTAAAAAACAATTAGCAAACTTGACACACTAAGCCCTTGTGTTATGAAGGGTGAACACATTTAACCTAAGTGATGAGAAAAACTTATTAACCATTTTTTTTATTTTTTTATTTTTTTTAATAAACTTTATACAAAAGATATTTACATAGTAGCCAGGATGTGTGACTCGTTTAACTTTGTTCGAGAAAATTGTCCAAATATTCCGGAGTCAAACATTGCATACCAATCTGATGAACCACTCCAACAAATCTTGCATGAGGCAAGGCTTTGGTGAATAAGTTAGCCAGTTGGTATTCAGTACCCATGAAGTAAAGCTCAACGGTACCCTGTTCCACATGCTCTTTGATGAAGTGATATCGAAGAGTGATATGCTTGGACTTGGAATGCTGCACGGTGTTGCACGAAATAGCAATGGCACTCTTGGAGTCGCAATATAACGGAATCTTGTTGAACACGTATCCGTAATCCATCAGCTGTGACCGCATCCAGATGACCTGAGCACAGCATGCCGACATGGCTACGTATTCGGATTCTATTGACGACAGTGATGTACAATCCTGTTTCTTCGACTGCCAAGATACGAGTTTGTCACCTAAAAATTGCACTCCCCCTAAAGTACTTTTCCTTGTATCTAAGCATCCTGCATGATCAGCGTCTGAAAAAGCAATTAGTTCAAAGCCAGAATCCTTCGGATAGCAGATCCCCAAGTTAATGGTTCCCTTTATGTATCGAAGGATTCGTTTAACCTCAGAGAGGTGTCGTTCAGTTGGTCTAGACTGATAGCGGGAGCATAAATATGTGGCAAAGACTATGTCTGGTCTGCTGGCTGTTAGATACATGAGTGACCCAATTATACTACGGTATTTGGTAGGGTCAGTTGGTTTCCCATGTAAATCAGCATCCAGCTTGGGGGATGATGAGGACATCGGTGTATTATAGGTATCACTACTTGACATGCCATGCTTTTTCAAAATTTCTTGTGCATATTTGGCCTGGTTTAGAAAAATACCACGGGGTGATTGATGAACTTGCAGTCCTAAGAAGAACTTTAGTTCACCCATCATGGACATCTCAAAGTTATGTTTCATTAATTTTGCGAAAGCATTTGAGTATTTCTTATGTGTAGAACCAAAAATGATATCGTCCACATAGATTTGAACAATTAAGATGTCCTCCCCGTGTTTTTGTATAAACAGCGTTGGATCAACAGAACCTTTCGTGAAATGAGTAGCAATTAAGAATGCTGACAGTTTATCGTACCATGCCCTCGGGGCTTGTTTAAGGCCATAGAGGGCTTTCTTGAGCCTGTAAACATGCTTCGGATGTTCTGGGTCGACAAAGCCGTCTGGTTGTGTGACGTACACTTTTTCCCAGAGCTGTCCATTCAGAAACACCGTCTTCACATCCATTTGATATACAATAATGTTCTTGTGAGCTGCATATGCCAGAAACATACAAACGGCTTCAATTCTTGCCACTGGTGCGAAAGATTCCTCGAAGTCGATTCCCTCTTCTTGGCTGTATCCTTTAGCTACCAGGCGAGATTTATTACGAATAACTGTCCCATCCGCATCCAACTTGTTCTTCCAGATCCATTTTAGGCCAACAACATAAACTCCATCTGGTCTTTCTACCAATTCCCACACTTCTAGACGCTTGAACTGATCGAGTTCTTCTTGCATTGACTCAATCCAATTGTCGTAAGTGAGAGCTTCCTTAATGTTTTTCGGTTCGGTTTGACAAACGGTGAGTGCATAGAGGCAGTGTTCACCGTCCGTTTGGAGTTTCTTGCGTGTCGTGACCGGATTATCTGGATTACCAATCACATTCACTAACGGATGATCCTTCGTCCACTTGTGGGTAGAAGGGTAGTGTTGAAAGTTTTGGTGCATGTTTGACGGATCCAAATTGCTCGTTGATGACTCAGCAGTCTCTGGAATGGTGGGAGCCGGAGCAAATGGATTAAATAGTGCGTCTCCGTCAAAGTCTGGTGGTGTGGGTACTACAGAAGGTGAGGTTGGATCTTCAACGGCTGTCTTGGTAGTAGAGGCTGATTGATCGACTGATGATGATGGTTCTGTAGGTGGTGCATCGTCAGTAACTATGGTAGATGTTACTGGTGTAACAGGTGCCTGTACTTGAATAGGTATTGCAGCGGAACTGGTGGTATCGGTAGGAGCACGACTAATGAACGAATCATCAAACAGTGGAGCAAACAGATCTTCTAAGTCCTTACGGTTAAAGGATAGTGGTGCAGCTGAATGATCAGGAAAGTTTAGACGGTTAGAATCGGGTCCTAAGCTGTTTTGCTTAGAAGCCAGATCCGTGAGTTCATCGAAATGAGCGTGTATCGTTTCTTGAATTTGTCGAGTTCGACGGTTCCAGATGCGAAATCCCTTAGAATTCTCACAGTAGCCAGCAAAAATTCCAATGTCCGCTTTGGCTTTCAACTTACCAAGGTCATCACGATCATTATTTGGGTAACAGAGGGCCCCAAATACATGAAAGTAATTTATGTTCGGTTTTCGTTTGTAGACAATTTTATACGGGGTTTTGTTGTGTCTTTTGGTGATCATACAACGGTTTTGGGTGTAGCACGCAGTGGAGATAGCTTCAGCCCAAAGGTAATCAGGTAGTTGAGCGTTGATCAACATCGTTCTTGCAGCTTCGACTAACGTTCTGTTACATCTTTCGACCACTCCATTCTGTTCAGGGCTGCGAGGAATAGATGTTTGTTGTTCAATACTGACTTTCTAAAGTACTCTCGGAGAGTGTGGTTCTTGAATTCGGTTCCATTGTCTATTCTGACTTTGCGAACTGTGTTGCGGATCTGAACTTGAATTTTTGTGAGAAAAGTGATGATCATCGAAGGAGCTTGATCTTTGCTGTGAAGAAAGTAGACCCAAGTCCATCGAGAGAAGTCATCTACGATTACCAGAATGTAACGTTTACTGTTGATGGTTTTCCGGTGTGAAATCCCATTGTATTCGAGGAGTCAAGGATTTGTTGGGAATTCCGGATCGAAGAAAAGGGAGATCAAAATATGGTGCAGAAAAACCAAAATCGATATGAATGGAAGATGCCTCTGTAACTCTTTTTTCTCCAATTTTCAGTACGAAGTTACTGGCTCTAAGAAGGCAATTGCACCTTAGCCCATGGACTGATACGGAGACTACTCTACAGGGGAAATCTCTTACTCGACTAGAGCGGATCCCGAGACTTCACCCGTTCTTTGAAACTGTCGGGCACTACATTCTATAACGAGAATCACAAGGCCGGTCAACAAGGAAGAACCTGGCAGAGTGTCCTGAGTACATGATCTGTACTGTGCTATGTTTTTGGAGGAAAACGAGCACGAGTGCTTTTGCCTTGTTCACATGCTGGACAAAGGTGATCTTTGGCATACCGAAATCTTGGAAGACCGTCGACTAACTTATGACGTGCAATTTCCGTCATTGTTTTGAAATTCAAGTGAGACATACGCTTATGCCATAACCATGCTTTTGTGGGTAGTGCCTTAGAGAGTAAGCATATTGGAGAAGAGGCGGTCATATCTGATAATGAAATGGTGTACAGATTCGTTCCGCGTTTTCCTTTCATGAGATCATGTCCGTGTAGATCTCGAACAAAGCATGTTTTCTCCCTGAATACGACTTCCAAGTCACCATCACAAAATTGGCCAACGGAGAAGAGGTTATGTCCAAGGCCTTCTACGTAGTACACACGACTGATTTCGATGTTCCCGCTGACGTAATCCCCATAGCCCATAATAGCGGCAAACTAATCATTCCCGAATCTGACAGTTCCTATGAACTTTTCAACAAAGTTTACTAGAAGATTTAAGTTGCCTGTCATATGTCGGGAACACCCGCTATCAACAATCCAGAGTACGATTTGTATCACCTGCATCACAAGAAAACAATGCAGATGGAGAGACAGTAACGGTGGAACCCGTTGGGTTAGTAGTACTTGAACTAAGCTTCTTGGGTAACCAATTAAAACTAGGTTTATTCTGAAGCCAACGTTGCCAATTCCAACTAGATTCCGCTTTCTTCCTAGTAAACGCACTAGGTGTTTGGATTTTTCTTTTAGGGCCTATGGTCTTGGTCTTGTCTACGGGATTCTTAGAAACTACTTTTGGCGGTTTCCCTAAGATTGACTTGGCAGCGGTAGGGGGCCTAGAGGGAATGCCAGTAGTACGTTTCTTCTTACGAGACAAAAGGGTTTTTACAACACAACTTTTATGATTACCAGACAAAACACTCATACGACAAAACACACAATAAGCATCAATACGACCATTATTCAAAACATCCAAAGTATCAGAATTCGTTACATCAGAATTAGAATTACATGTTTTAGAACTTGATTCTACTCTAGATATAACTTGCTTTTTATTCAAAGTCCTAGTGTGAACTTCTACTTCTTGGTCCTCAAGGGAGCTGCTCTTAGGTTTCCAAACACTATTCTTCACGGGAGCCTTGGATATGCTAACCTTAGAGGTGCCTAGTCCTGTAGAAGTGGAAGTATTCACATTAGTGGTCTGGGTAGATGCTTTCTTAGGTATTTTGTCTACTTTATACATGCCTGGCTTAATCACATTCGTGTTTGCCATTTTCCCTTTTTCACGTGCATTAACTTTCTCTCACAATTCAATGATGATGTGTTTCTGTTGTTGAATTTTATAATCCAATTCACGATTTAATCGAAGAAGGTTATTTCAATTTTCACAAACTTTATCGATGTCCTTTCAATATTTTGAAATTTCCTGTTTTAAGACAATATTTTCTTTCTCAGTCAGATTATCAGAAGCATGACTGTTTTGAAAAGACAACGATGTGTTTTGGTGTTGAAATTTTAACTCAAAGGCGAGGCTCTGAGTTTGACACCAATGCAACCTCTTGTTGAATTTGTAAACTTCTTTTGAAAAATCGTTTTTCATATCATCATTGAGTTGTTTGAGTCTTTCATTTTCATGTCTCAGATTATCTATCTCTAATCTCAACAACTTAATATCATCAGAATGAGCATCAACAACCATATCATTACAATCCACAAAAATAGAATTCATAATCACAGAAACAACATCATAACATAGAACATCTTCCAAAAGTCGATCAACTTCTTTTTCCAAATTTTTCTTTTGAAATTTTTGTTTCAAGATTTTATCGTCTTTTGCTTTGAAAATGCTCATCATTGATACAATATCCGATTGCAGTTCCTGCTCCCAATGCGTGGCACAAAGTCTCAGGTGGTGAACGTGTGGTAAAAATTGTGGTTGAAAAACCTCTCTCTTTTCCTTTTCAAGAGGAGAAAGAAAAGTAGAGACTGTTATTTCTGAGTTTCGTTCAATTGCATCTTCTAAAAATTTTATGTCCTCCAAAAAGGTTTGAAAATATCGGAGGACACGATGTGGTTTTGGCGTAGAAGAAATGACACCTGGATTTTGTGAAGATTTATTTATTTTTGCCTCATTGGTTATAGGGACTACATCAAGAAATGTATCTGGTTCAATAAACCATGATGGTTGTGATTTTTGTGGGACGAAGGTTTCACTAATATGAGGTACTTGAAAATAATCATGTGGTTTATGATAAGGGTTTTGTCTCATTTTAGATAAAGTTTCCTCCGCCTGTTCAATTTCCTCTTCACTAGTATAAACAACAACACGCACAACAGAATCATCAAACAAATGATCAGCACTATATTACTTTGGATCTTCTTTGAGTGCTTTATGTAGAAAACTTGGTTTATCACTGCCAATAGCAAACCCATATCCTTTTGGATTTGGTTTTACCGTTAGCTTTTGAATGGTGGTTATTGATTTGATAGTTTTATACACAACGTTCTGAAATTCTTTAAGTTTGGATTCCAAGTCAAGAATTTCCTCAACATATGAATCGACTCGTTTCCTTGATTTTTCACGATGTTCAGAAATAATTATTTTGACATGTGGACATCTCTGTTTTTGTTTGATTAAGTTCAGAGTGAAGAATGTCAACTTGTTTTTGAAAGTCTAATTTTTTCTTGTTCTTTGTGTAATATTATCTCATTCTTGGAAGCGGTCAATTCACGAACTTGATGTTCTAAATTTTGTACTTGCACATATGAATCTTGGAATGCAGACTCAAAGCTTTTCTCACGTTTTTCTTGGTTTTCATAGTTTGAAAGTTGTTGCTTGTAGCACTCATTATCCTTAGTTAACAATGCGACTTTTGCTTTTAGATTACTGTTTATTTCATTACACTTATCAATTTGGGATTTATGGGCATCTAACTGAGTCTTGGTGGTCAGCAGTAAGGTCATGAGCTCTGAGTCAGGCAAAAGACTTTCTTGTTCAAATTGGTCATTATCATCATCGGACAGAGGATCATCAAATGAAACAACGGGGTTAATTTGATCATCATCAAATGTAACAACGGCGTTTATTTGATCATCGACTTCAGAGGATAAGGATGAATCAATTTGTCCAAGATTGTCTTCGGCTGATGCAGATACAAAGGGTGACACAATTTCATCAATTAGACATTTTGAATTTGGTACCTGAGACAGGCCATCGGTATCATAGACCGGGCCTATTTCACCCATGTTCACTTCCTGCATATTAGCCATCAACATAACAGCTGCTTCCAGGTCCTCCATGTCATCATCTGAATAAGCATTCGCCATGAAGCTTTGCTCCTTTTCAGTGAAGGTGCTTCCACGTTCATCTTTGAGGGCCAGAAGAAGAGCTTCCTTGTGATATGCTGCTCCCCTAGTTCTTGGCTTGGGGCATGCATTGGCTACGTGACCTTTTCCCCCCGCAGTTATAGCACTTAATCCCTGTGTTACCAATCCCAGAACTTCCAGTCTCAACAACTTGTGCCCTGTTACTTCCAGTGGAATGGGACCTCTGTCCACCTGTATTACCCATGTAGCTACCCGATCTAGATCTCCCTGAAGATCGGTTTTGTATCTCAACTCGGCCATCATGAACAACTGCCTGATTTCTGGTGTTAGAAGAAGACCTCAGACGGTTGTTGGATTTGTTTGAGAATTTGCTGAAAGCTTTGGCAATCAAAACAAATCCTTCGTTCAATGATTTGAACGCGTCGTCGTCATCACTGTTAGCCTCGGTATTTTCATATGGAACCATTTGTTGTGATGACCCTCCGTATGGAACGAGTTGATTAGATGTGGTTTGTGAGGTTGGATTTGTCGGATGTTGTGGTTGGGGTAAACTTTGACCAGGTGGTGGTTGGACAAAACTCTGTGGTGGTTGTGGTATAAACTGTGACTGAGCCATCAATGCGAGTGAGTTTGGAATGGGTGCTGGTGAAAAACCTCCACGTGCTGCTCTATCCTTGTCAACTTCAGATTGGTGCTGTTTAAGGAAATCATACAGCAATCCATAAGACACGTCGTTTATCCTTTTGGCTTGTCGGACATCCCAGAAACTTGGAGTTAACGGCAATCTTTGGTAGTATGATGTTGTGACGGTCCAAGTCGTTGACAATATTTGTAAACCTGTGGTAGTATGATTCCAACGATTCCCCTTGTTCAATCATAAAGTTGGTATACTCCATGTAGAGTTTAGACTCCATGTCCTCTTGATTTAAGGTAGTACCTTCCATAAGAAGATGTACATGTTCCCACATGTCCTTGGCTGTCTTTTGCGCATCAATGCTGCGAAAGATAGGATTTGGAATCCCATGAAGTATATAAGACATTGCCAATTCATTAGACTCTTGCTGTTGGACCTGTTCAGTGGTGAGCTGAGCAAGAGGGATATGGGTAGAGGTTGCCGCTCTTGGTGGAATGATAGTGTTATCACCTGGAACAGTGGTTGAAGGATATGGGTACGGTCCATCCAGGATGACCTTTTTCATGAACTTTCCATGGGGTTTTTTCTGCTCAATAAATCGAAGGAAACGACTCGACCATTGCACGTAGTTGCCTGGTGTATGCATAGGTGGGGTGTCAAGAGATCCGGCCTCGTGTCGGGACTGTTGACTGCTAATAGCCTCGCACATTTTGTCAAACCAGTGAGGCTGCTTTTGAGGTAGTTGCTGGTAATTCTGCATCGGCTGTTGTGGAATTTGTTGAGGAACTGGTTGTTGGGGGAAAAACTGGTGTTGTTGTGTGAAAGCTTGTTGTTGTTGGTACTGTGGTTGAGGATAATTCGGTTTAGGATATTGTTGTTGTAGTGGTTGTTGCTGTTGATACTGTTGTTGCTGATTTTGAAAGTAGTAGTTGTATGGTGGTTGAGACATCGTCGTAACCTGTGGATGTTGGATCGTTCCAAGGAAATAAGATTAGCGTTCGTTTGTTCACAAAGTGTTTCCTAACTCGGAAATAATTTTAAGAATTTGCTCGGTAACTGCCTTACTCGGAATAAACAAAATAACTTTAGTAAGATAAAACTTTTCCTTACTAGGAAATCTAAGAAATGTTCCTTGCTCGAAAATTTATAAAAAATTCTTACTCAGAGGATTTATAAAGTTCCTTACTCGGAAGTTATATAAATTTCCTAACTCGAAGTTTTTCAAATTTTCATAACTTGGAAGATTCACGACTTTCCTAACTCGGAAATATTAAGTCTCACTAAGAAATAACGTTTCTTCCAAACTTGGAAATTACAAGGCAAACTCAAAAATTCTTTCCTAACTCGGAAAATGTACTTGCTCGATAATTCAGTAACTCGACACTTCCTTGCTCGCAAGAATTGAGTTAGAATTGTTGTAAACTCGGGACAATTTCCTAGTTCAGAAATTTTATCACTGTTCAGGACTTGGAGGAAAAAAAATTCCTAACTCGGAAAATTTCCTTTTGTTTCCTAACTCGGAAAATGGCAAATAACGGGACTTAGTGTAATTTTTCCTAACTCGGAAGAAATTACACTTACTCGGGACTTAGAAAAATTTTCCTTACTCGGAAAATTTACAACCTTTCCTAGCTCGGAAAATAATGAATTACTCGGGACTTATGAAAAAACTTTCCTGACTTGGAAAAATTTTCAATTCTCCTAACTCGGAGAAATACGTGAACAGTAAACGAACAAGAAAAAATTATTAAATCCTTGTTTGTCTCTGATACCACTTGTTGGGTCTTGATTTCACAAGTTACTAGGAGGATTTAGTGAGAAAGAATTGTAGGTTAAACACAAGAATGATAAACTTTTAATTACTCAATTAACCAACAACTCTTCCCTTACAATAGGAAGAGTATTTATAGTACATGGAGATGAAATGGGCCAAGCCCTAAATGGAAATGAAATGAATGGGGCGCAGCCCATTAATAAAACAACTAATAAACATTGGGGCGCAACCCAATTAATAATTAAATAAAAGCATACAGCCCATGGGCCTTCTACACAGGCTGAAAACTAAAACCAACTTAAAGACCAAAGCAACCTAATACAAAACATGATCGATACTTCAATTATCTAAGACGTGTTCCCAACAATATCTAAACCTAATTACACTTAACAAGACACTAACCAAGGACCCTAACTAAGATTCTTATATTCCTAGAACTTAATGTACAACACCTTAAAGCCATGGTACAAGTAGCTAAAGCATAAAATGCCACCTTTGTATTTCTAGTTCAAATCAAACCAAGCCTTAACCAAATCAATCCCTAATTAAACTAAAGCCTACCTACACCCTAACTAAACCTTAATGAGGTGTTAAACATGCCACATCTTCATGTCCCCTAAGTCTTATGCATTAGTCAACAATATCAAGCCTAATATTGGTTCCAAATTTTGCCACATTTCAATGTCTTCTTACAATCATACAAGGTGATACCAACCTCCTTGAACACCTCATTATGTCTCTAAAATTACTAACCATCCATAACATGTGGCGAAAATCCATCAAAGGCCACCTCACCATGTCTCTAAATTTCTTTCTATAAAAAGCAACCAAGGACCTGTTATTCATCTCACCACATAGTTTAACCACAAACACACTAAAACCCACTCCTACATTCTGATCATAAGACTCAAGAGAAGGATATAGAAGGTATCATGCATGGGCAAATAGCCTTGAAAGGTTTGATTCCAAGTTAGAGTCTTTTTTTGCGTTTTAGCTTCTAATAGAGTACCTAAGTGTTGTAAGTCTTCTAATCCTTTTTAATCCCTTTCATAGGTCTTATATTTACCTAATAATGATGTTACATAAGTTAGAATAAAAGGCCATGATAAAAAATTATAGTTTCTATACCTACTGTATAACTAGTAACTTATTAAACACCTATATTAAGCTATAAGGTTATTTTAGGTTTTAAGGCTTTGATAAACACAAATAAGACATCTAGATAAGCTATATTACATTTTGATAAGCTATAAATATAAGCCCATAAAGTTCAAGATCTAAAATGCAATTTTCTTTCTTTTTGATTCTGGCCGACAACAACTCCAACACCCCTTTTGGAATCAAATTTTAACCCACAAGCTAACAACCATAAGCTAAGATATTAAGCACTATTAATAAGCCCCTAGGTGACTTTACAAAGCCCCAAAGATAAGGTTAAAAACTGTACAGGTTCTGTTTATATTTGTGGTTCTTTTGGGCTGGTCGCGACATGAGAAAATCCTAAACACCTCTTTTGAGGCTCAATTTTCTACCATAAGCCAAGGCTTATAAGCCCAGCAAATAAGCACTTTTAATAAGCTCTCAGGATACTACTTAAAGCCCCCAAGATCCAGGTCAAACCCCATAAGCCACGCTTAAATTTTATGTTCTTTTTATGTCGCTCAAGAACTAGAAATTATTTGGTTTCTTTCTTATCGAGAAAACAGCCCAAGTACCCAACTTTGACGAATTGTTTAGACCATAAGCTAAAAGCTTTAGGCTGTGAGGTTTTGCAAACTTAATAAGCTCCTAGCAAAGATTATAAAACAACAAGAACGTCGTAAAAAGATCAAAGGGCCTCGTGTATATTCTTGTTTTCTTTTGGTGTCTCGACACATAAAATAACACAACCTTTTTATTTATTTTAAGCCTATAAGCTAAAATATATGTTGATAAGCTGTTCACAACTTATTTACAAACTAAACACAACATATTTAGCAAGCCATAATAGATCACACCCTTTTCTAAACCTAAAACGCGATTTAAATAAAATAAGGACTATACACGTAACGACTAAAATACTTTGAGAGGAAAACTCTAACATTTTGAAACTCGGAGTTGTCTTGGGCCAAAATTGTAAATTTTGATTAGTTATATACAACAACGGCTGAAATAGTAAACAACTAATAGTTAAGGGTATAAAGTGTAACTATTGAAACTACAGGGGTAAAAGTTGTCATTTTATGAAAGTTGAGGGGTATAAATTGTCGTCTCTTAAAAGATGAAGGGTATAAGTTGTTAATTTATAAAAGATGAAGAATATAAGTTGTCAATTCATAGAAGATGAAGGGTATAAGTTATCATTATATGAAAGTCCAGGGGTATAAACTGTCAATACTTGAAACTATAAGGGTATGAAATGTAACATTTTATATTATTGCGGAAAATATACTTTTGGCTCGTTTTTTATAAAAACTGATAAATGGGATGCTTATATTAACGATCAAACGAACACTAAAAATGAGATATGATAAATATTAACATCCACTAACTTTTGAAGAGACTTCATGTTGTTTCATTCAAGAGTTAACCATCAACACGACATTTGCTATTCGAATGCTAAAAACTTGACATGTTCACCTAGGTTACGTGTCGTAGCAGTTTATTCATCGTACTTGATTTACTTTCCAATCAGACTACTGTATCACCAAGGTAAGTTCATAGTCACACTTTTATACATTTTTCAAACTTGTGGGGAGATACATGCTACAAACCTGAACACAAGTATTTTCTGGATACAAATCCTGATTGATATTGCCTAAGATACACTGTTGCCATTTAAAGACCCTCATATCATGAACCATTAATCACTTACGAGTGAACGCGAATATTGTGAATAGATCTATTGGAGGTTGACAACCCATTTGTACTAGCCGGATAGATAGCTATAATGCTAGCCGGATTGATAGACAAATGCACATTATTTGAGAATTACTAGGATGTTGGAAAGCTCCTACCAGGGGGAATTGTTACTGACATCATCTTTATGATGTTAGTAATTTATATCATTTTATGATATCACACACACACACACACGTTAACGTTTGAGTTCATGAGACTTAGAAACAATATTCTGTTCTGAAATATTATTGTTTTACCACTACTTAACTTGTGTTCAACCAACTGATTATAATACAAACACTATGGATTCACTCAACTTTTGTGTTGACTTTTTAGCATGTTTATCTCAGGTCCATAACGAACGAGGATGCCACGGAGGGGCACGGATACTCTTTCGAAGGCTAAAAATCTAATTATCATTTAAAACTTATTTAACAAACTGTAAAACTACTGGGACCTCATTTTGTACACTATGATATTTATAAAAATTCGAATGATAAATCTTTGAAAACGACTCAATTAGAGATCGTTTTCTATTATTATAACTGTTGTGCCATCGAGTAACACCCAGCTTAAATTCTGCTACGTATCCCGAAATTAGGGGTGTTACAGATTGGTATCGGAGCTATAGTTATAGAGAAACAGGTCTGATTGAGACCAGAACTATAACCACTTTTACAAACAAAACATTTTATAGCTTTTCGCTTTCCGTGTCTTCCATCCTCCAGGTAATTATGTGACTTCTAGACAGTCTATGCTACACGAACATGTTATATTAATATATACGTACTCAACATACTTTCGAACACTTTATGTAAATATAAGAAGTAAATACGTCTGCATATGCCTATTCTAGGGCATTATGACACAACCACATTTCCCCAAATCATGTACCTACTCCTACACTTTTGCAGTCTATGAAACATTCCCAAGACATTGTGACTGGATTCAATGGTCTCTAAACTTTTCACGACCTTACGTAATAATATTTTACCTAAAATCTATCACAAACTATCGATTTTCCTGCTAAAAATACAAGATATGGGATTACTAAGGAACAAACTGATTCATCATCTACAAAAGCTGAAGTTCAGCAAGTTTCTCTACATTCATCAAGTTCTCTTCCGAAACTTTCATTATTTAAAGTCTATGATTCTAGCCGAGTGTAAAGTGTTTTAGAACTTCTATGCGTATCTACTTTATTTGCTACACCCTCATACCACCTCTGACACTTAAATACCTACTCAAATAAATTCCTTCACCACCACCTCTACCATCATCTACAAATTTCACTTCCCTGTCCCAACCATTCGAGCTGAGACAAGGGATACCTTTAATATATGATAAATGAACTGAAGTTAATACAAGAAATGATGAAACAGAATGAAGAACTGATGATGGCTCAAACTAGGATTACCACACTAGAGACAGTAGTGGGAGATATCCAGGAGTATATACAGATCCTTCTCAACAAGATTATACAGTTTGAGAGTCGTATCGGAAGAGCATCTGGCAGCTATTAGAACTAGATTCTTTATCTACCAGCTTTTGTACTATATCTCAGCCACGGAGAGTGTGGGGTAAATATGACGCTTGCATTTATTTTGTTGTATAACAAACTAGCAAGTTATTTATGACTACATGTGGTTGCGATTCTGTTATATCTTGCTGAGTGATGATATCGGCTGATGTGGGCCAGAGTTGCTCATTTATATACATGTATGATAGTATTCGGGCAAGTCGTGATCTCATGATCCTCATGGACACCGTTTGTGGTAATTATGGCAGTGTCATTATGATTTTTACGCATTCACCTTGTTATTTGTATTATTCAAACATAACATGGTCATTATGCGAATATTGAATATGTGTTTTATTTCTTGTGGCATTAATAGAAATATGCATCCTAAAAGAAAATCAACTGCAACTCCAGAACCAGTCATGCCTCAAGCTGCCATCTGAAAACTAGTTGCAGATAGTGTTGCTGCAGCACTCGAGACACAAGCAGCAGCAATGGCTCGTTCTGGAAGTACCAGCAGACCTACCGGAGAAAGCGAGACAGCTATAGCTCGCAAGTGTACCTACAAAGACTTCATGAACTGTAAACCAACCTTCTTCAAGGGAACAGAAGGAGTGACTGAGTTAGCTCATTGGTTTGAGTGTACAGAAATAATTTTCATGAGAAGTGGTTGTACGGATGACTGCAAGGTTACTTTTGACACGGGGACTCTTTTGGATGACGCCCTGTCTTAGTGGAACTCTTCTGCCCAAACTATGGGTGTTGAAGTAGCTTATCAACTCACTTGGGCTGGCTTCAAAAAGAAAATGCTAAAAAAGTATTGCCCCCGTACCGAGATCAAAAAGCTGGAAGATGAATTTCACCAATTGGTTGTGGAAGGAACTGATCTCAAGACCTACAACAGGAGGTTCCAGGAACTGGCTATTCTATGCCCAACTATTGTACCAGATCTTGAGAAAACATTGGAGAAGTATATCGAGGGACTGCCTCGAAGTATTGAGGGGAATGTCACCTCATCTAGACCACAAACGCTGGAAGAAGCCATTACTATTGCTCAGAGGCTAATGGACAGGGAAATCAAGTGTGGTTCCACCCAAGGAAGCAATGATCACAAGCGGAAGCTTGATGACAAGAGAATCATTCATCACTACAACAACCATCCCAACATCAACAACTACCACAACAACTATCAACAAAACCGCAATAACCACCATCATCAACATAATCACAGGCAGGAAGCTGGCAGAGACTACATTGCCACACCTGCTAAAGGAAGTGGTTATCGTGGGAAGCAACCTTTGTGCAACCAATGCAAAATGCATCACACTGGGCCTTGCATTGCTAAGTACGGAAAATGCCAGGGAACAGGCCACAAAACAGGAGACTGCAAAGTCACAGGCATTAATGCGCAGCCAGTAGCCGTAGTATGCCACAGATGTGGTGGGAAGGGACACTATCGGAATCAGTGCCCAATTCAGAATACCAATTAGAACGACAAGGCCAGTGAAAGAGAATAGAAGCTCTTTAGAACCTCAACAACATCAAAAGACAACAACAATGTTAAACATAAGAAGAAGTTTCTGTTATAATAATAAACCATAGTTCAAGCCCTCTAGGGTTGTATTTTACTTTTGTACTTTACCTTAGGTGCGGCGGCATAACCTGAGTGTAACACGTACCTTTCTATCTAATGAAATCTCTATCTTTTACTATTTTCACGATGATCACAACCTTCATCAATTACATTTTCTATTCCACTTACCTTATTCATAACCATTTCGTAACAATATACCGCAATCCTATTAGGGATCTGGTTAATTTCATTCCTGACTAAATAATAGATTATTACCATTTTATAAGGTTTTCCCACGAATCTTAGAATCCATTCCTAAAATTTTATTTCAAGCTATCCTGTTACCACCTCAGAAATTGATAATCTATCACTCTACCAACTATTCACTACCATTATGCAAACCGATTTTTCTTGTTACCTTGAAAAAGTATTTAGGTTGCCATTTTACAAAAAACAACACGTTGAATACCATCTAAACCTTTTGAGAAACATACCACTACTTTGACTAAGCCGAACATCACATCACTTGTCCTCAATTATACATAGCCTGATCACCTATGTATAATTCAGGAAGAATCATGTCATGAAGGAAACATTCATCTTTTCAAATTTTCTAAAACAATCTTCATTCAAAAGCAAAGCTTCGTAACAAGATAAATTGTTCGTAAACATCCCTGTTGCCAACATTCCATTGATATCTACACCTTTTACACAACACCTTAATCAACACAGAATGAATCTCGGGACGAGATTCCATTTAAGGGGGTGAGACTGTAACCACCGGTAAATTTCCACTTGTATTAATATTTTAACAAAAGAATACTTATCCATTTTTCCATGTATAATTTTATTTAAAGACTAAACGTTATCAGTTTATCTGATCACCACTACACACTAATGTGACATAACTTACATTCCCAATAAACGTGCTCACACGCAGACCGACACCAACATGCCTTATGTTTATTTCATATAAACATCTTTACATGTCAAGTACCAAAGTTTTCAACTTTTATTTGCCACTTTACGTTAATTCTTTAACGTACGATTATTAAACGCTCAAACTAAACGTTTACTACCTATTAAAGTTCTCACAGAAACCCTAAAATGCACTATAAACCCTAATGTGCTCTATTGACCTCTAAAGTGCACTGAAGACCCCTAAAGTGCACTGAGGACCCCAAAAGTGCAAACCCTAAAGTACAAAACCCTAAAACTAATGTACAAGCCCTTAAAGCACGAAAACCTAAGCTTTACCTTATTTTCCCGTTACAAGCCCTAATTTCACAAAACCATGATTTTATGTGATAAAATCACAAACCCTAATTAATGTGTACATGACTTCTACAAAATATAAATGTACAAGTCTCTCAAGCACATGTACAAGTCCTTAATGCATAAAACTCAACATTAATATAAAACCTCATTATAAACCTTAGTGTACTTACTCTAAAGCACATAATACAAGACCCTTATGCACTAACCCTAAACCTAGTTTTTATTATAACATTCAAACTTAGAGTACAAGTCCTAAAACCTATGGTACAAGTACTTAATGCATAAAAACTAAAAACTGCATTTTTACTACACTAAACATATCTAAACCTAATTATACTTAACAAGACACTAACCAAGGACCCTAACTAAGATTCCTACATTCCAAGAAGTTCATGTACAACACATTAAAGCCATGGTACAAGTTGCTAAAGGATAAAATGCCACCTTTGTATTTCTAGTTCAAATCAAACCAAGCCTTAACCAAATCAAGCCCTAATTAAACTAAACCCTAACGAAACTTTAATGAGGTGTTAAACGTGCCACATCTTCATGTCCCCTAAGTCTTATGCATTAGTCAACAATATCAAGCCTAATATTGGTTCCAAATTTTGCCATTCAATGTCTTCTTACAATCACACAAGGTGATACCACCTCCTTGAACACCTCATTATGTCTCTAAAATTACTAACCATCCATAACATGTGGCAAAAATCCATCAAAGGCCACCTCACCATGTCTCTAAATTTCTTTCTATAAAAAGCAACCAAAGACCTGTTATTCATCTCACCACATAGTTTAACCACAAACACAATAAAACCCACTCCCATATTCTGATCATAAGACACAAGAGAAAGATATAGAAGGTATCATGCAAGGGCAAATAGCCTTGAAAGGCTTGATTCCAAGTTAGAGTCTTTTTTGGCGTTTTAGCTTCTAATCGAGTACCTAAGTGTTGTAAGTCTTCTAATCCTTTTTAATCCCTTTCATAGGTCTCAGATTCACCTAATAATGATGTTACATAAGTTAGAATAAAAGGCCATGACCAAAAATTATAGTTTCTATACCTACTGTATAACCAGTAACTAATTATATTTGTGGTTCTTTTGGGATAGTCGCGACATGAGAAAATCCTAAACACCTCTTTTGAGGCTCAATTTTCTACTATAAGCCAAGGCTTATAAGCCTAGAAAATAAGCACTTTTAATAAGCTCCCAGGATACTAATTAAAGCCCCCAAGATCCAGGTCAAACCCCATAAGTCACGCTTAAATTTTATGTTTTTTTTATGTCGCTCAAGAACTAGAAATTATTTGGTTTCTTTCTTATCGAGAAAACAGCCCAAGTACCCAACTTTGACGAATTGTTTAGACCATAAGCTAAAAGCTTTAAGCTGTGAGGTTTTGCAAACTTAATAAGCTCCTAGCAGAGATTATAAAACAACAAGAACGTCGTAAAAAATCAAAGGGCCTCGTGTATATTCTTGTTTTCTTTTGGTGTCTGGACACATAAAATAACACAACCTTTTTATTTATTTTAAGCCTATAAGCTAAAATATATGCTAATAAGCTGTTTACAACTTATTTACAAACTAAACACAACATATTTAGTATGCCATAATAGATCACACCCTTTTCTAAACCTAAAACGCGATTTAAATAAAATAAGGACTATATACGTAACGACTAAAATACTTTGAGGGGAAAACTCTAACATTTTGAAACTTGGAGTTTTCTTGGGCCAAAACTGTAAATTTTGATTAGTTATATACAACAAGGGCTGAAATAGTAAACAACTAATTATTAAGGGTATAAAATGTAACTATTGAAACTACAGGGGTAAAAGTTGTCATTTTATGAAAGTTGAGGGGTATAAATTGGCATTTCATAAAAGATGAAGGGTATAAGTTGTTAATTTATAAAAGATGGAGAATATAAGTTGTCAATTCATAAAAGATGAAGAGTATAAGTTGTCATTATATGAAAGTCCAGGGGTATAAACGGTCAATACTTGAAACTATAAGGGTATGAAATGTAACATTTTATATTATTGCGGGAAGTATACTTTTGGCTCATTTTTGTTAAAAACTGATAAACGGGATGCTTATATTTACGATCAAACGAACACTAAAAATGAGATATGATAAATATTAACATCCACTAACTTTTGAAGAGACTTCATGTTGTCTCATTCAAGAGTTAACCATCAACACGACATTTGCTATTCGAATGCTAAAAACTTGACATATTTACCTAGGTTTCGTGTCGGAGCAGTTTATTCATCGTACTTGATTTACTTTCCAATCAGACTACTGTATCACCAAGGTGAGTTCATAGTACCACTTTTATACGTTTTTCAAACTTGTGGGGAGATACATGCTACAAACCTGAACACAAGTATTTTATGTATACAAATCCTTATTGATATTGCCTAAGACACACTGTTGCCATTAAAAGACCCTCATATCATGAACCATTAATCACTTACGAGTGAACGCGAATATTGTGAATAGATCTATTGGAGGTTGACAGCCCATTTGTACTAGCCGGATAGATAGCTATAATGCTAGCCGGATTGATAAACAAATGCACATTATTTGAGAATTACCAGGAAGTTGGCAAGCTCCTACCCGAGGGCATTGTTACTGACATCATCTTTATGATGTTAGTAATTTATATCATTTTATGATATCACACACACACACGTTAACGTTTGAGTTCATGAGACTTAGAGCAATATTTTGTACTGCAATATTATTGTTTTACCACTACTTAACTTATGTTTAACCAACTGATTATTATACAAACACTATGGATTCACTCAACCTTTGTGTTGACTTTTTAGCATGTTTATCTCAGGTCCATAACGAATGAGGATGGCACAGAGGGGCACGGATACTCTTTCGAAGGTTAAAAATCTAATTATCATTCGAAACTTATTTAACAAACTGTAAAACTACTGGGACCTCATTTTGTACACTCTGATATTTATAAAAATTCGAATGATAAATCTTTCAAAATGACTCAATTAGAGATCGTTTTCTATTATTATAACTGTTGTGCCATCGAGTAACACCCAGCTTAAATTCCGCTGCGTATCCCAAAATTAGGGGTGTTACATGATTAATGTATGTTACTACATTGTTATCTACCGATCTAAATGTATACAAAATGATAGAGAAAATGTATGTTCAAGTGGTGAAGAAATGAGTGAAAAATGGGCTGCTATTTATAGCCAACAAGCTCAGCAGCCTGCGGACCCGACGAAACCAAAAAAAGGGTTCCGCCCTTTTTAAATGTTGGTTCCGCAGGTGTCTGACAAAAAATCTAAAAATATTTATTAAATCTTTCCAAAATCTTATACACAATCTTTCCAAGATATCTTTTATGATCTTTCCAGATTTAGATGACACTATGCATGAGGTAATAAGACCATTTTATTTTTTCTTTATTGTTTCATGAAAGTTAATTAAAATGTGACTAGTTAGTAAAATGTCTAGTTACCTTTTTGTAAAATAAAATGTCTAGTTAAGTGCTTGTCAAAATAAATTGTATTTTGTCAAGTGTAAGTAAACTTTAGTGCTTGTATGAAAGTTATAATTAGTTTACTTGTACAAATAAAAGCATATATATTTGTTAGTAGACATTTTACGAAAGATGTATTTATATAAAATACTTCTAAATGCAAAATGTAAAGTAAGGTTCGAAATAGAATGATAAACCTATAAAATAGTTAAAGACTCTAAAAGTATTTTAAACATTCTAAATGGTTTGTTAAAGGGTTTGATCATAATGCCACATAACAAACATGTACGAACCTGTGTTGTAACATACGCGGACTCGAGATGTCGAGAGGTGTTGAATGTATGTTGAGACAAAATATGATTACGAGTAACTTGTACATTTTACGTTATGTATTACAAGTTACATGTTTTTCATCAATAAAAACAAATGAGACTGTATATATTAAATATCGTAATATTTGCACTAACAGGGTAAAATATTGGGAAACGGATAAGGCTAAATTCTCACAATATGGAAATAAGGGTTATGTATGCGGTCATGCAACTTAGATTTCACAAAAACATGCTATAAATTTTTTAATTTAAGCATATTAAGGACATATTAAGCAAATTTTTGAAAAATAAGGACAAGTGACGTTGTAATTCTACATCCCGCACTTAAGATAAACAACATCCTCGTTGTTTGAAATGATATTAAAAACAGGAAATAAAAGGAATTAGAACGAAAAACTCCTTTGAGATTTGCTCGGTATGATCCTCCATGATGCGTTTGTGAGCAACTTTTTATTTTCTGTGTGTGTAATGGCGTCTGAATGCCAACATGGCTACAACACACAGGAAATACAGAATGTATGTAAACCACCACTTCCTTGTAAACAACCTGTGTTAGTGAATAAGAAAATCGCAGCTAGTGCGTCTCTGATTAATCGATGGTTAGTGAAAACAAAACGAAAAATTAAAAATCAAAACTGAAAATTTTTCATCAGGTCAGTCGATACGCCACATCCATGGGGTGGGATGCACCATGTCGAGCCTGGAATAAAATACAAGCCAGGAACTTTATATGACGTATCCTTAAATTTAGATACGCTGCATCAAAACAACTAACAGCTAGTTCAAAGTGCAGAAATAAAAATTAAATGCAGAAAAATAAAGGGATAGATATGACCTGTACAATCGATACATCGCATCCTTGGGATGGGATACGCCGTATCGATGTGCAGGTATGACATACTCGATGACAGAAAACAGAAATAACATTTCTGGGTTGTCTCCCGGTAAGCACTTCTCTTTATTCCAGACTCTTTAAGTTAGAGTCATCTTCAGCTTTTACTCCAGTATTCCTGGTTCTTTAAGCGTTGTCGATGTAGTTATCAAAGTATTTATTTAAGTGTTGTCCATTGACCTTGAAAATATACCCATTTTTATCGCTGATTTCCACGGTTCCATATGGGTAAACCGTTTTAACAACAAAGGGACCCGTCTATCTTGATTTGAGTTTTCCGGGATACAACTTCAATCGAGAATTAAATAGTATAA
The DNA here is from genome assembly GCA_021014915.2 of Artemisia tridentata subsp. tridentata. NCBI lineage: Eukaryota > Viridiplantae > Streptophyta > Magnoliopsida > Asterales > Asteraceae > Artemisia > Artemisia tridentata. The sequence goes on from CP139502.1 coordinate 264,827,213, forward strand.
CTTTTTGTCCAGCAAAGAAACTTTGTCGGGAATCATGCCATCGTTTAGTTCGTTCCTTATAGATTTTGGTATTCTTGTAAGCTTCGTCTCGTAATTCGGAAAGCTCATTAAGTTGCATGAAACAGTTTTTACCAGCTGCTTCCATATCCATGTTGCATTGCTTTAATGCCCAATATGCGCTATGCTCAATTTCAACTTGTATATGGCATGCTTTTCCATAAACAAGCCTAAAGGTGTGCATCCCGTGGGTGTTTTATAGGCGGTTCGGAATGCCCACAAGGCATCGTTGAGCTTATCCGACCAACCTTTTGGATTACATCCAACGTATTTTTCTAGAATACGTTTAATAGCCCTATCGGTGACTTCTGTCTGTCCGTTGGATTGGGGGTGGTATGCAGTAGAAACCCTGTGGTAGACCCCATATTGTTACAGGGCTTTTCCTAGGTGATGATTACAAAAGTGCGTACCTCTATCACTAATTAAGGCTTTTGGAATTCCAAACCTAGAAAACAATCCTAGCAAAAACCTCAGTACCACCTTGCTATCATTGGTGGGTAGTGCCTGGGCTTCAACCCATTTTGATACATAATCGACGGCTACCAAAATATACTTATTTCCTTTTGATTCAGGAAATGGCCCCATAAAATCCAACCCTCAAATATCAAAAACTTCGCATACTTGGATATAATTTTGAGGTATTTCGCTTCTTGATGTGATATTTCCCGACCGTTGACATGCATCGCATCCTTTAATATAGTTTTTGGCATCGTCAAGAATACTAGGCCAATAAAATCCTGCGTTGAAAATTTTCTTCTGGTTATGATGGCGCTATGATGTCCTTCGGTAAGTCCTGAGTGACAATGCGCTAATATTGCAGGTGTCTCACTTCCAGCAACACATCTCCTAAATATATTGTCGGGGCATAATTTAAAGGCATACGGTTCATCCCAAAAATAATCATTTACTTGAGAGAGTAACCTTCTTTTTTCATCGGTTGTCAACTTGGAAGGAAATTCCTTCCCGACAATAAAGTTAATATAATCTGCGTACCATTGTTCATTCTCGCTAAACCTAGTTTTTACCATCATCAAGTGCTCATCAGGGAACTCATCAGCGATCTCTTTCTCGATTAGTACTTCCATTTCGGGGTTTTCTAGTCTAGAAAAATGGCCAGCGGCTAAATTCTTAGCTCCCTTTTTGCCTTTAATTTTAATATTAAATCCTTGAAGCAATAAAACCCACCTAATAAGCCTAGGTTTGGCATCCTGCTTATTAAACAAATACTTAAAGGCAGAATGATCAGTATAAGCCACAGTTTTTGATAAGATAAGATATGGGCAAAATTTATCAAATGCGAAAACAACCGCAAGAAGATACTTCTCAGTGGTGGTGTAATGTTCCTGGGCATTATTTAGGGTTTTGGTAGCATAATAAATGGGTTTGAATTTCTTATCGATCTTTTGACTAAGTACTGCCCCTACAACATAGTTGCTAGCATCACACATTAATTCAAAAGTCATATTCCAATCCGGAGAAATTATAATAGGTGAAGTAGTTAATTTTTCTTTAAGTATATTAAACGCCTTTTTGCAATCGTCAGAAAAATCAAAATTTGCATCTTTTAATAAGAGTTGAGTCATTGGCCTAGATATCATGGAAAAGTCCTTAATGAACATACGATAAAATCCAGCGTGCCCTGATGGATCGTTATAGCTCTAGACTTGTTGGGTATAATCTAAGACAAATAATAAAAAGGCGGAATATTCAATAAAGAATCAATTGTTATTATCAACAAGGTTTTACAATCTCCTACACACTTCAATTCTACTTGATCAAGGTAGAACGTGTTACACACCTTGTAACAGGGATCAAGACTTGACCTTGAAGTATAAAACAAACACTAAACCTAGGCATTTTCAGAAGAACATACGCCTAGACACACACAAACACCTTTAGTCGACTACATCTTTACTAGACCTAATTAAAACCACTCCCCTATGTCTCTTTATATACTAGAGACATCTAGGGTTTACAAAGGAAAACATTTCTAATACAATAAGGAAACTATTTTAAGCATATCTTCTAAGAATCTTCTAAAAGCTCCATCTTTTTGTAGTTTCCCTTCTTGTCACTTTAAGTCCTTCATTTTTCATTCTTCATGTTTTGTATCTTCAAATCTTTTTGACCCAACAATCTTCCCCTATTTGATGATTACAAAACATACACGTTCTTGTACGAACTTCCTTAGACATAGTAAAGAAGTTGAGATAATTAAATCTCACCATGAATGAAACAATCTTGTCTTCCCCTTAATCCATGCCATATCACCACAACATCTATATCTTCCCCTTTTTGTTATAATCAAATAGGGAACATACGCAAATATGATCTTGACCACCACACACCAATATCACAAACTCCTTATCCAAGTCTTCAAATGTTTCAAATTACCCTCCATGATGCATATATAAGAAAAATGAATTCAAAACAGTAGAAACTCCAACTAGCAGTAGTAATAATGATCAACAGTAGTAAGAATCAAAAAATTCCCCTTGAGTGGTGCATGAACATCAAATGATTAAACACATCATAAGAATAAGCTTCCCCTGAAACCAATGTGTTAATCATCTTCTTGATTCTTCAAATCTGTAGGCTCCTTGTAATGATCACTAATGAAGAAAACTTGATATACAAAACTTGAAACCAAAGCAAAATATCCCGACTCGTTACTTAAGCTTGCACTATTATTAATTGAAAATGGTATAGAAAGTTATGGTGTATCAAATCTCTAAATCTCTTGAATTTATCCACGTCGACTTCATCGTGTGACACTGAGTACTACAATGTCTCTTTTAAGTGATAGTTAACTAGGTCTTCGTCCATCCACCCCTTGACCTATGAAAACTAGATAAACCAAGTCCCAATCATAAATCATATATAAAAAAGCAAGTCACCAATCAATAGCTAGGAATATTGATGATGAAATAAGTAAACACCTTTGTGAAGCTTTACTTCAATCTCAAATAAGAGATAAACAATTTTTCTTCGTAATCAATTAATTAATAAATCTAAAAACGAGCCTTTTAAACTTTTAAGAACATTTAAAACCAAAACCAAACTTCTTTTGTGTGTGTTATCCGACATCACTATATGCTTCCCATCATCCTTATTCATTGTCTCCAACATTGTAATCAAGAAAAACTTCAAGCGCAAACCAATTTGATGACAACATTCCTTGTCAATATTGGGCAGCATTATGGACAGCTAGCAGCACTAAAACTATAACCAGCAGTATAAATGAAGCTCAGCAACAAAAACAATAAATCGTAGCAGCATTAAGTTCATAGGAGCAGTAGTAATGTTCTCTTGGCAGTAGTAACGTTAAAGGTAGCAGCATTAACATATATGAGAAGTCTTAGTTAACCGTAGCAGTATTAACATGATAACAAACATCACTAAAAACAATTCGAGCAGTACTAAGTGCCAAACAACAAACTACTCAGAAACCAATAACCACGTTAGTTTAAATTAGAGATCTCGAACCAAAAAAAATAGAACAATAAGAATCAATATTCGTCTCCCTTGTCAAACTCACACCCTTGAAATAACCTGAACTTATTTACTCCAAGAATCAAACAGATCTCACTTATGTTCCAAATAAGAATTAAAACACCAGACTTCTCATCTAGCAATATTAATGTAGCAATAGTATTTATGAGCAGCAGATCCGAAACGCACAGCAGTATAAACATAGGGTTAGCAGTATAAACTTTTAATTTAGCAGCACAAACCAACCATTTACCAGCTTTACGAAATACATCAGTATAACCTCGAATAATCAATAACCATGAATGAACAGCCCACTAAACGACCAATTCTTTTGATGAATATTGCCACGATCACATCAGTACGAGGTTAAAGCAAATCAGATAGAACACCATGCATTAAATGACAACCCATGTGAATATACCAATATTATATAGCACCGACCCATTAATTCGAGGTTATAATCCATGTCCACTTGCAGAAGACAACAAATCAGCCCCACACACCATCATTAAAACGAATCTTTAATGAAACCACACAAATAATAGAAACACTTCACACCAACCCACAATTTAAAGTGAAACGAGTATGAAAACCCGCGCGTTGCTGCGGGCAAGTTTGTGTCATTACTTTTAAATTGTTTGTTATGATTTTGTTTATGTATATAGTTGTAAAAAAAATTATAAGTTAAGCATATAAATTATTGTAAATAAATAAAAAGGGTTTTCTAGCTTAAAGACTCGGGTTACTTGCTTTATTTTCCTACGGGTGAGTTTGTGTCAATATTTTTAAAATGTTTGTTATGATTTTTTTTATGTATATAGTTGTAAAACAAATTTAAGGTTTGTGTATAAAAAAGAAAAAGAAAGAAGAGTAATGTATTGGGCTTTTAATATAGTGGGCTTTTTATATTACTTTTGGGCCATACGTTTAGGGTTTTCTCTTTTGGGAATAGAATGTGTTTGCAGTTAGGGTTTTTTATTTGCTGTCTTATGGAAGCGGCGTTACTCTAAAAGACGAATCGTGAAGGTTTAATATGTTAAAGGTGTGAAGGATCCTAAAAGCTTTCATAGAGTGGTTTCTTCAATCGTTTTTCTATGTCGGTGAAGAGTTGGTGTGAAGGCTTGAGAAAATTTAATTAAGGTTAGTTCTATGTTTTCCTTTTGTTTGTTTAAATATGTGTTAAGATGAATAAAAGTGTTGTTTTTTTTAGTGTATCAAGGTTTGGTTATACTTATTGTTTGTTACATTTTTTTTAATGATGGCAGAATAAGGGAGTAAATAATGTGTGTATTTGTGATGTGGGTCTGTTAACTGTTAAATTTGGAACAATAATGGGAAAAAAAGTGGGGCTGGTAACTTTAAAATTTGCAGGCTATAATTTTAATATGTTTTGGAGGGTAGTATACATAATTTGAAAGGATGAATAGTATTTTTGGTGTAGATGAATTGAGTGTTTTGTTTTTTTAGAAGTTTTTATCTATTTAAGGAAAGGATAGTGGCAGGTTGTATGTATATCTTAGTGTTTTTCTTTTTGTATAAGAAAAAAAATATGCCTAGACGTCCTATGTGTGATCAACTAAGAGTTGAAGCCAATTCCAACAATTGGTCTTCGATCTTAATTTTATATTGTCATAAGGAGGGAATTGAGGATATTCAAATGGCAAGGCAAATGAATGAGGTTTGTGTACTTTTATTGGGGAATTAGATACTGTTGGGAATGATTATGCTAAAAAAACTGCTGAGTTTTTGAGGGAAGTTCAATCGAAAGATGAACAGAAGGTCTTGCAAATGCAAATTATGAGAGATGAGTTGGAACTAAATGCTCGTAATAAGGAGATATTTGTTCAAGGGCTTCGGGGTTTAATGGATCTTTGAGCTTTGTTATGTTTATTTCAAATATTGATGGTCTGTTGTGGTTTAGTATTATGTTTGTTGGCAATAATTGATGTGTTGGGTGTCATGTTGAAACTTTGAGTCTGGTTATGTTGGTTTGTAAAAGTTGCTGTGATGTTGTGGTGTCAAATAGTTGAGTTTAATGTTATGTGTATGTGAGTCTTTGGTGGTGATAATCATTGTAAGATATTAAAGTTATAAATAAGATTTATGATTTTCTGTGTATTTAAGTTAAACTTGATTGCAGTAGTGGTTTTTTGTGTGAATTGTTTTCAATGACTGTATGCTGATTTGTCTTTGGTTTGTAGAATAATTATTTTAGCTTCTATTGATTGCACTAATGGTTTTTTTTTAAGTGTTAAAATAAAGATAATGTAAATGAATGGTTATGTGTATTATTTTGTTTGGTGATTGTCAATTGTGTTTGTCATTTTGGGTAATCCAAATGGTAGAAACAGTGTAGCGTAGTCATTTGTGTTTGGTCATGTTGATACAAAAGTTTTTTTGTCTTTTTTAAATCTTTTGGGTAAAGTAAAATTGAGTAATGTGCAGTTTACTTGTGGTGTCTGCAGTTTTACATTTTAAAAGTTGTGGCTAGGAGGATTCAATGTTGGTTTGTAAGAGTTGCTGTGATATTGTGGTGTGAAATGGGTAGATATTAAAGTTATGAATAAGATTTGTGATTTTCTGTGTATTTGGATTAAAATTGATTGCAAGAGTGGTTTTTGTTTGGTGACTGTCGATTGTGTTTGTCATTTTGGGTAATCCAAATGGTAGAAGTAGTATAGGGTAGTCATTTCTCTTTGGTCATGTTGATAGAAATGTTTTTTTGTCTTTTTTTAATTTTTTGGGTAAAAATTGATTGCAAGAGTGGTTTTTGGTTGCTGAGGTGTCTGCTTTGTTTATTTAAAGTATTGGTGGGTTGTGATTTTTATGAGGTTTATAAAGTTGGTTTATATATTGTGGAGTGAGTTTTATATAATTTTATACTAATTTGTATTGTGTCAATTATTTTCAATGACTGTATGCTAATTTGTCTTTGGTTTGTAGAAGTCAGCTTTATGTTATAGTGGAGTATTATTTTGTTTGGTAACTGCCAATTGTGTTTGTCATTTTGGGTAATCCAAATGGTAGAAATAGTATAGGGTAGTCATTTCTCTTTGGTCCTGTTGATAGAAATGTTTTTTTGTCTTTTTTTAATCTTTTGGGTAAACTAAAGCTGAGTAATGTGCAGCTTACATGTAGTGTGTGCAGTTTTATATTTTAAAAGTTGTGGCTAGGAGGATTCAATACTTTAATGTAACACTGTTTGTAGTTAGGTGGTTTGTGCATATAAGTAGTATACATCTAGCTGAATTGTTCAACTACATTTATTGTATCTTGTTTTAAAATCAGATCAGAATAAGAAAATGGCTTTTACTCCAAATTTTAATTCGCTGAAGGAAATTTGTGGGTGATGTGGCAGCTATGAATGGATTAGAGTGTCTTGTGGAAGCGCATGCTAAAAATCGCGAGATTCTGCAAGCGTTAGAGGCTGTTTATGATGTTGTACTTGAGAGAAAGGTTGAGAAGCGCCGTCATGTGATGGTGATGGAAGCTCATGATGGTGATGAGAGTCCATGAGTAATATTTTGTTATGTGGTGGGGTTTAGTGCTGTATTTGTTTGCAGAAGTTTGTTTAGTTTTTTTTTTTGTGTTTCTTATGTTGTGTTGTGGTGGGTAGTGGTTTATGTAGGTCTATGATGGTTTTTATGGTTGTAAAATATGAAGTTAATGAATAAAATGTTTTTGTATGTTGTCTTGTGGTGGGTATCTTGTGGTTGTAAAATATTAAGTCTATGAATAAAATGTCCTATTTTGTGTGTACTTTGTTTTTTTTATTCTCTGTTGAGACAATGTAATACATATTAATAAGGGTTTTGTATCAATGAGGTTGTTTAATATGTTGTTGTTCATATTTATGGTGATAGGTGTAAAATAATAAAGTTAAAGTGGTTGTGCATTTGGGTTAGGTCATAAGAGATGATATTTTTACTTATATATTTTACATTGTTTTTAAAGTAACGCTGTTACAAAAGGTTTTTTTTTTATGTTGCTAGCAGCGATTAAGAGCATTTCGAAGATGCTAGTGTTTACTTGTACATACATATTTACAATACCATTTATTTAAGTCTACGGTTTAACAACGGACGCTTAGCAAAAGTGTAGGTGTTGCTTGTTTCTTCTTAATTTTTGTAGAGGCTTTCATTCTTTTTTATTCTTTTTGTTGTCTTGTGGTTTGTCTTGAAAGAGTGGCCGTTTTGCGGTTTTCGATTTGCTGGTGTCTGTCATTGGTGCTTTAGATGATGTTTGTGTCATAATGTCTTTTGCTGCTGATGGTGTTTCGCCTGTTCAAAATAGAAAGTTAATTAATAGTAAGTAGGTTTTTCTAATTATTATATAACTATGCGTTTATGTTAAGTATAGTGTGTTACCTGTGGCTTCTGCAATTGGTAGTTTTCCTTCGTTTGATCTTGACATCATATCTGCTTTTGATCTTGTTTGTATACCAGTATATGGTGATGGTGGTGTTGTTAATTCTATTTGGGTTAAAAAATATTGGTTATAATGTTAGTATATATGAAGTATTTTGTTTTTAGTTTTTAGAAATAACAAAAGTTTTTTACCTTCTGCTTGTCCTTCTTGTGCTGCAGTTGATGGTGTTGTTTTTGTTTGTGCAAATGGTGTTGGAGTTCCAGTGTATTCAATGGTAGCTGGCACTTCGTGTTGTTGAGGTATATTTGTTTCAGTGGTTTGATATACTTGTTGTGTTACTCCTGATCCTGTTAAAAGCAAAGAGTTAACATTTGGTAATTTAGATAAATTTTGTTCTTTATGGTTAAGGCATATGTGGTATTAAGAATTTATTACCTGATGGTACTGCTTCAATTTGTTTTGGTTCATCTGGTTTATCCATTAGGCTATCGAAAACAAATTCTGGTGGACCTTGTTTGGAAGAGGTGTTATAATGGAATTGAAAGATGTGTGGCTTTCCAACAATTGATTGTATTCTTTGAGGAATATCTCGAGGATCAGGAATGTTGAGGGAAGTCACTAATGAATTGCAGTCGATGCCAACTATATATTCTGCTTTAGGTGTGAAAAATGTTATCATTGCTGTCGCTGTGTTATCGGTTAGGTAGGCTTTGAAGTTGTATCTGCATATATGTATCAGTTATGCTGTGTAATATTGATTGTTATAGAAGTATTATGTGGGAATGCGAGATTACCTGTAGTATGGATAACTTAGTGGTCCATGAGTTCTGCATTCAAACGTACCATAATTATTCTCAACTTTTTGAGCACAGTTAGTACATGCGGGATAGTACCAATCTCTTGATGCATTGAGACTTGTTATACTGCCTTCACATGTAAAGCGAACACCCTAATGATTTTTTTTTAAACACTGGTTAGTTATATGTAGTTTGTCTTTTTTTGGTTAGATGGAGTTCAAAATAAAAATAAAGTATAAGATAAGATTTTGACTTACTGCGTAGGTTTTTGGATTTTGTAGTAACAGCACAGCTAAAGGAAACCTGTTTCTCATTCTCTCTTCTTCTTTGTTTTCGAACGGCTGCCTTGTGATTTCCAAAGGTGGATTTAGGTTAAATTCTTGTCTGTATCTGTTGCATACATATGTAGTTATTAGTGTACGTGTGAGAAAAAAAGGTAGATGTAATAAAGTTTAGGATTTGATAGTTACTCTTCACGATATTGTTCAAGCTCAGGAATATTTGGATTTATGTAGTAATAGGTTGCTGGTGTTGATGATAGTTGTAACCTGTTTCGGTATGTTGAAACTCGACATGAACTTACTGCTATTATGATTGGTTTTTCCAGTCTGTCAATATCATCTTTTTTGAATGTCTCAGCTAGCTCATCCCATAATGTAAGCTCAATTGAATTCCGACTGGTTTAAACGAAATTTTAAAATCATTAGGTTTTTTGAAATAAATTCGTATTATATAAATTGGTAGTAAAGTTTAAAATTATACTTACTTAAGATTCTGGATTTCTATTCTGCGGATAACCATTTGATCTCTATTCGGATTGCCAATATTCTCTAACTTGCTTGAACTGATGTAACATCCTATGTAATCTGTACAAATAGTGAATACATTAATTTTTTTTGCAGGTATGTATATTAATAAAGGGTGTGAAGTCATTAATATTACCTGTGAGGACAGGGTATTCTTTGCGTGTTTTGTCTGCTGGGTCAACAACTCTGTGTGGCAACCTGTTGTAAGAGACAAAGTTGAAATAATGATCTGGGAATCCTTCAGGTGTTATAGCATCAAATTTGGTGAATGATCTGGTGAATGTTAAGGAGTTTTTTTTTTCCAACGTCTGCTGCCAATTGTCTGTTGGGATACACATGAAGTTTGAAATACGGTATGCTCTTCCAGGTATGAGAATGTTACTGAAATATCATATGTCGGTGGCTTCCATGTTTGCTTGTATTGTGCTGCCCTGTTGTTGTAACATGAATAATTTATCATTATTTAATTATATTGTATCACACTTAACTATGAATAAGTGTTTTTTGTACCTGTCTGTCTAATAAAATTGCGCGAAATCCTTTTTGAAATGTATTTGGTGGGTCTCTAGCTATCCATGTTCTGTTGACTTTTACTTCTAAGATTTTGTGTCTGTCTCTTGGTTGTAAATCTCTGATGTTAGCTGCTACTTCTATAATATCTTTGCTGCTTGTTGCTTGTGTACTCCTTATATTAGGCTGCGCCATCCTATACATTGTGAAAAACAAAATAAAGGAAAGTTAGTTATTTTATTTGAATGTTATGTGCATATAAATGTTAGTTGTTAATATTATCATATATTTTATGTAATGCATTTAAAGTATAAAGATAAAAACACAGAGTGCATTATGAAGTGAAGACAGTAATGAATATAAAAGTATGCATATAAATGAAACGTGTTGTTGTATATGTAGTCTAATAATATTAACCTGTACATCGATCTGTGCTAAAAAATCTTTATAAACTATATTCTTTGTCATATCTGATGGTTGTTCACCATTAGATTTCAAAAGAATTTTTAACCCTTTGGGTGATGTCGCACGGGATAATGCAACGTATAACTGCCCATGCCAAAAAACTGGTTGCGGTAGATAGATACCAATTTTACTAAGAGACTGCCCTTGACTTTTGTTGATAGTCATAGCATAACAAAGCTTGATCGGAAATTGTTTCCGTTTAAAAATGAAAGGGTAGTTTGGGTCTCTGTGGATTAAAGGCATTCTTGAAATATATACTTTCTCACCAATTCTTGTGCCTGTAATTATTTATGCCTCAATCAATTTTGACATAAGGTTCTTCACTATCATTCTTGTACCATTGCAAAGCCCACCACACATATTAACATTCCTTAAGAGCATAATTGGACTTCCAATTTTTAAGTGAAGAATGTTTGGTGGTAATCCTGGAAACTTAAAAGTGTTTAAGTATTCTGGTGGATATAGCATCTCAGTTGCAGCACCGTCTCGTCCTACTGGAATCGCTTCATCTATACTTATGTATGTAGCGGTTTCTCCTTCCACTTGTGATAGTATCTTCTCATTTATCTCATCTGCTGTGTCATTCTTGGGGCACACAATTGCTTTTTGCTGCAGCATTTCGGCTGTTGGTTGTTGTAATGTATGTTTATCATATATGAAATCAATGAGTCTCTGGAGACCATCTTCATCATCTGCTATCTGATATTGTGATGGAATTTTAATCCAAGCAGCTTCTGTTGGATTTTCTTGATCAGGTTCTCCAATTTGACCATCACCTATATCAAGTAACCATGAAGAGAAATCGCGTGCTATTTTTTTCTCGTACTCGTTAAGATCAGGTTGAAGTAGCCTCATGTTTTGCTTAAGCTTGAAAACTTTAAAATGTTTCCATAAATACGATTTAGCGATTGAGGATCCAATTATTTCTGCTTTTGTACTCTTCTTTTTCACGGGGAGCGTTTGCCGGAAGTCGCCTCCTAACATAACCGATTTTCCACCGAATGGTTTATCAGGATTCGTTAGAATATCACGAAGAGTTCTATCAAGGGTTTCAAAGCATCGACGGTTATTCATCGGTGCTTCATCCCATATTATTAACTCTGTTTCATTGAGTAAAGTCGACATCAGTGTATTTTTTTTATAATACACATTGATTGGTCGTTTACCTCAAGTGGTATTTTGAATCTGGAATGCGCTGTCCGGCCTGAAGGGAGAAGTAAAGAGGTTACTCCTGAAGATGCAACTGCTAACACGATTTTGCCTTGTGAACGTAGTGTATTGATAATTGTTTTCCAAAGAAAAGTTTTTCCTGTTCCGCCATGTCCATAAATGAATACCAACTCCTGTTGTTTGTTAGCACTTGCATTCACTACAATATCGTAGATGTGCTTTTGTTCTGCATTCAGTTTTGCAACTGATTTTTCAGCTTCTTCTTTTAACTCTTCACGATCGTAATTTTTTTCTTCCATCAATAATCTGTTTTGTAAATTCTGGAGCAAATCGTGCGGCGGCAATGAGAAACCAAATTCTTTAACTGACCTTGAAAACCTATTCAATATGACTTCTATTTCGTAGATGATAAAGCTTTTTATTTCAGGATCATTTACATGCAGATTTTTAACGCCACTTGTTTGAGAAGCTCTTTGAGGAATATCGTCTGCCATAGAACGCCAATGCTTCTCCCATAGTTGTAAAGGATTAGAAACTTCACAGTAGATCAACATATGAGAAAAAGGCATACGTATTTCTAATGATGATGCTCTTGTCGACGCTTCTTCTAATGCTATGTACCATTCTCTATCATCTTCAAGTAATCCCATAGCTTGACATGCTGCTCGATATGTTGGGAAGACCCGACTATTAACAGTGCGTACACCAATGAATGATCTACAACCTTTTTGGTGTGCAAGCAACATACGAAAATAGAATAATTCACCTCCTGCTGGATGCACATAAACTAATCTACCGATCGCGTATCTTGTTTTTATTGTCCTGCGCTTCCATGTCTTTGTATTTTCATACCAAGTATATTCAGACGGAAAGTCTAAATATGTGAGATGTCGCCCGTCTGCAAATGATGCACTGTATTCAAACCACTGTGTAAGTGTAGTGACTTTTCTTCCGTCGTCTGTGACAATGCGTTTCAAAGGTTCTTTTTCACCAAAATTTATTTGCTGCATGTCTTCTAAGTGAACTGCAAGTATCTGGACTGATGGTTCTCTGTGGTGGATAGGAAAATCCATTATCCTCCAGTATGATTCGTGTGGACATAAAAAACGGCCGTCGATGAAATTTTGTATTTCATCTATTTGTATTTTAGGAACAGATGTTGAAGACGCAGGATCACCAATTGGTTTAATGATTCTTGCAGCAATCCGATCCATTCCCTTTGAAATGTATTTAAATAAGTATTTTATAAGCATACTCCAGCCACAGTATTCTACATTAATATGTGCATGGAACATTAGACAAAGCAGCCGATTGTATGGGACAACGTAGCTGTTGTCTAATTTTAATTCACCTTTTGTTATATAAGCTGGTGTTCTTCGTCTTCGGTAGTGTATATGCCCGTCTTTATCAAAATAAGTGTTGTCACTGTATTTCTTTGGAAAATTCTTTGTGCATACACCGTCTTGCATACAGGGTGCGTTTGGTTTAGCATTTCCACACGGCCCATGTATCATCATATCGGCGACAACCCTATAGGCTTCAGGATCTGACATTTTCTCAGGCAATTCTGCTGAAATAAAATTATCCACGTCTTCTGGAGCCTTTATTTTATCCTTTGCATCTATCCAGAGGAGTGTATGACAATGTGGCAGCCCTCGTTTTTGGAATTCAATTGTATAGAGAACTTAAAAAAAAAAAACAGTTAATAAATAATAAGAGTCAGTATTCTATTTTAAAATTTATTGTTTATAATAGATTTTTGAATACTTAAAATGAAATTAAAAGTTTTGGATACCTCCAGTGCAGCGACCAAAGATATGTCCTTCTTTTAACACTTTTAAAAAATCGTTGACCTTCTCCTCGAAAACACGGCACACAACATCAGGTCTATCAGCTTGCGTTAGTTGTGGATACCCTTTCATGTATCTTTTGATTTCTGGCCAATTTACATTACATGTAAATGTAATAAAGTATTGTGGATTCCCAAGGACTCTGCAGATGGCGAGAGCATCAAGATAATGGCTGTACATATATCTTGGGCCACTCGTGAAGCTGGAAGGAAGAATTATCTTTTGACCTATCTGACTTCCAAAGTGGTCTCCTTTTGAAATTGCGTCACAAATACCTGATAAGCATTCACTTCTAAGTTTGTTTTGATTTGCTCTGATAAAATCTAGTCGATCTTGTTCAATTGTACAATACACAGACACCAAATATTGCTAGAAGAGGCGACCTGATTTAAAAAGTAGGCCATACTGATCAAATCTTTCATGTAATTGGTATTTGTAATACATATTCATAGATAATTTGCTTCGTTTCCTGTGAGCGCCTATTTCTCTGAGAGTCATTTTGGTGTTGAAAACCTGGCTGACCATATACAAATAGAAGAGGATACTGGAGAGCCATGTAGGAGCTATGAAGTTTATTGATTCGTTGCGGGCTTTTGTCTTTATACTCTATAATTACATCGTAGTCTGTTCGGCTATTTGTACTGTCTTCAAGGATTATTGCTCCAAGAGTCTCAGAAGATGGAAGCCCATACTCACGGCTAACAACCACATTGTAAAGCTGGATCTTGAATTCAGTTACATTGTCTTCGTTGCATTTGTCTCTTGCAGTTCTGAATATTTGTACCAATTGATTGTGGTCATCCAGCATTTGAATTAAATTTTGAACTATTTCAGCTTTCAATCCACTACGATCTTTGCCACCAAACGGCTGCATCCTATTAGCAACTTCATTTTGTGTATCATACACATAAAGTTGCATAAACTTCGGTTCATCTTTATTGGTTGGACATATTGTCCCTATCCAATGATGAATTTGGCCTGAAATTTTGAAGATGTATGGGCCTTTACCATCGTTAACTGAGTCGTCTATTTGTGCACCAAATGTTGTCATGCTAAACATTTGGTTATATGCTCGAATGTTATCCAAAAAGTGTTTGTCTTTGAGTAGTTGCTTCAAATACGCTGGTGGCTCTACTTCTTTTTCAAGGTAGACTTTCCCCTCTGCGCAACACTTGTTGTATTTCACCTTATTTAAGTGCTCCTATCTTTTCGATCTTTCTGAATACCAGAATCTTGCGTTGCAATGTTCACATCTATAGTCACAGTCTCCAATGTCAAGGTATAAATGAGACACATCTGCACTTCAGAATTTTAAAATATAAATTATACATTTTTCTTAGCTTATTAAGGATACATGAAAATGTAAAAAATTATTGAAATTACCTTTTTGTGGTTTATCACTGTGATGATTTTGTTCACCGTATGCAGCATTGGCACTTTGCTCAATCGAATTGCAAATCAAATTCGGGTAAATGTTTTGGTTATCTTGTATTGTGTTCAATACTTTTCTTGTATTTGCATCAAATATTAAGACATTTAGTGAGTGTATAATTTACATAGATAACACTAAAGTTTTTAATGAAATTACCTTTACCTTTATTTTGATTAACAATGGTAGTCTCATGTAATGTTGAACTTTTACGTTTTTTCCCTCTATTTTTATAACTACAGCTGTAATCATTCGCCGTTGATATTGAAGTTGATTGTTTTTCATCTATTTGTAAAATTGAGTTATTGTCATTAGAAGATTTTGTATCTGAAATGCAATAATATTGTTTACATATATAATAGCAAAGTATTTAATAACATTACCTTTAAACTTCCTTTCTTTGTCAGCAATTGGTTGAAGAGGCGCAGAAAGTTTACGTTTTTTTCTTCCATTTTGCAGGTTACAACTGTAATGATTCTGGCAAAATTGTCCACTACAAATATGCTCTGAAATAGTGTTAACTGAAGAATTCGGTGATGTAAATGTTTCTACTGTGTCTGCATAAGGTGGTAATATGAAATTATGTTTAAATTTTTTATCATTGTAAATGATTATCCATGTATAGCAATAAATGGTATAATAACATTACCTTTAATTTCTCTTTGATTGTCATTAATTGGCCGAACCAACATGCAACTCTTGCGTTTTTTCCACCCATTTTTCAGGTTACAGATGTAATCATTCACTGGTGGTATCAAATCTTGGTTTTCAGCTGAAACATGTTCTGCTATTTTTGGTATATCTGCATAAGGTATGATAACATGTTTACTCTTAATATTTTTTATCATTCTAAATGATAGTTCATATATAACAATAAAGAGTATAATAACATCACCTTTAAATTCTTTTTGATAATAATTAATTGGCTGAAGCAATGTGCAAATTTTGCGTTTTTTCCCTCCATTTTTTAAGTCAAAGTTGTAATCATTCACTTGTGATATCGGATCTTCATCAGCTGAATTTGTTTCAGCTGAAACATGTTTTGTTATTTCTGCTGTATCTGCATAAGGTTATAATATATTTAGTGATAGTATAATTTATATGTATATAATAATATAGTGTTCCATCAACTTACCTTTAAATTTCTTTTGATTCTGAACAATGCTCCTTGACAATGCAGAACCTTGACATTTTTTTTCTTCATTTTTCAGATTACATTTGTAACCATTGGCTGTTGATATCAGATGGTGGTCTAATTGTCGTTGGTCACATACTGTGGATGAATGTCGTTTTTGTTTATGTGCTTCTAAACCAACGCTACTCTCATTTAGAGATTTTACATGAAGTGCATTCAACCCAGTTGACTGATGTAGTTGGATATTCTTATATGAAGAATCCGACAGTATATTCGTATCTTTCGGTAAGTCATCATAATGTATTTCTTTTCCATCAACTCCTTCGTTATTTTCATTTATAGTAGATGGTTCTTTTCCTAACTCATTGTTACTACTACCATAGCACATACAATTGTTGGAAAGCTTATTTAAATCACTTCTTAACAACCTTCTAGGCATTATCACAATTGTGTATGTAATTTTATTTGAAACAAAGTGCAGTCTAAATATCAACATAAGTAAAAAATGCATATGTATAACAAAGTATATGTACCAAATTTTGTTGGATGTAAGCATAATGCAAAAGGTTAGTAACTTAAGACTAATGTTAATGTCATAGGAAATTACACCATAGTATAAAAAAATACTGAGATACATTAAGGTATGTACATACTGACCTTCTAACAACTTTTTTGTTACTGCAGGTGTATACTTTAAGAAGCAAATTTGGAACAGATGTAATGGCTGCATGAAATCAAATATTCAGCTAACAAAAGGGCGGGAAAAAAGCATATGGACTTTCATATACATAAGAAGAATGTATATAATCACAGTTGTTGTACATACCTGTGTAAACCAGTTTTTTGTTTTTTTTCTTTTTCTTTAGCAGAACTTTCTGGGTGTTAGAGAAGCATATGAAGTACATTAGTACATATACCGACATATACCGAGGATAAATAAGTACTTGTGTGTGACATGTGTAAGCATTAGACAGCATTTGGATCACAAAATATTTGTATAAGTAACTACTAATACTGCACTGTTATGTACCAGTTGTAGCAGCAGCTGCTACTGTTTGAAACATTGTTCGGTACAACCCCTTAAAGTAGCAAAGTTACTGTTCCGTACAATATTTTAAAGCAGTGTTTACTGTTCCAACCTCTGTTACGTACAACAAATTAATGCGCCTAAATACCACCTTTTAGTATATATAGTAATACGAGGTAACAATTTGTGAATTGACAATCAGTATATAGTAAATTGATAACACATGCAAAACACGACAAACCTTCATAAATATACCGACACATTAAATGAGAATCCCAGAATACTGAATTGATATTCTTTGATGAGAAGAAAATCAATAAGAAATCGTGTAGTATTTTTATTGTTACCACAGAAAGATCGATACACTTTAAAAACCGATTAACTTGAATAACCCTTTAAAAATTGATCATTAAACCTTTTTCAAAACTGTATCACTTCGACAATAAACCTTGTACAATCCTGGATCGAGAGCAACCCGCTCTGATACCACCTGATAGATAGTTATAGCTCTAGACTTGTTAGGTCTAATCTAGGACAAATAATAACAAAGGCGGAATATTCAACAAAGAATCAATTGTTATTATCAACAAGGTATTACAATCTCCTACACACTTCAATTCTACTTGATCAAGGTAGAACGTGTTACACACCTTGTAATAGGGATCAAGACTTGACCATGAAGTGTAAAACAAACACTAAACCTAGGCGTTTTCACAAGAACATACGCGTAGACACACACAAACACCTTTAGTTGACTACATCTTTTCTAGACCTAATTAAAACCACGCCCCTATGTCTCTTTATATACTAGAGACATCCAGGGTTTACAAAGGAAAACATTTTGTTGATGCAAATAATGTTCTAAAAACGTTATTTATATCTTTCGATAACTTCACATTTTGATGATAACAAAATGTGAAAACACTTTACGTTAAAATTAACGTAAACAAGTTTTTAGTCGAAAGATCCCATTTCTAAGCAAATCACTCTAGGTTTGAACAAACAAATTTACAACTTGACAAATGATCAAAGAAGTGAATTTGTGTTTAAGACTTCACATTTTTAATGTGACAAAACATTTTTTTCAAAAATACACCTTACAAGTTATTTTAGAATTATTAAGAAATGTTTTATTGGAAAAATAAGTTTAAATATCATAACAACTATTTCCCCCCCCCCAAAATCAGCTCCAAACTTCCCCAAATAAACTTTTACCACTAAATACAAAAAGATGAGCATTTTTGTCTGGCACGGTACCACTAAATTTAGTAGTACCGTGTACTTATAACGGCCAGATTTCTTCTGCCTATAAATACCAGCCCTCTTCACAGTTTTTGGGCATCCTTTTTCACACACAACTTTTTGAGTTCAAAACTCTTAACACTTCTTTTTTTTCTTGATCATTTAGTTTAGTTTTCTTTTGTTTAAAGAGTGATACAATCATCCAACCTAGAGATCACCTTCATTCATCTACTAGTGCAAGAGAAGAACACAAGGTATCAAAGAAGATACAAAGTGTTGTAGTTTTAGTTAGTGCACTTGTAACACTTGTTACATACTTGTTGTATCCTTGCATACATCATGTTCAATTTTCTTTTGAGAGTTTGTGAGAGTAGATCAGTTGTGATCTTGTTGAGATCTTTGAGATCTCTTGTAGCCTTTGGGCTTGTGTGTTGATCAAGTGGATCAAGGGTAGATCGGGTAGATCGAGTCAAGTGTGTTGATTGTGTGAAGTAGTAAGGATCGTGTGGATCGTGGTAGATTGGTACTAGCTAAGATTAGTACTCGACATCTAGCTTAGTGTCGAAAATTAAGATAAGCGACGTTGTACGGTTTTCTCCGCCTGAAGGGAGGTTTGTTAACATAGTGCTTGAAACTCTCGTGTGTGGTACTCGGGGAGTGGAGTAGGGCGAAGAAGAGCTTCATGACCGAACCACTATAAATCTCTTTGTCCCAGTTTGATCTTTCCATCTCTTTTCTTGATATTTATTATTTATATTAGAAAGTGTAGTTTAGTGTTCATATTGGTGCTGATTGATTACACAAAAGATTCGAATCAAAGTTTTTCGAAAGTAAAGTTTTTAAGAAGATTTAAAAACCGGTAATACTATTCAACCCCCCTTCTAGTTTTCCACAATTGGTACCAGAGCCACATCAGGCAAGATTTTAAAATAAATTGTATTTTAAAACTTGAATCGATCAATGGATTCTGACAAATATCAAGAAGGGTAATCTATGCAAAGACCACCACTTTTTGAAACCGATTGTTTTATATATTGGAAAACAAGATTCGAAACATATGTGAAATCAAAAGACATTGATCTTTGGCATATTATTACCGAGGGTGACTTTCAACCGATTGAAAAGAATCCGAAAACTAAAATGGATGAAATAGTTCCGTATAATGAACAAAGTGATAACCTTAAAAGAAAACTAGCCAAAAATAATGAGGCTAAAATGATGATTTATAATGCTTTGCCGAAAAAGGAATGATGAGGCGAAAAGTGTACCGCTTTTAAGGGGTCATTTAAGCCCGAAATCGTATTTATTTGATCAAATATTGCCCTAAATCGTTCCTTTTGTCATTTTAGGTACTTTTGAGGAGAAATCTGGAAAAGGAGGCATTTTGGACGTTTTTGGAGCATAAAAGTGAAGAAAACGGCAAAGTCTCAAAATTGTGCTGAAATTTACCTTTGACGGCGTCAGAATCATCTCCAGACGGCGTCATGCCTTGGCAAGAAAAGTTGGATGTGAAATTTACTCATGACGGGCCAGTGAGTTTGCATGAGAATTCTGACGGCGTCACGCTTTAACTAAATCAAGGGCGTCACGGCTTAAATCAAAGAGGGACGGCGTCACGTTATAGTTCCGACGGCGTCAAGCCTTGATAAGCCAGAATGGATTTTTGAAGAGCTAAAGAGGGACGGCGTCAAGAAGGTCACCCGGGAACCCTAAAAGCGGCGAGGTGACGGCGTCACAATGCATAAGGTGACGCCGTCAGATGTCAAAGTCTATATATAGTTTTCTAATTTTTTGTCATTAAAGGAGAGCTTAGTGTGTGGAATTTTGGGATAAAACCCTAAGACGATTTTAGCTGCTTTTTCAGGGCTTCTTGCCTTGAGATCTTCCATGTTTCATTGAAAGATAAGTTATCAATTAATCATTCAATATGTCTATGTGTTGTTTGATTCTATCTTATGCTTGTCTTTTGTTTAACATGTTAGGCTAATTTTATCTTGTGTTTGCTTAGATCTAATGAAACCTAGCTATTGATTATTGGTTGTTAGTGTGTTGTTAGTTGTATTGGATGATTGTTTATCTATGTTAGGCTTAAGAAAACTGGCTAACTTCCTATTCGGTAACTTGCTTGAACGTCTTAAGAAACATGAACCAAATGCGTACTAAAGGTTTTTATGGTTGTATTTAATGCACAAGCGAATTCTAGTGATCCCATGTTAGGAGCTTCCTAGCCGGCTCGACATAGGAGTGAAGTAGGAGCTTGTAGAGTTTGGGGAAGTAAGTACGCCACCCCACGAATGGTATTAAGGAATACACCCGTCATCCACGCGACTAATACACACTAATTAACCGGTAAAAGATAGTTAGGGAGTAAGGAAATCTAAGTAAACACATTTCTCCACACATAAGTTTCTCACCACTTTTCATTTTTGTTATTTTATTTTATTTGCATCTGTAGTAATTTGGGTTAGTTGACTAGCAACTAATTCCGCCCACTCCTTCAAAACCCGAGATTTTACTTGCTTTCATAAAATATAAAAACATAAAAAAGAATCTTCCTCAACCCTTAGACCTAATTAGAGTAGCCTTTCACACCTAACGAACACTATTCCCTGTGGAGAACGATCAATCCCCCGTACTTACCACTACACTATACTACATCGGTCAGGTACACTGCCTGGTGGGGTTGTAAGCCTCTTGAGATCCCTCGAGAGGTAAAACCTGTTGTAAGGTTGCAAAACCCACGCATCAAGTTTTTGGCGCCGCTGCCGGGGAATAGTTATTGTTTAGGTTGAATTTTTATTTCTATTAGGTCTACTCACTAGATTCCTTTCTAGTGAGATTTTTATTTTATTTTTCTAGGTTTTCTTTAGTCTATCTTATTTCTTTGTGTGTTTGTTCGTAATTTCCATTGACTCTTCCGTTCACCATTATGGAGAACGCGAATCCACCATACTACCAACCACGTAATTCACCCACTCCATATGACATCTTGATGTTTAAACAACATAAAGATGAACCTCTCTATGATGCATGGACTCGTTTTAAATATTTACTCCAAAAAGTCCCTCATCATAACTTCGATTTTTGGTCCCTAACTCAATTCTTTTACAATCATGTCGACCGACAAGCCCAAAGGTACATTTACCATATTGCCGGCAGGGATATTAGGGAATTAAGTGCTGAGAAAGCATGGGAAGCTATTGAAGAGTGTGCCCAATATTATTATATAGTAGACAACCCAACAAACGTTAGTACAAGTCAATTGACCACAAAATTCGAGGATCATGAAACAAGTTTGTTTGGGGATGAATATGTTAGTGTTGAGATACCTAAGTGGTTGTCATGTAATGCCATAGTACAAAACAAACACATAGGTGACCTTGATGTGATGGAGGATTTAGCCAAACATGATCACATTGATCAAAAAGACCTAGGTTTTATGATCGATGATGATGAATCTCAAGAAACACATGATGAATCTTTTGGGCAATTTGAATATAGCAGTCATAACATTGAGGATGATCCTTATGATTCGGATATAGAAGTTAAGATGCCTAGAGAAGCACTTGAGATACTTGGGAAAATGTTAGGGTTAGATCCTACTAAAACACATGATGAGGATATAGGTGATCTTGACATAAGAAATGATGAGGTAAGTAACATAAGCTCACCAAGTACCCCACAAGTCCTACCATCATTTGAGGCATACACACCACCCATGACTTACCCGGAAGAAGTAGAAGAGACTATAGGAACCCCAATAGAGGTAGAGCCCTTGGACCAAACAAAACTAGAAGAAATAGGTTTGAATACTTGTAGTCATAACCTTTCTTTTAGTTCTATGGAAGTTCCTAGTTTTGATGAACCGGAGCCTCAACCAAAACCGTTACCTAATCTTCCATCCTTAAATGTGAACTTAGGAATTGAATTAGGTCCCGATCCACCCATCAAACCATGTAGTCCGGGTAATCTTAAGTTTAAGGTAGTAGACATTAAGCCCTGTAGTGAGGAAGCTAATATAGGAGTGAACCATGACCTTATATACTTACATCACCCATTCATGATAGATCACAAGAAACACTATGGGTTTAAACCGGGTTTATTAGGTCAAGATGGATTCCCAACTAGGAGTCTCTCGAAGTTGATAGAAGATGATCCCTTTTTAGGAGGAAACTCAAAATCACCCATTGACCAAAGTGAACTAGGCAAGGTTATGATGAAAGGAGCACACCCCTTTGAGCATATAATTCATCCACCACTCTTTCCTTACGTGGCATACTCCTACCGAGCTGGTGTGTATCGCTACTATCACCCGCACTTAATCCTAAGTGTAGGGAAAACCTCTCCTTTATCCATTAAATAAGGGTAGAGTCAGGCTCGTGACTCGAACAAAAACAAGCGCTCTTGGGAGGCAGCCCATGCTTTTATTTGCTTTGTGTGTTTATTTATTTGTGTGTTTGTTTTATTTGCTTCGTATGTGTGTTTAATTTTTATTCTTATTGATTCATGTTCAAAACTAATTTGTGAAAATGCTTTATTTTGTTTTTAACCTCGTCTTAACTACATATAAAGGTATTTTGCAAAAGATAAGTGTAAGGGAAATCTAAATCGGTTTATTAGAACACAAATAAACATGAATCATAATAATAATAAATTAACATACATATTCGTATTTGTTTGAGTCAAATGCTTGTATCGAGTCATAATGATGTTTTGCAGGATTTCCAGGAAGTAAGATAAAGGTTTTTCCAGAAATTTTCCGGAAACTAAAAACGAAATATTTTGTCAGGTCATTTCTGACGGCGTCAGGGGTTATAACCTGACGGCGTCAGATTTAATTTCCAGAAATTTTTGAAAATTTTGTTTTCATAAAAAGTTTTTATTAAAATCTCCAACTTATAATCTCCAGGAATCTGCAAAATTATCATTCCACAAGCATTATATCCTTATATATAGATTTTATCCCGCCGATGTTATGCAGGTTTTCGTGTTTGTTTTCTCAGGTTCAACAGGTTATTTTGGACAAGGAAATGTTTTGAATCAAGCTTATGGCGATGCATTAGTCATGGAGCTTCAACATTCTCTTTGGAGGAAGATTTAACCGTGTAATTTCATTATCCAACGAGCGAATCAGGGGAGTATTTGATTTCATTCTTTTACTTTATGCTTTTACATTTGTCATTTGAACATTGGGGACAATGTTCATCTTAAGTGTAAGGGGAGGGTAAAAGTACGATTTTTGAGAATACAATTGTGCTTGATTTTTGTTTGTTTGATGGTAGATGTGTAATAAAACTGAGAGAAATACTTGTTAAGGTAATTTTAGTGCCAAATTTAAAATTTTTTACAACATATAGGAGTGAAACTTTGATCTTAATGAGCGTCTCATGGATAGGAGTTATATGACTAGCACAAAAACCGTACCACTAAAAAATTTTTCCACCCCCAAATATGTGAGGTTCACCCCTAGAATTGGTAGGAAAAGCATTTATGCTATGATGTGTGTACCGGTAGCACTTAGATTCTAGAACTTGCGTTAGGACCATTCCAAGGCCACAAGTGAGACTACATTCGTGTAGTTAGATTTACTACATGATAAGAGGCATTAGGATTAACCCATTGTTTTACACCTGTGTTTTTGTTATAATTACTTTGGCTACATTGGTCAAGTAATTCTCCCACACCCTTTGCGTTGTACTCATTTTTAGTACACGATACCCCTAGTACACCCCTCAGAGCCTATCTTTTCGTTTCGACCTTTAAGCATTTTACTTAAAGGAAGAATTTGTTACACCCCACTTAAATGTACACCCAAATCGCCTTAGCCTACCTTGTATGCACTCATCTTCAGTGCATTATTGTGACAACATTTGTTTAAACCCAAGTTAATTATCTAGTTGATTACATGGTTGCTAAGTCGAGTCATATCCTTGTACATATTGTTTTGGGACGATTGGGACTCATGGGTAAAGTACTAGTGTAATGGAGTAATGGGGAAGAACATCATTTATTACCCCCATATGTGCTAAATGTTTTAAAAGTACTCCAAGTTTTTCAATTATCTTAATTCGAGTCATTAGAATAGTCATTTGTAAAGTTATATAAAAGTTCAAGTGTAAGGGGATGCAATGCCCCTATGATGTATTATTTTGGATGGTAGGGTAAAAGTGTATGCAAAAAAAAAAAAAAAAAAAAAAAAAAAAAAAAAAAAAAAAAAAAAAAAAAAAATCAAGAAAAATACAAAAAAAATGAGAAAAAGAAAAATAGAAAAAACATACGGACTACCATCCCGTTTTATTTTATGTTTATTTTATGTTTATGTTTTGTTATTTTCTTTCATTAGCTTAAGATCGAGTCTAGTCTTGGCTTAGCAACATTGTATAGTACATGTAATTGATCAGGATCTTTAACTCGCCACCAGTAAAATATCCCGTATCCAACAAAACCGGTTTTTCCTTTTCCCTACACCTAACGTTATAACCCATTTAAAAGCCCTCTTTGATAGTTTATCTTAGGTGCTTACGCCTAGTGGAGGAGGTTTTCGATCCTTTCCCAAGCCTATGGTAATCTATTTGCTATGACAGGTAGTGAGAGATATTTTCCGTTTTCATTTATGAGATTTATTTTGATGACACTTGAGAGATGTGAGTATCTAAACACTGCTTGTGAGGTGCTAGTATGTAATCTCCGTGCTTATTATGATTGAAGTGGAACGATTATTTGTTGTAATTACTTTTATGTTTGCATTAAATGACCCCTAACTTGTATTTTGATTAGAATAAAAGCGCATTTGCTTGAGGACAAGCAAATCTCAAGTGTAAGGGTATTTGATGAGGCGAAAAGTGTACCGCTTTTAAGGGGTCATTTAAGCCCGAAATCGTATTTATTTGATCAAATATTGCCCTAAATCGTTCCTTTTGTCATTTTAGGTACTTTTGAGGAGAAATCTGGAAAAGGAGGCATTTTGGACGTTTTTGGAGCATAAAAGTGAAGAAAACGGCAAAGTCTCAAAATTGTGCTGAAATTTACCTTTGACGGCGTCAGAATCATCTCCAGACGGCGTCATGCCTTGGCAAGAAAAGTTGGATGTGAAATTTACTCATGACGGGCCAGTGAGTTTGCATGAGAATTCTGACGGCGTCACGCTTTAACTAAATCAAGGGCGTCACGGCTTAAATCAAAGAGGGACGGCGTCACGTTATAGTTCCGACGGCGTCAAGCCTTGATAAGCCAGAATGGATTTTTGAAGAGCTAAAGAGGGACGGCGTCAAGAAGGTCACCCGGGAACCCTAAAAGCGGCGAGGTGACGGCGTCACAATGCATAAGGTGACGCCGTCAGATGTCAAAGTCTATATATAGTTTTCTAATTTTTTGTCATTAAAGGAGAGCTTAGTGTGTGGAATTTTGGGATAAAACCCTAAGACGATTTTAGCTGCTTTTTCAGGGCTTCTTGCCTTGAGATCTTCCATGTTTCATTGAAAGATAAGTTATCAATTAATCATTCAATATGTCTATGTGTTGTTTGATTCTATCTTATGCTTGTCTTTTGTTTAACATGTTAGGCTAATTTTATCTTGTGTTTGCTTAGATCTAATGAAACCTAGCTATTGATTATTGGTTGTTAGTGTGTTGTTAGTTGTATTGGATGATTGTTTATCTATGTTAGGCTTAAGAAAACTGGCTAACTTCCTATTCGGTAACTTGCTTGAACGTCTTAAGAAACATGAACCAAATGCGTACTAAAGGTTTTTATGGTTGTATTTAATGCACAAGCGAATTCTAGTGATCCCATGTTAGGAGCTTCCTAGCCGGCTCGACATAGGAGTGAAGTAGGAGCTTGTAGAGTTTGGGGAAGTAAGTACGCCACCCCACGAATGGTATTAAGGAATACACCCGTCATCCACGCGACTAATACACACTAATTAACCGGTAAAAGATAGTTAGGGAGTAAGGAAATCTAAGTAAACACATTTCTCCACACATAAGTTTCTCACCACTTTTCATTTTTGTTATTTTATTTTATTTGCATCTGTAGTAATTTGGGTTAGTTGACTAGCAACTAATTCCGCCCACTCCTTCAAAACCCGAGATTTTACTTGCTTTCATAAAATATAAAAACATAAAAAAGAATCTTCCTCAACCCTTAGACCTAATTAGAGTAGCCTTTCACACCTAACGAACACTATTCCCTGTGGAGAACGATCAATCCCCCGTACTTACCACTACACTATACTACATCGGTCAGGTACACTGCCTGGTGGGGTTGTAAGCCTCTTGAGATCCCTCGAGAGGTAAAACCTGTTGTAAGGTTGCAAAACCCACGCATCAAGGAATTTGAAAGAATTTTTATGTGTAACACGGAAAAAGATATTTGGAAAACTTTGTTAGTTACTCACCAAGGTAATAATCAAGTCAAAGAGAACAAGATAGATCTTCTTGTTCAACAATATGAACAATTTTCCATTCCGAAAGATGAATCTATTGATAATGTTTTTGCTAGATTTAATACTATTATTACTAGTCTTAAAGCTCTTGATGAAGGTTATTCTAGCAAGAACTATGTTAGGAAGTTTCTTAGGGCTTTACATCCCAAATGGAGAGCAAAGGTCACCGCCATTGAAGAGTCAAAGAACTTGGCGACAATATCACCTAATGAACTAATAGGAAACTTGAAGGTTCATCAAGAATGACTCTGACATTGTTAAAGGCAAAAGCGAGAGAGTTAGATCTCTAGCATTGAAAGCCAAAAAGGAGTCTAGTGATGAGGAATGTTTAAATTCCGATAGTGAAGATGAAGAGTATGCACTAGCCGTTATAAATTTCAAGAAGTTCTTTAGGAGAAAAGGTAGATTTGCTAGACAACCTCGCGATGAAAAGAAGTCATTTCAAAAGAACTGAGATGAGAAGAAAGGAACGAGTGATAGGAAATGCTTTAGATGTGGAGATCCTAATCATCTCATAGGAGAATGTCCCAAACCACCAAAAACCAACAACCAAAGAGCTTTCATAGGAGGCTCTTGGAGTGATAGTGGTGAAAAAGAAGAGAAGAAGCCCAATGACGAAACATGTCTAATGGCCCAAGCTTCTAATGAGGTACATTCTGACTCTTCTTATTATAGTGATGATAATTCATCAATAGATGATAATAGACTATATGATAAATATAATAAACTATGTGAAGTAAGTTCTAAAATCATAAGTAGAAACAAAACACTAAAAGGAACATTGCATGAACTTGAAGTGAAAATTTTAGAACTAAAAGATCAAGTAAAAAGACTTGAGAAAAATAAAGAAGTAGATGTTGGATGTAGGTCATGCATATGTCTTCGAGTAGAGAAAGAGAAACTCAAAGAAAATGCTTTAAGGATCATTAAGTTTGAAAAAGGAACAAAGATACTTAATGATATGCTTGAAAACATTAGGTATAGTGAACATGCCGGAGCGGGCTTAGGATTTGACCCAAATAAAGTTTCGACAAGTAAAACGAAACAAGTAAAATTTGTCAAACCCACAAGTTTTGTTAAAACAATGGACGGTACCATTAAAGGTACATACGACACCACTAAAATTAGTGGTACCGTGGTACCGTCTGGTGCTGGAGACATAACTGAGTCAAGTCTGAAAAATAATTCAAGTCCTAAACCAAGTCACATAGTTATTAATAGTGTCAAAGTACATATTGCTAGTAAAAAAGAAGTCAAAAGTTTTTACAAACCTTTGTCAACCCCCAGGCTTGGCTTTGTAAAACCCGACACTAGTTCAAAGACTCCTTCACCTAGAAAAACAAATGTTCCTAAACCTCGGTCAAGAACTCCTCTATCGAGAGGTAACTCTAGAAGACAAAGTTATCCAAGTAACTATCCCGTAACTTGGAATAACCGTCAACTACAAAGTTACTTACCATGGGAAATTTGTCCTCCGTTCCAACATCCTAACCAAATGCAACTAATGCATGGGATATTTAATACTAACAACTTTGGACCCATGAGATATTGGGGACCAAATGCTTGAATGTTTGTCCTATTCAATAGATATGCTTGGGAATCGACTTGGCGCCCGATGAATGGGTCAAGGATAGTGGATGCACTAATCATATGACGGGTAACCGAAGTCTATTCTCATCATACAAGGCATACAACGGAGGTAATGTGACTTTCGGTAGCAAACTTAAGGGCAACATCATAGGCAAAGGTACCATTACTCAAGACTCCCTCACTATTAGAAATATTGAGCACGCAGATAACTTAGGATTTAACTTGCTTAGCATTAGTCAAATGGTAGATAATAAGTGTAGAGTTATATTTTCCGAAGAGGGTAGTGAGATCACTAAGAATGGTAAGACCATAGGCAAAGGAGTTAGGAAGAATGGCTTATTTGTTATGAAAATAGGAAATAAGCCTCAGGATAAGATTTGCCTAGCAACCATAGATGATAACTCTACTCTATGGCATAGGATACTAGGTCACGCCAATATGCGTTTAATACAATCATTGGTGTCTAAGGAACTAGTTAGAAACCTACATAAGATTAAGTTTGATAAACACTTTTGTGACGCTTGTAAAGTTGGAAAACAAGCTCATTCTAGTCACAAAGCTAAGAATATGGTCTCGACCTCTATATGCCTAGAACTCCTTCACATGGACTTATTTGGTCCATCCGCCATACGGAGCTACAGAGGATATTACTACACCTTAGTAATAGTTGATGACTACTCTAGATATACTTGGACTAGATTTCTTAAGAATAAGACACAAGCTTTCGAGGAATTCGAAATCTTTAGTAAGAAGGTCCAAAATCAACTAGGGTGTACAATAGTCTCTATTAGGACGGATCATGGTCGGGAATTTGATAATGAAGTTCAATTTGGAGTATATTGTGATGCTAATGGTATTACACATAATTTCTCAGCTCCACGCACTCCACAATCAAATGGGGTAGTTGAGCGGAAAAATCATACTTTACAAGAGATGAGTAGAACGATGTTGAATGAACAATCAATTCCGCAAAAGTTTTGGTGTAATGTGGTGGACACCTCAACTTACATACTTAATAGGATTCTAATTAGACCTATCTTAGGAAAAACACCATATGAAATCTTGAAAGGTAGAAAACCTACTCTAGATTACTTTAGAGTGTTTGGAAGCAAGTGCTTAATACTAAACACTAAAGACTACCTCACCAAGTTTGACCCAAAGTCTTACGAAGGTATTTTCCTAGGTTACTCCCAAAATAGTAAAGCCTATGTTGTCCTAAACAAGGAAACAATGAAAGTCGAAGAATCACTCAACGTGACATTCGATGAAAGTCCTCCACCAACTAAGACATCACCTTTGGTGGATGATGACTTAGATGAGGATGAAGCCATTAAGGTCAATGGTAAGAAAACCTTAGAAAATGACATTGAGGATGAAATAGTTGAAGTTGACGAAGTTCTCAATATTAAGGAATCCCAGAACTATCCAATTGAAAATGTCATAGGAAACCTAAACCAAAGAACCCTTAGGTCACAAGTACAAAACAAAAGTAATTTCTTTTGTTTTATATCAATCGTAGAACCTAAGAATGTCGGTGAAGCGATTAAAGATGAAAGCTGGGTAGTTGTCATGCAAGAGGAATTAAATCAATTCATCGCAAACTAAGTTTGGGATTTAGTACCTCCACCTAAGAATCAAACCATCATAGGAACTAAGTGGGTGTTTAGAAATAAACTCGACGAAAATGGCGTCGAAACTAGGAATAAGGCAAGGTTGGTAGCACAAGGCTATAACCAACAAGAAGGAATAGATTACGATGAAACTTATGCACCCGTAGCTAGATTAGAGTCTATTAGGATACTCCTTGCGTATGTTTTTGCCTTAGACTTTAAACTATACCACATGGACGTGAAAAGTGCATTCCTAAATGGTTATATCAACGAGGAGGTATACGTTGCAAAACCTCCGGGGTTCGTTGATTTCAAAAAACTGAATCATGTTTATAAACTCAAGAAAGCACTCTATTGTCTCAAACAAGCTCCTAAAGCTTGGTACGATAGACTAAAAGCGTTCTTGATTGAACATGAATATACCATGGGAATGGTTGACAACACACTTTTCACAAAGAAATGAAATTCACATCTCATCATTGTTCAAATATATGTCGACGACATTATATTCGGCTCAACTTGTGCAGAACTGTGCGATGATTTTTCAGAGATCATTCGTGACGAGTTTGAGATGAGCATGATGGGTGAATTAAATTTCTTCCTTGGTTTACAAATAAAACAAATGGAAGATGGTATCTTCTTTAATCAATCTAAGTATATTAAGGAGATGCTTAAGAAATTTAGTTTAGAAGAGTCTAAGCCTATGAAAACTCCCATGTCCACGGAAACGAAACTCACGAAAGATGAAGAAGGTGAGTCCGTGGATAGCACTAAATATAGAGGTATAATAGGAAGTTTATTATACCTCACGGCGAGTAGGCCCGATATCA
The DNA here is from genome assembly GCA_021014915.2 of Artemisia tridentata subsp. tridentata. NCBI lineage: Eukaryota > Viridiplantae > Streptophyta > Magnoliopsida > Asterales > Asteraceae > Artemisia > Artemisia tridentata. The sequence continues at coordinate 264,858,035 of CP139502.1, forward strand.
TGTTTAGTGTCTGCCTTTGTGCTCGCTTCCAAGAGGATCCCAAAACCTCTCACCTTGAAGCGGTTAAGCGTATCTTCCAATACATTAAAGGTACTATACACTTGGGGTTATTCTTTCCCAAGGGGACCTGTGTAGAAACTATTGTCTATGCTATTGAATCTAACACACCTGCTAGATCTTTGAGCCTATATGGATCGGTAGGATGCCTATGTAATCACAAGCACACTACAAGAGAATCTCTGAATACGAAGTAGAACAGAAAAGAACTAATGCTATGATCCTTTATGGATCGTATAATGAACTAAAAGATAATTATATTGAAGATTGTTAACTTGTAAAAGATCTCTCAAACTTATAGATGGGATGTTTCTTTTATAATTATCAGTAACACTAACCCTAACCCGTCATACAAGAAAACGTGTAAAGAGATAAACATGATCTCTTCTAAAAATAACTCTAACAAACATACTAAACATACGGATAACTAACAATAATATCCGCAGCAACAAACACTATCAGTAGAAACAAAATATCACTATCGGAACTACAGCTATCGGCAGGAACCAGCTTTCACTATCGGCAGCAACAAGAAATATCTTATTTCCGAAATTCCTAATAATCCTCCCCTAATCTTGAGGAAATAGCTTATTTCTGACAAGATTCCCTAAGTGTTCGTGGATCCCTGAAAGTACTTTGAAGTTCATAGGGAGAGGATTAGACCAGCAGCAGCATCAGTAAGTAACTAGCAGTAACACTTGAAACTTCCAACAGCAACTTCGATAGTTCAACAACAATAGGAAATTATCTTCAAAAGAAAATCTAAGCTGGTCACCATGTCATTCTGGATCTTGACTGCTACTATGACAATATGTACATCAAATCACTTAAGTTTCAGACTATTCTCATCACATCCAGGTGTGTTAACTCCTGTGAGAGGTGAATCATTGAAAATTAATGGATTTGATGTCTCTTTACCAATAGCCATCACTACTGGAGTAGCCAATGTTTAGGTGTGTAAGACCATGATACATTGATAACCATCTGATTTTGAGTAAACCAGCAACTATAAACGGATTTGAGTTGTCTTTACCTGTAGCCGTTTGCTCAGGACTAGCCAATTCTTGGTTTCAACTGAACCTTGGTGAATTGAAGACCAAATATGGATACCAAATGTCTTTACCACAAACCATACTTTTGTGGACTAGCCAATTCTTTGGATCCCATAAAGGGTTACATCCATGGTGAACTGAGAACCATGTCAACTCTCAGGAATGAACCATGGGTGAGTTGAAATACCCTATAGCTTTGAGCAAGCTATTACAGCTATCAACGGATTTGATTATCACACCAGAGCCGTACCCTCATGGTGAGTCAACTCTTTCTTGTCTGAGAGACATGGTGAGTTGAATACCATTTGTTGTGTAGGTGTAAACACCAACACTGTACCTGCAAGATGTTGCTCAAAACCATCTTATTAGCACACAAAATATACAAACCTTTTTTTTTTTTTTTTTATAAACTAAAAGAACCAAGAAACAAACCAAAAGAAAAAGAAAGAAAAGATAAGAAAGAAAGATATACAACAACAAAAAGCCTGATCAAGTAGATGAACCTTTAGCAGCTGCAAGTTGATCTCTGATGAATTTGACCAACTGTTCAGCTGTGGTTAAATCATTTCCAATAGTATGTTTGGGAACTCGGACCTTCTGTGTGAGCATTCTCTTCATAAGTCCCTCAGATAAAGGATAAGTGACACCTACAAACATAGATACGATCTTGCCAGAAATGAGCTCCACTACATGAACATTGGAAGAAGGATATAACCTCCAAGTAAATACTCTCCAGGATGATTGATTACCCCACACCAATTGAGCCTTTTCTCCTTCCAATGAATTCATTAAAACTTGTAAATCTCCCCAAAGCATTAGGCCAATCCCAGTAGGAGTATGAGTTTGATAGTAATTATCCACTATCTTATAAAGATTTTCCAAATCTTTCCTCTCTACCTTATTTAAGAGCTCCCTCAGAAAGGTAAAGAATTTGACTGTCCCATCAAGGGAAAACCAAACATTGACTTCACCTTCAGGAGTAGACCTAATCTCCCAGTGAGCAATATGACCCCAAGAATGAATGGAATCACCTTCTGAATCACTGTCTGAGTCAACCCTAACCAATTCTTGATCATCCACTTCAGAAATATCCCTAGAAGGAGGGTGGTTAGAGTGACTCTTCTGCCTTGTCCTTAGACCATATTGCTGAATAGGAACTGAGGAAGATGGTTCAGCAGAAACAGAATCAACCTTATCAACAAGAATGGAATCAGTTTTATGAGCAGCAGGAATACCATCAGAAATATGAACTTCTTGTGGTGCACCAGATGCATCTACAGAAGGAATTGGAGAAATGGATGTGGTATCCTGAGATCCTTCAGTAGGAATAAAGGAAGATGCACCAGTCAATGTCTCTCCAGACTTCAGTTTCTTTGTAACATCAGACTCTAAAGATGAAGACTCTCTTTTCTTGCTTTGTTGAATGTCTGTCTTGACTGAAGAATTTATCCTTGCATAGGTATCAAGGAACAACTTTTGAATTGCAGCATCAGTCCAACTTTTGAAGTCACTGAGCTTGTAGTTAGCTTGATTCTTCAGATAGTCCTTCATAAAATTGACATTATCTTTGTTTGTAGGCATCTTAAAACCTGACTTTTGCCTTTCACTGATCCTATGCATCAAGTCATTCCAAGTGGATGCTCTATGAGTCTTTAAGATAAATGCCTTGAGCTGATCTGACTTTTCTTCCATATCCAACTCTGAATCTTGAAGAATCATAAACCCATGAGCTCTAATAATCATGTCAGAAGCCAACAAGTATTCAACTTGCTCACTGAACTCTTATGAAGTAAGATCTTCTGAGTTTGTGCTATTCATAATCCCAGCTATGTTCCTCTCATCAGCAGACATTTTCCTTGCAAACTCCTCATCTTGAGCAACCTGAGCTAGTCTGGCTTGTTCAGTAGCAATTTCCTGTGCATTCACTTGTCTGGCTATCTCAGAATCATTTTGTGTTGTAGCAAGGGGAATGGTGTCACTACCAGCAGCAATGGATGAGCTACCAGCAGAAACATCAGGAACCTTAGGATCAGAAGAAACACTACCAACCCCAGCAGGAACATCAGACATAACACCAGAAATATCAGCAGCAATAGTGAATTGAAACTTCTCAGAAGCTGACACTCTTGAGGGCTGCTTGGTCCTTGTTCTTGTAGAAGCCTGAGGTTTTGAAGTTGTTGAGGGCTTAGAAGAGGTAGGTACTTCAGTGTGTGCACTATCAAGAGAAACAGAAGCCAACACATCTAGTCCATCAAATGACATATCATCCTGATCATCCTCAGACTCAGAAAGCACAATCCTTCTTTTCTTCTGTGGATGTTGAGCTTCCAAAGAGCTGATTCTTTCATTGAGTTGTTGGATAGTCCCACTGAAAGTTTCTTTAGTTTCCCTGAGCTCCTTTTTCCAAATTCTCCACCTTCTCACTAAAACTCTTTTTGGTCTCTATAAGTTCTGACTCCAATGCTTCAATTTTCTTCATAGACCTGTCAAGTAATTGGGACATAGAAGTGAGATCAGCAGCATCCTCAGCTCCACCAGCAGGAATGCCTGAGGTGTTAGGAGCTTCATTGGATCTAGGTGGAGAAACATGAAATTCTCCCCCTGTATGGGTGTCATCACTAAAAGGCTGCCTAGTAGGACTAGGAGATGAAGGCCTTGAAACAGAAGGCATATCCATTGAGGGTATGGGTTGGACAACAGATGGGACAACTGTGGTGGTCTGGACAATGGGCTCATCAGGGACAATATTCTAAGGTGTGGCTGGTCTAGGTGATGGTGGCAATGGGTCATCAGCAGCAACAGATGCAGATGCATCAGCAGCAACTAAATTCCCTTCACCAGCAGCATTGGATGCACTAGCATCAGCTGCATTGGGTGATGGTGGAACACTGACATTGTCAACAGGATCTGGGTTGTCAGCAGTATTGGCATTGTGTAACATGGCAGGTAATTATGGCAAATGTTGGCCTGCAAAATTCATCTTCATCATGGCAAACATTCTAGCAGTCATCTGATTCACTATCTTAGGGGATGGGTTATTGGTTTGAACACCTAAGATAATTTGAAAAAATCTAGGATACATTAAAAACCTGTTTTTATCACCAGTGATATTTTCAATCATCCCTTCAAAAATATATTTGGCCCAATTATATATCCTACCCTGTGACAGACAAACAAGACCAGACGCAATGGGACTAGGACATTGGTCCCAACCACCAGTCTTTATACTCATACACTGGAGTAACGTATGAACAAGAAATCTCCATTGACGAGACAACTTATTTTTATAAAATGTACAACTACCAGTGACAGGGTAACCTATAGAAGCCATACCATCATTGATTTCTTGCCTGGAAAGATCATATTCTCCATGCTCCTCAGGAAATCAGAGCTGTACCCGAATCAACCCCTCAGTAATGATGACTTCGTGCTCATCAATGGTGGCAACGATGTCGTCCTCCCTTCCCACAATGTGTCTAACCCTAGCAGTTGCCCAAAATTGCTTAATGAGCGAATCATACACCGTTACAGGACAATGAGTGAGTGCATAGTGAATAGATGACCCACGAAGAAAAGCTAACACCTCATCATATCCATCACTTCTAGAAGAAGACTCTAAGTATGCAACCTTGTTATGATCATCCTTGTAGCGAAGTGTTGTCATTGTATTATATGAATGATCTAGGGTTCGAAATGAGAAGAATAATGAATTAGGGTTTGATAGAATTTTGAGAAATTGAGATGAGAGAAGTGCAATTTTTTTTTTGGTTAGGTTGCCAAATATAGCAATTTAAATTGCTACAATTCCGCGCACATATCATTGACTAATTAACTTGGCGAACTTCCCCAAATTTAACATAGTCAGCAGGAACCATTAGTCAAACAGTAGTAATACTTGGTCAATCGGCAGTAATGAAGTGGTTTGACCAAAGTCAACCTTCCAAAATCAGTCATTAGGAATAAACCGCCTGAATTAAATCTCAACACCAACCAACAATAAATTTGCACTAATCACCTTCTCATTATAAAAGCTCTTTTTCCCAAATCAAATAACTTCATTATCACAATAACTTCATTAAATCTTCAAACCAAAGAAAATCATGAGTTCATCCAAAATTCCCATCATCAAAATCTCATCAGACTCCTCCTCCTCCACTGAATCAGGGTGGGAAAATTACTTTCCCCATACTGCATCATCTTCTCAAAACAAAGGTAAGGCAAAGGTTGAGGAGGATTTATCTGATCCTCTTCCATCTACTCCTTCGTCATTTGAGTACTCTAGCTCTGATGATGAAGGATCATCAGAGCTGAAGTCCTTGACTTATTATCAGGGTGAATGGGAGACATATCCTCCCAATTTTCCCATCACATATAAGCTAAGGGAAGAGATGAAGAAAACTGTGGCTCTGCTTAGTGAAGAGATGGAAAGGACCACTGCTACCTTCTACAAAGTACCGGTACCAAAAGGAGATGCAGATTCTCGTGAAAATCCTAACCGGGAAAACCAAAACCTTCGAAGTCGAATCCTCGGACACAATCGACAACGTGAAAGCCAAGATCCAAGACAAAGAAGGCATCCCATCAGACCAACTTCTCAGCCAAGCCAGCCAACTCCACAGCCAAGCCAGCCAACTCCATAGCCAAGCCAACCAACTCCACAGCCAAGCCAACCAACTGCAAGGTTACGCCCCAGATCATACCAAAGGCAAACTACCCCAAGCTTTTCAACTCCAATGAGAGATCATCCAGCCCCTGAACCAAGACAGCCACTCCTAGTGGTGTTGGCCCTTCCAGCCCCCCATGTGTATGAAGAAATTAGTCGTTAGAGGGGTAGGAGGTTCATGCCTGATTGTATGGGTAAGGGAAAAGGGAAGGTGGAATAGGTAGTGGGGTTGAGAAGCTTGTGTCTGTAGACAGTTGTATGGTTTGTATTATGAAGCTATAATCTTTTGGTTTTGGATGTAATCACCTCAAGAAGATGAATGGAAGTTTTTATTTTATGTTTTATTTCAAGCATTGACAAATTGATAGCTGCAAAACAAAGTTAGTAGAACAAAAAATAAAACATAAAAGAATGAGAAACAAGCCAAAATTACAAGCATTAGCCTCCCCTTAGGCTAATGCCTCCCCTCAAAACCAGCAGAGAAGTATACAACAACATGATCAACCAAACAGGACAATTACCAAGGAAACCATGGAGAGTAAGCCATTCCCCCTCTAAAGATTGGATTATAATAAGCAGGCCTAAAATCTCTCTGAAAGGATGAGGAAGCACCAGCAGGAATAGTTCCCTGACTATCAGCAGCAACAGGCTTAACTGCAGGAACAGGTCTATCAGCAGGAAAGGGAGCTCTATAAAGGTTCATTCCTGCTGCTTATGGAACATATGGTGGTATTTGTTTAACATTTTTCCACAATGATCTGGTCTGTCTTTGCCCACCATTTATCTTCATTCTCTTCTCATGATAGTCACAATCTTTAATGAGATGATATTGACTACCACACACAAAACACGTCTTCTTCCTAACAGCCTTGATCTTACCATAACTTTTCTTATTACAGACAAAATTATCACTACTGGAACTAGAGACAATGTTGTTTTTATCAGAGCTGTTGTCAGGGGAAGCTATTTTTGAAATAGATTCATCAGTAGTTGCTCCAGAAGTGAAGTCATGAGACTTGGGTGAGGTTGACTTGTCATTTGAATCACATGAGGTATAGCCTGTGGACTTAGATTCATAGGACTTGTTACTTTTGGAACAAGAGACAAAGTCATCAGACTCACACTCAGAATCAGATAAGTCATTTGACTTTTTCCCATATGTCATGTGTGATTCATCTGAGTCAAGATCAAGGGCTGAGTGGATAGGGACAGGCTTGAAAACACCTCTTATAGGTGGAGGAACTGCATTCATCCCTCCTTCCTTAACAAACTTAACAGGATTTTGATAATCAACTTCCTTAGGGGTAGGGTCAAATATTCTAGGGTTATAATCCCCAACATCATATCCCAACCCTTTCTTACGCCAGCCAGACTGAGTACCATTATAATTAACAAGATATTTTTCTGATTGTTGCCATGAATTTATTCTAGCCACTTCACTATCCAGTTTAGCCTGTAATTCCTGATTTTCTAATTTCACCTTAGCATGTTCTCTCTCAGAATGTTTTAGACAGTTATTGGAGTTCTCTAAGTCTCTTTCCAAAACCCTTATCTTTTATTCATATGCTAGCTGATTAGCTTCATGCCAAGCCTTTTGTTTTTCCACAGTTTTAAGAGCCTTTTTATAAGCTTGAATTTCTACAAACAATTTATTATATTCAGGCTCCATTTCATCAAACTCTTTCCTAAGGTTCAAGTACAATTCATGACACCCAAATTGACAATGTTGTACCTGATGAGAGGCACCCACAAGAGCAAATTCTTCCACTTTATCCTTTGCATTATGAACCATGTTGTGAGTTTGTTGAGACTATCAGCATCAGCAAGTTCTGTCCATTGTCCCCTTGAGTTAAAAGATAGCAGGGTTCTGACTTTCATGGTCCACCTTTCGAATTTATCTGCTGATCCAGACATAGTGAAATGGTTTAGAGAGATTGTCTTGTGAACTTATGCTTCTTGATCAGAGATCCTCACGAGGCTCTGATACCACTTGTTGAATCTAACACACCTGCTAGATCTTTGAGCCTATATGGATCGGTAGGATGCCTATGTAATCACAAGCACACTACAAGAGAATCTCTGAATACGAAGTAGAACAGAAAAGAACTAATGCTATGATCCTTTATGGATCATATAATGAACTAAAAGATAATTTTATTGAAGATTGTTAACTTGTAAAAGATCTCTCAAACTCATAGACGGGATGTTTCTTTTATAATGATCAAAAACCCTAACCCTAACCCGTCATACAAGAAAATGTGTAAAGAGATAAACATGATCTCTTCTAAAAATAACTCTAACAAACATACTAAACATACGGATAACTAACAATAATATCCACAGCAACAAACACTATCAGCAGAAACAAAATATCACTATCAGCAGCAATGAGCTATCGGCAGGAACCAGCTTTCACTATCGGCAGCAACAAGAAATATCTTATTTTTGAAATTCCTAACATATGCCGACTCTGATCATGCGGGAGATTATGTGGATTGAAAAAGTACGAGTGACGTTTGTACCTTCATAGGTTGTTGTCTAACTTCTTGGTTCTCCAACAAATAAACAGCTCTTGCTATCTCCACGACCGAAGCCGAATATGTAAGCGCCGGAAAGGCATGTCAACAAGCACTATGGATGAAACAAGCTTTTATTGACTATGACATCCATCTAGATGACATCCCTATTATGTGTGATAACAAAGGTGCTATTGACTTGAGCAAAAACCCCTTTCAACACTCTCGTACTAAACACATCAAAATTCGTCACCACTTCCTTCGCGATAACGTTCAGAAAGGAAACATTTCTATCGAGAAAGTTCCCTCTCAAGACAATATCGCTGACATCCTGACCAAACCTCTCAAACGAGAATCCTTCAACTATCTTCGTCTAGGTCTTCTAATGATGGAACATATTCCATAAATCTCATGACTATTTAAATATTTCACTGGAAATATTAAAGTCATCCCTCGTATCCCTCTTATGACTATTTGAATATTTCACTGAAAATATTGAAGTCATCTCGTGTGTCTCGTCTCATGACTCTTTAAATATTTCACTGGAAATATTGAGTCACTCTTTACATCCCTCGTATGACTACTTGAATATTTCACTGGAAATATTAAAGTCATCTCCTTTCGTCTAGTCTAGGTTCTCATCGTCAAAAGAATTTACTAGGTATAAATTCTTTCCTCGTGTCAAAAAGTCTTACTAAAACAGCGAGACTTATTCGTCAAAAATCAAAATGGGACGAAAATTCATCCTAGCAGATCACGGCACCACTAAAGTGGCACGGCACCATTAAATTTAATAGTACCGTGGAACCGTGTATCTGGCAATCCGTATTTCAGTCCTCCTTTCCCACATTACTCACTTTTAAACTTTCCCAACCTCTGCCATTGCTGCCAAAACTAAACCTCAAAACCCAAAACTCAATTACATCCTTTCAAGATCATATTCAAGGCATTAATTTTCAAGATTATCAACTACTTTCACTTTTTCAACAGAAATTGTAAGTCATTTGACTCTATTTTCCTTTAATCTTGAGTCTAGGGTTTGTTCATACATGAAAATTGAATTGCGGTTTTTCAATTTTGATTGAGTCTCTATGAAATTAGGACTAGGATTAGACAATGCATAACCTTCATGATTCCCTTAACATAGGATTTGCATAAACCCACTTAAATCGCATATTTTAGTTCAAACCTTGTTTTTATTAGATTAAGTAAGTTTAAGAGGAATCATGTCTAGGATACTTGCAATTAGGATTAGGAGTCATCAACACTCAAATTTTTCAAAACTTTTGGCGCCAAAACTTTGAAGTCGCCCAACACCCCAATTTAATCATTTTCAAAAAAATTCATGAAATTAGGATCATGAAACATTTTTCGTGCATTGTTAATACAAACTAAAAATGTTTTCTCATGCATACATGATCTCACGAGTATTAATCGAATTACATAACTAATATGTATTTATCGACATATTCGCTTGAGCAAAAGTGAAGTTAGGAGCGTTTGGGTAATCTCATTATTTATAGTTTTAGAGTCGAGATTACCGCACCTCCACATGGTTTGCATATAGGCACACACTAGGCACGTGTCTTTAAACCAACTATTCTCAATTTTAATTTTTACTTAAATTTTCTTATAGGTCACAAACATGTCTCATGAGTATGATTTTGATTATCTTCTAACCAACACCTATACTCTCGAAATATCTCGTGATCCTACCACACCCGGTAGTCACATTCGTGCCTGTGTTAATCTTGAAACCCGTCTGTTTCATGAAGGTCGAGTCGTTGATCCATCTTTAGTTTATCATAGGGATATCAACACCTCATTTAGAGCTATAGGATTCGATTGCTTGCTTCACATTAACGAGCACATTTGTTCTCGTTTTGTGTTGGAATTCTTTCGACAAGTTGAACTCGTACGTAAAGAGGATCAATCTTTGTCACTTTGGTTTTGGATCCGAAACTTCAAATTTGTCTGAACTCTTGAGCAATTTGCTCAAATTCTCCGAATCCCCAATCATGGGCAATGTGCCTATATTGAGGATTGGTGTCTCGAGTCTCTCTTCAACTATCGAGAATAGAATAGTCCGTATTGTTCCTATATACCCTCTCCAACCAAACTTACCAAACTCATTCTTACTCATAAGTACTCTTCTTACCCAAATCCAACGAAAATTCGTTTGGAAGAGGTTCGTTATGAACTACTTTCTTAGGCAGTCATCCTGCGAGAAAATGTTCTAAGTCCAACAGGAAATTGTGAGCAGCTTCCGGCGTGTTGTGCTCATATGATTTACTGTCTTCTTACTTAATAATCATACAATCTTGCCTACTTCTTCGCTAAGCGAATTGTACATCTCAAGGGTAACAAAAATAAATTGATACACTATGGGACGTTCCTAACTCGTCTTTATCACCACCTCATGAATTATCATCCATACCTTAGTGGTCCTCAATACTCACTCTTCGATCCCGTCATGAAACCCCTCAATGAGTCGTATGTCTCATCCATCCTCATTTCTGAATCCTCCACCAATTATGCACCCTTTGATGATCAAAATCATGAGGAAGTAATGCATGCTCAAGATGCGAGTGTGATAAAAACGGGAGCAAGCTCAAGTCATAAGTAGTTAGGGAAGGATTGGTATTACTATTAGGAATTACATTAGAGATTAATAATCTTTACTATCTTGCATGCTTGACATTTATTCTATCACCTTGCATGATCTCTTATTATGGGATTCTTGGATGCTAGCTTATTTTGTCTTCTTTGATTGCATGCTTATAGATTATCTTAGAAAATTGCATGATAATCTTTACTTGCTAGGAGTAGCTTAATATGGGTTATATTTAGCAAATAAATCTTTAGTGGTTTGAGGCACTAACATTTCCTGCAAATAGTCCCCCTAGAAAACTCCCTTTAGCTGCCCAGAACTAGGCAGCACAAGAAAATTTGTGACTCCCAGGTCACGGTACCGTTAAATAGGCCACGATACCATTAAATTTAACGGTACCGTGTGATATTTAGTGGTATTGTGCCCTTGTTTGACGAATTTTCATTGTTTCCCCTAGATTCCTGCATCCCTAACCTCAAACCTGCAACATTTTGCAAACTCTCATACCCCTTAAGATTCCCTCACTACACCATAGGACACTACCACCAACCTTAGCTCAAATCCCACAACTCTTGCCTATATAAGGCCTCACCTTTGCAAGCCTATCTTTCATCTCATCTTCAACCTCACCTTACCCATACACCATGTAGTCCATACAAGGATCAACAACTCACATCTCAAAGAAACCTAGAATAACCATAAGACCACCATCCAAACCTCTCTTTGTTGATCTTACAAAAGATGATGAAGTCACTACACCACCTTCCCAAGCCACTCCTCACTCACCATCTCCACCTAATGCACCCTCCAAAACATCCTCTACTAGAACAACATCTTCATCATCTCCTTCTTTCAACACCATGCCATCATCCATGGACTACACACTTTCACCCATCACTCGATTGGACTATGCCATGCCAACCCCATCACCAATAAACACACCACCACCTCCTTCCTCAATCATGGGTCAACCTATCCAACCCTATCCATTTGATCTACATAGTGCTAATTGCCTATGTTGCCTCCACAACAGTAACCTCATCTTCTCCTTGAGAGATGAGATACATTTCATGTTATCTTATGTGGAGCATCTCTTGACACCACCACCGCCTCCAATCATGTCACAATCTCCACCTCCTACTAGCCCACATAACTAAACATGTTCATGTTTAGTTTCCAATAATAAACCTTTAGGACCCCTTTTGGAAATGAAGCTTGCCTCTTATCATTAAGGATTAATTTATGCATCTTGATTGTTTGTCTTTGTGTTTGTGATGTAGTCATACTTATGTATGACATTTCTTTTTTATTAATGGATGGGCATGTTATATGGTTGTTTTTTTTTTTTTTTTTTTTTTTTTTTTTTTTTGGTGTTTGGCTACTTAGCCAAATTTTTGTTTATGGTTGGATATTTATCTTGCTTGCTACATGTTAGATATTGTATGTTTGTCATCTAACTTTGTTTTGTAGCAAGAACCATTGCTCGATTCCTTGGTGTCCTCCAAACGAGGGGGAGTATACATCAAGGGGGAGCTTTAGCAACCTTTTTGCTTTGACAAAAAGGGGAAGAAATGGGATGTAAACTCATTAAAAACTTGTTAAAATTAATCTTTAACTTAAAATGAGTTTATGTTTTGTCATCATCAAAAAGGGGGAGATTGTTGATGCAAATAATGTTCTACAAACGTTATATATATCTTTCAATAACTTCACGTTTTAATGATAACAAAATGTGAAAACACATTACGTTAAAATTAACGTAAACAAGTTTTTAGTCGAAAGATCCCATTTCTACGCGAATCACTCTAGGTATGAACAAACAAATTTATAACTTGACAAATGATCAAAGAAGTGAATTTGTGTTTAAGACTTCACATTTTTAATGTGACAAAACATTTTTTTTCAAAAATACACCTTACAAGTTATATTTGAATTATTAAGAAATGTTTTATTGGAAAAATAAGTTTAAATATCATAACAGCTATTTTTCCCCCCAAAATTAGCTCCAAACTTCCCCAAATAAACTTTCACCACTAAAGACAAAAAGAGGAGCGTTTTGTCTGGTACGGTACCATGGTACCACTAAATTTAGTGGTACCGTGTACTTATAACGGCCAGATTTCTTCTGCCTATAAATACCAGCCCTCTTCACAGTTTTTGGGCATCCTTTTTCACACACAACTTTCTGAGTTCAAAACTCTTAACACTTCTTTTTTTCTTGATCATTTAGTTTAGTTTTCTTTTGTTTAAAGAGTGATCCAATCATCCAACCTAGAGATCACCTTCATTCCTCTGCTAGTGCAAGAGAAGAACACAAGGTATCAAAGAAGATACAAAGTGTTGTAGTTTTAGTTAGTGCACTTGTAACACTTGTTACATACTTGTTGTATCCTTGCATACATCAAGTTCATTTTTCTTTTGAGAGTTTGTGAGAGTAGATCAATTGTGATCTTGTTGAGATCTTGGAGATCTCTTGTAGCCTTTGGGCTTATGTGTTGATCAAGTGGATCAAGGGTAGATCGAGTCAAGTGTGTTGATTCTGTGAAGTAGTAAGGATCGTGTGGATCGTGGTAGATTGGTACTAGCTAAGATTAGAACTCGACATCTAGCTTAGTGTCGAAAATTAGGATAAGCGACGTTGTACGGTTTTCTCCACCTGAAGGGAGGTCTGTTGACATAGTGCTTGAAACTCTCGATTGTGGTACTCGGGGAGTGGAGTAGGGTGAAGAAGAGCTTCGTGACCGAACCACTATAAATCTCTTTGTCCCGGTTTGAACTTTCCATCTTTTCTTTATATTTATTGTTTATATTAGATAGTATAGTTTAGTGTTCATATTGGTGTTTATTGATTACACAAAAGATTCGAATCAAAGTTTTTCAAAAGTAAAGTTTTTAAGAAGATTTAAAAACCGGTAAAACTATTCAACCCCCCTTCTAGTTTTCTACACATTCCTAATACAATATGGAAACTATTTTAAGCATATCTTCTAAGAATCTTCTAAAAGCTCCATCTTTTTTTATTTTCCCTTCTTGTCACTTTAAGTCCTTCATGTTTCATTCTTCATGTTTTGTATCTTCTAATCTTTTTGACCCAACATGCCCTAAGAAACTTCTAACCCCTTTTACATTGGTGGGATAAGGTAATTTAACAATTACATCAATTTTAGCTTTATCAACTTTGATACCTTTCCTAGAAATTTTATGCCCTAATACTATTCCCTCTCTCACCATAAAATGACATTTTTCCAAATTAAGAACAAGGTTGGTTTCTTCACATCTAGCAAGCATTTTATCAAGATTAGCAAGACAATTAACAAAAGAGTTACGAAATACCGAGAAGTCATGCATGAAGACTTCCATAAAGTCTTCTACCATGTCATGGAAGATTGCCGTAATACATATCTGAAAGGTCGCAGGGGCATTGCATAGTCCAAACGACATTATTTTATAGGCGAAGGTTCCAAAGGGGCATGTGAAATTCGTCTTCTCCTGATCTTCTGGAGCAATTGTTATTTGGAAGAAACCTGAAAAACCATCAAGAAAACATTAATAATCATTTCCAGATAATCGTTCTTGCATTTGGTCAATAAATGGAAGAGGGAAATGGTCTTTTCGTGTTGCATCGTTGAGTTTGCGATAATCGATGCAAACTCTCCACCCAGTCACGGTTCGCGATGGAATTAGTTCGTTGTTGTCATTCAAAACTACAGTCATTCCTCTTTTCTTTGGGACACCATGAATAGGGCTGACCCACGAGCTATCTGAAATTGGGTAGATAAGTCCAGAGTCAAGCAGTTTAACAATCTCGTTTTTCACCACGTCTTGGACTTTCGAATTCAAACGTCTTTGAGGTTGAATAGTAGGGTTGAATTCGTCCTCCATAAGGATCTTATGTGTACAGAATGACGGACTAATTCCTTTGATATCAGACATTTTCCAAGCTAGTGCTCCCTTGCGTTTACCTAATACCTGCAAAAGTGAACCTTTCTCTTTTTTCGTTAAACCAGATGCAATGATAACAGGTGAATTCTCATTATCATGCAAGTAAGCATATTCTAGATTAGAGGGTAAGTCTTTAAGTACAGGTTTACTTCATCAATTTCATTGGCACTAGCGGAATAAAGCTGTTCTTTATCACAGGTCCTGCTGTTCTCAGGTTGATGCGCCGTATCGATATTTTTGATACGCCGTATTGATTTTCGTATAACAGAATCAGCAGCAAAATCATCAATAAAAGGATTATCATTAACTTGATCTTCAATAGCAACTGTTTCTTCCAGATTTTTAAGCAGAAAAGAATCAAGTTGATCATTTTTCAATAACACTTGAGTAAATTGGTCAATAGTTTCATCAGTAATATCAACACTATAACATTCATCATCATCGGAGGAAGGGTTTTTCATAGATTGTTCCATATTAAATTCAACCTCGTCTACTCCTATCTTGAGTGTTATTTTCTTATTAAAGACATCTATCATAGCGCGGGCAGTGGCTAAAAAGGGTCGACCTAATATTATAGGTGTCCTAGAATTTTCAGGCATATCAAGTATAACAAAATCGATAGGTAAATTAAATTTGTAAACTTTTATTAAAACATTCTCCCTATTCCTATAGGGTATTGTATTGATCTATCGGCTAGTTCTAAGTACATCCTAGTAGGTTTAGGTTCGTCAAGACCTAATTTCTCATACATAGCATGTGGAATTACACTTATACTAGCTCCTAGATCAGCTAAAGCATTTCCAATATGTAAATCATTAATTTGACAAGGAATAGTGAAACTCCCTGGGTCTTTTTCTTTTATTGGCAGCTTATTGAGCAAGACGAATGAGCTCCTATCACTCATCGTTACTGTACAAGCCTCTTCAAGTTTGGATTTGTTGGTCAACAAACTTTTCAAATACTTGGCATACTTAGGCATTTGCACAAGAGCTTAAATAAACGGAATGTTGAGTTGAAGTTGCTTGAGATTTTCCAGAAACTTTCGCTGATATGCATCTTCTTTCTCTTTCCTCAGGAGGTTAAGAAAAGGAAGGGATGCTCGTGTTGGTTCAACAATGGGTTTATTTATAACTTTTGGTTCTTCTGCAACCTCTTGCTGTACTTTTGGTTCAACATGCTGAAACCCAGGGGAACTATCATCTTCTTTATTAACCTCAGCAGTTTCTCCAACCTGAAAAGTAGATTTGCCACCCCTAGTTGTTATTCCTTTGAGATCGTGCTTTTGGAACAAAACTTCCTTAACCACCTTTGACAATTGGTGCACTTGAATTCTCAATTCCTTAATCATATTGTTCTGTTCTTGTAGCAAGAGTTCAATAGTAGTCTTGAATGATTTGATAAAGGTTTCGATCTCATAGTGTTCTTTTTCACTTTCGCAAGCAAACCTTGATACGATCTCACTAATCGTCAATTTGATTTGCGGATGTCCAAACCAGCTTGAGTAAATATCAATCATGATTCCTGGAACAAAAAGATAAGAGGGCTTCAAAGTAAACACTTTCTAAAAGATAGGAAAGATGATTCAAATATCACAGAGTATAGATACGCCGTATCGACTAATGACGGTACGTTGTATCTAAAATTAAATTCGGATCTTTTTTTAATAAATGAATACGTTGTATGAGAAAAGGCTCATGCGCCGTATGGCTTTTAGGGTATAAAAATTTTCTGATTAAAAACAGAATACGCCGTATCCAATAAATTAGATGCGTCGTACTCGAATTTATTTAATATGATACGTTGTATATAAAATAAAAACGCAATACGCCGTATCTAATATATTAGAGGGGCCGTATCGTTTAGTTCAGCAAAATAACAGCAGACAGTAACTATGCAGAAAAACAGAAAAATGATAAAACAAACAAAAATACAGAAAAGAAACATGCAAAAAAACAATAAATATGCAAAAAAATACAATGAATGCAAATATACAAATATACAACAAAGTTAGTCAATTAAAAACTAAAAATCAAAAACTTAATAAGTTAAAAACTAAATCAAAATACTAACAAATATTCAAGTATTAAACAAGTCACTCCCCGGCAACGACGCCAAAAAACTTGATGTGCTTTCGTCGTAGGTATAGATTATATTATCAAGTTTTACATTTATATTTAGCCGACTTAACCTATAACAAACACTAACGGGCAGTGTACCCGATCAATGTAGCCTAATTAGACCTAATCTAACGCAAGGGGGTTTTCAGTCTGAGAGACTGGCACGATGTGTAGATTAAGTAAAGCAGTAAATTAAACTAATAAAGCGATAGACACACACGTACACAGATAGAAGACATATACAGATAAGAGGCCTGGCCGATAGTAAGGAAGATTTGTCACCCGTTTAATTGCTTAGTTATATAAGATGAGTACTAAAATCTATTCTCTCTTAGTGGTTGCTTACATGTATGTGTATATCATTCCAATGTCTAGATCCAGTCTAAACGTCTAGATTTCGGGTATTAAGTCTTCTCGACGGACTAATCTTGTCACGATTAATCAGATCTCCGCATAAAGTCCACCTTAATGATTACTAATTTTATATATTATTTATCCCTTTTATAGGCTTACATTAACTATGCAAACGATGTTAATGAAGTAATTGTGCGAGCCTAAGGTCGACAAGGCACGATAAACTTGTATATGTAATCAAAACATACGCATAAGTGACCAATAAAACATCAAATATACTTTTAAAAGCGGGAAACAATTAAGTCCGATCAAATAGTGAAAAAGACGCTAACTCAACGATTAAAAGAGTACTAATACAAATTAAATGAATCTTCCTATAAATTAAAGTACTAGCAAGACCTTCTTATTGCTTTGAATTCTTCTTTCTGGTTGTGTCTTGTGAGGTCTGGTCGTCGCCTTCTGTAGGTTATGTGTTGCAAGTTTTTGTGTCAAATTTGGCAGACGAATGGGGTATTTATACATTCTGGAAACAGAATCGATACGGCGTATCCATTAAGTTGATACGCCGTATCTAGGTAACTTCGTGTGGGGTCCAAGATTATTATATTCTGGAATATTTGTACACCGCCATATGATACGGCGCACCTTCAATCTTCATGCGGCGCATGTTCTTCAATATCTTGGATTATCTGGTGAAGTCTTGAGATTGATATGCCGCATCTCTGAGATGTCATGCGACGTATCTGGAGTAGAATGAGTAAGATCTTCTTATGTTGACCAAGGTTTCATATATGTCTAGAATGATACGACGTATCTTCCTTCAGTTCAGTAGACTTTTCCATCTTGATCCATTTTGCTCCAATTTACGTCCAAAATAGCTAACTTTCACCAAATGCTTGTTTATAACTGAGATTTACAAAAGTAAGAGATTAAGTATCAATTCTCATATAAAATAATATAAAATAAGTGAATAACATATGATAAATGATGCCAATAAAATGTTGTTATTTGATATCATCAAATCAAAAAGAGAAAAAGTACGCTAACCAAACGATTAAAGAGTACTAATACAAATTAAGCCAATCTTCCTATGAAATTATGCACTAGCATGACCTTCTTATTGCTCTTATTTCGTCCTTCTAGTTGTGTCTTTGTGCGGTCAGTCGACGCCTCTCTTCTGGTGGTTCTTGTTTGTCTCCAAAATTCGGCTGCTAATGATCTATTTATACTTTCTGGCAGAATGGTCGATACGGCGTATCCAGTTAGCCTGATACATCGTATCTAGGTAACTTTGCATGGGGTCCAAGATTATTATATTATGGAATATTCGTACACTGCCATATGATACGGCGCATCATCATTCTTCATGCGGCGTATGCTTTCTTCAATTTCTTTGATTTTCTGGTGAAGTCTTGAGATTGATACGCCGCATCTTTGGGATGTCATGCAGCGTATCTAGAGTAAATAAAGTCAGATCTTTATTGTTGACCAAAGTTTCATATACGGTGTACGAGAGAAATCCATACGACATATTCTTCAAATTCAGGCAATGGTATTCATATTCGTTTAAGTCTTGGCATACGGCGTATCTGTCTAGAATGATACGACATATCTGTCTTCAGTTTAGTAGACTTTTCCAACTTGATCCATTTTGCTCCAATTTTCGTCTAAAATAGCTAACTTTCACCAATTGCTTGTTTATAACTGAGATTTACAAAATTATGCGATTAAGTATCAATTATCATATAAAATAATACAAAACAAGCAATATACTTAGGATAAATGATGCTAATAATATGTTGCTATTTGATGTCATCAATACCCGATAATGCATAATGTACAATATTTCTGCTCAAACTTAAACTAGGTAGAAACACACTCCGCACAAGTTTTATAACCTTGTAGTCTGCTATTATTTCGTACTAATGCAACAAATGTAATTTTCTGGACATAAATGTTTAGATGAAAAACCCACAGAGTATGCTACTATTGCACAATAAGTTATTAGGAAACTAACTCCTTTTATAAACTTATGCACACGAAATTCTGCATCTTTATTGCAAAAAACAAAGTAGCCTTATAACAACTTTAATTAGCTTTTAAAATAGAAAACAAAAAGTTATAATGTGCATAAGTTTCTGACAAACACGCACAAAAAAGGAAAAACTAAAAGAGTTATCCGTTTTATAAAATTTACGCTAAAAATTCAGCAGCTAAATGATGAACAAAAAACTATAATAAAGGTTGTTTGGACTGAAGTACTTTAAAAATTTGTTTGGACAGAAAGGACCTTGAATGGCTGTTTGGACAAGTACACTTTTAAAGGTTTGATAGGACATAAACCCGTTTAAAGGGCTGTTTGGATAAAATATCTTTAAAGGGCTGTTTGGAAAAACAGTTTAAGGGGGTGTTGGGACAACAACCTGTTATACAGGGCTGTTTGGATAAGAAAAAAAAAGCTTAAATTTGCAAAAAGATGTTTAGTGTTTGCACAGAAGCAAGCTGGAAATTCTTTACAGAACTTGCTTAGAAAAAGGAGCATAAAACACGTTTAACAAACATATATTCACACGATATTTTCAGTACCGTTTCGTTTAAACAATAATTTATAATTAGTCCCAAGCACAAGTAGCTACAAAACTATTTGAACATGAAAAGCTAAAAGGAAACTGCATATCTGACTTGAAAGAAAAATGCGTTCGAATCAAAAATTAAACAAGTTAATAATATGTGTTTCACAAAACTGGTTTGTAACAAACAAAATCAAATACAACGTTTTTAAGAATATATTCGAATTGAAACCGGTCTAAATCTAAATCGTTTTCTTCCTTATAATTGTACACGGAATTGTTTTAAGACTGTAGTAACTAGATACCATTTATATGGAATTCAAAAGTACAATTACAGGAGGAAAATAACAATGCAATCAAAGTAGAAGTGAGAATACCCTTAACATAAGTTGTGACCAGAAATCATAAAGGAACGAAGACCGAGTCTCGCGTTGAACACGATTCCCTTAAAACAATTTCGTGTACAATTACCACGGTTGTTTCCCAAGGAACAACGACCGGGGCAGGAGTACAGCCAGAGATGACCAAACTTGCCTGAAAGTTTGACATAATTTGTGTGTATGTATGCTTAAGGGAGATGGAAAAGCTGTCAAATTTTTGGTGTATCTTTGGAACCACAAAAGAGGTAGTAGTTATACTACTAATGGAATGAATACACAATTCAAAACACTTGAATGTTATTAACAATGATTAACTTAAAGATGTAACTGAACATTAAGTGGGTTGTTACAACTTTAAATCATTATCAAGCTTTTAAAAACTGAAATTCTTTCCACATTCAAGTTTTTTCCCAGTTTTGTTCCAACCACCTACTTTAAGCATCGATATCTCATTCACCTTAACTCCGTTTTAGACATATAAAGGCTCTTTACGAATCTCTCACAGCGGACTACGTAACCATATAAGACTTAAACCATAAAAACTATATTTACTAATAGTAATCAATGTCCAAAGTTAGTGAAAACTCATTTTTTTACTAAGATTTTCCAACACAAACTAGAGCGAAAATCTTGAAATAATACAGAAGGGAGCCCCTTAGTAAAGATGTCGGCATACTGAAACTGGGACAGAACATGCAAGATACGCACAAGACCCTTGGCCACAAAATCAGAAATAAAATGAGTAACAATCTCAATATGCTTGGTACGCCAATCTCAATATGCTTGGTACGCTGATATTGAACAGGTTTATAAGACATATATATATGGCACTAATATTATCGCAATAAACCAGGGTAGTAGTAAAAACAGGTGCATGTAGCTCATACAAAAGATTACGTACCCATGCAGTTTCAACAACAACATTTGCAACACCCCGATATTCAGCTTTAGCATTTGAGCGAGATAAGAAAGCAAGTTGTCCCCAAGAAAATACACTATCCTTTTGCTATTCTTTTTTTGGTCTTAATGTCATTTTGTAATGAGTAGGCATTTATAGTGCATGAGTTAGGCATGTCTTTCTTATGCTAGTTTGGTTTGAAGCACAATAGGTGCGTTTTGGTCATAGTTAATGTGGTACCCAACCACATTTGCTGTACTTAAACAGTTTATTGAGTAATATAATTTACCATGGTAAAAACCCTTTACCAAAAAAACAAAAATACAATATCCAGAAGTGGACCGTCGAGTGACAAGGCGGCCATCCAAGTCAGCATATGTGTAACCGGTAAGCTGAGTAGTACAAGAGACATGAAACTAAAGGCCACAATCAATAGTTTCCCGAACATACCAAAGAATCTCCTCAGGACCAAGCTTAGAGTCTGTGTCAACAGGAGTCCTACATGGATTGTAGTTGAGCATTTGAGCCCACTTAAGAATCTCCTCATCATAGTAGGCCTGAGTTAAAAACTAAACATGCAGAAGAATGCTGAGCAGAAACACTAAGAAAATAATTAAGAGAACCCATGTCATAGCAAATTCTCCATGAAGCGAGGAGATAATCGACTGCTAAAAGCATCAAAAGAAGTAGTAAGGATGATATCATCAACATAAAGTAGCAAGTATGCAATATATGTCCTACGATGAAGTATAAAAAATGACAATTCGGTTATGTTGTGCTGAAAACCAACCCGAGGAGCATATGTGGCAAAACGCTGAAACCAAACACGACAGGCTTGATTAAGCCCATAAAAAGACTATTGCAAATGACAAACATAATTAGGATAATGGCGTGTCCACAATTCCAGGTGGCTGATGCATATAATCCGTCTCAGACAAATGACCATGAAGAAATGCATTTTTCACATCCATCTAATGAATATGCTAGTGCCTCGAGACTGCAAGGCTCAAAAGATTGTGTGTAGTGCCGGTTTAACCACCAGACTAAAAGTCTCATCACAATCAATCCCCATCTATTGATTGCACCTATTCATTACAAGACGAGCTTTGTAACGAATAAGAGAACCATATCCATTAAATTTATGCCTGAAAAGCCACATAGAATGCACACTATTCACATTAGCTGGACAAGGTACAAGAACCTACGTTCCATTAGTAAGTAAAGAATTATACTCATCAAACATAGCTTTTACCAATGAGGACCACGAAGGGCATGGACAAGAGAACGAGGAATGGGTGAAGTGGCGGTGGCGTGAAGAGAAAGACGATCGATGGGATTTAAAATGCCATCATTAGAACGAGTGACCATCGGGTGAGTATCGAACGATATATGATTAGGTTGTGGCTGTTGAATCAATATTGGTTCGGGTGTGGGTGACTGGTGGTCCAAATCAGATCAGGCCTGAGTGGATTGGGCCAAACTGATGGTTGGGCTAGTAGGAGGTGGTTGGGTTGAAGGCGTCTAAAATGCATCTTTCATGATAATAAGGACGCTCAGGTAAATCAACTTGATAATGAGATTTGTAACATGAACATTGGAAACCTTTTTGTCATCTCCTTGAGTATCTCATTAACATAATGCCAAATATATAGTACACAACTTTGTTTGATAAATAATCTAAACACATTGGGCTAATCCCTTATGAGTCCAAACAATATAATCACGCCTCATATGTATAATATTCGGCTAATAGTTTCTTGTTCGCAACAAATTATCACTTAAAACCATGACAATATTAGCTTCACATGACTTTTATAAATAAAATTCCTACATATATGTCAGCTGAAGTTTACCAATTAAATAGCGGTTTCAATTGAGTCATACCCGGGTTGTCGGGTTCGTGGATTGGCGGTATAACCTCACACAAACACTATTCGTTTATTAATCGTGTCAAAAAAAAATAAAAAAAAAAGAAAAAAAAGTCAACCCTACCCCAAACATGCATAACACGTGTAACCCGTTTACCTGTTTAGGTGAATATGTCAAACGGTGAAGAAGGTCGGCGGTTTGTCGATTAAACTAGTTTAAATCCAAAAATGATACTGTTAGGAATATAAATATTCAGATGACGGCTCGGTCACCTCGAGCATCTATTTAGCATTCACATAGCTCGTAGGCTTATTAATATTAGCTTAGTAATATTAGTATTATTAGTATTATTAGTTTAGTCGTATTTATATTTGTGGAGTGGGTCAGGGCTTTCCCCACTGTCAGCTCACTCCACAGCCCACTAGGGGCACACTATTAGTAACTATATAAAGCCCTTCCCACACTTGGGAAGGGTTGGACCTTTCAAGCTAATAGATCACAAGTTACTTTCTCTCACTAAAGGCTCCCACTTTCTCTCTCTAACTTCTCATCCATTCGATCCATATACAAGCTCCAATCTTGTGTTTATGTGTTAGTGAATATCCTACAATTGGTATCAAGAGCCATGGTTAGGTCCATGTGTGTTGATATTCACGGATTTGTGTAGTTTGGGGTTGTTTTTGGTTCGAATAGTTTGCTCCTAAAAATCCATTTTACGCTTTGTTTAGAGGTTAAAAGTTGTTAAATCTTGTACTTTCTAGCTTAGGGATTACATAGGAGTAGTGTTTGGTGTTTGGAATCACAGATCTAGGCGTTGTGTGGTGGTTTTTGGAAGATTCAAAGGTTGTTCGTCGTGGAGGTTTGTCTCACGGTAAAAAGTTCTTCGTGGCGATTTGTGTCTGGCTGGGAAAGAAAAGTAGCGATTTGTGTCTTTCTCGAGTTAGCTATTTGTCCCTTTACCGGATTTGGCAAAAACGACAAACAGCTACGATAGCGACTTGTTTGGCGTTTTGTGGGTGGCGATTTGTCCTAGATAGTGACAGTTCTGTCTTTTAGTGACTGGCGATTTGTCCTGTTTAAAAAAATAGCGTTTTGTGTTAGTCAAAGTGGCGATTTGACTAGTTCTAAAAAGTTAGCGTTTTGTGTCTGGCGATTTGTGTCAAAGTAGCGACTTGTCCAGTTTCCGAAAGTAGCGATTTGTGGGTAGCGTTTTGTGTCCGTCAGAGTAGTGTTTTGTCTATCTACTCATTGTAGCGTTTTATCTCTCTGATCATTGGAGCATTTTGTCTATCTGCTCATTGTAGCGATTTGTCATATTTGACCAAAGTTGACTTTTTACGTCAAAACTTCAAATGGCCATAACTTTTGAACCGTAACTCCGTTTTCAGCGAAACACCTGTCAAAACGACCGGAACAGCCTGAATATTGTGAGGACCAAATCCCTTCCGGAAAGAAGTTATTGAGGTTTTAAGTTTTTCAGACCAAAATTTCACCATAATAACTTGCAACAACCATACCAAACAGATCAACAAGTCTACCAGACCTTCATCATAACACATATCAAGCTTCATTTCACGGTTTATTCTTGATTTTGTAAAACCCCGCGAAAGAATCTATTTCTCGGTTTAAATCATAGAATTGTAAAATCCCGTGCACGTTAATATCATGTCAAATACTTTAGATTTTGCTATATCAGAGATACTCAGATTGTACAACATGATTGACAAACAAAAGATTCCCAAAGATGTTCGACAGATAAACGTGTTTGACTATGTTGGTGCCAATAGAGACTTTTTGTGCCCGAATTCTCAAGAAAACAAGCTTCATCAGCCACTGACAAATGTTGGGGAGTCAGATACTGCTAGGAACAACGTGCAACATGAGAAACACAACGAAGCGTCGGCTGAACCTAATGGGGTATCTTCTGTCATTAATAATGATAATGTGTTGCATGAACAAAAGATTCCCGACAAAGTACAACAGACAAACGTTGTTGAGTCAGATATTGCTTATATGGGAAATAGCGATGTTTTCCCATATGAACAATATGTGAATCACAACGAAGTGTCTATTGTACCTAGTTGTGCATCTTCTGTTCTAAATGATGATTATGTGCTGCATGAGAACACTGTGTTTGTCCCTGATGATAACTTGATCACTAGACTAAACATCTATAAGGAACAAGTAGCCATGTATGAACAACGTGCTAAGTTTGAACTTAATGAACGTGAGCAGAAATTAGAAGGTCAAATGAGTACACTTATTAAAGAGTCTAGAGTAAGAGAAGAAACATTAAAACAAGAGTTGAATTCTTTGAAAAATCAGCTAGAACAGTCTGTCAAACAGAAACAGGAAGTACAAAATTGTATAACTACACTTAAGCTAGAATTCAAAGAAAAAGAAAAGGAACTCTTAAATGATTTTTCTAGACTCAAAACCTTAAAGAATAAGCTTGAAGATAAGTTGTACACACAAGACCAAACCAGACAGACTACCCAAATGATGTATAAGCACAGAAAGTTAAGTGACAACCATAGTGAAAGCAATGTAGGTGAATCTAAAATAGCTATTCATGAGATTGCTAAGGTAGCCCAACCTGCATTAAATGATTCCAATGTGATGTTTATGCCTAATCATGACCCGCATGAGCATATCTACACTAAAGAGTAGGATGAGATAAGTGAGAGAACAAGGGAAAGAATGAATGAGAAAATGAGGGATCCCGAGTGCATAGCCAGACGAATAATAGTCAAGCCCCATGACTATAGTGAGGAAAATCGTTTGACTGTGTTTGCTCCTCAAAAGAAGTTAACACCAGAACAGATATTCTGGAAACAAGATAATGAAAAACTTAAGGAAGAAAAACTTAAGGCCAACACCCCTCTCATTAGAAAAGTTGCGTCCATAACGGTGTATCCTCCCAATACACCTAGGAATTTGGTGCCTTTGTCTCTTCCCACTGAATGCAAAACCTTAATTAGCTTATACGTGCTTTGGCAACTATTTGCTGATTTTGATAAAACATGTAAGAAGAGAATCACACCAACAGGAATTACTGAGGGGGAAAGGTGTTTTGAGCATGCAAAAAGGTGTTACTTGACTGAGGTCATGCCATTCTTTAAACTACTTAAAGAACATTTTGAAGGGATGCAAACTGCCCTTAAAACCGAAATAAATGAAATGAAAGTAGTGTTTAAAGATATGGAAAATGAGGTAGCTCAATGTGCAATAGAACTTAAGAGTCGTGAGATTGAAAGGAAAAACATACTCATCGCCAATGACAACTTGATTGCTAGATGTATTGCGCAAGATGTGTTTTATACTGCTACTGATTCTGCATTATCTGCTTGTCAATTTCATGAGTATGCTATTGCTTTAGATGTTACCCAGAATCGTGTTGTTGAGCTTGAGGGGGAGAATTTGAAATTGCTTGAAAAAATTCAAAATGATGACTATGATAACATGGTTAAACGTTTTTCAAAACTAGAAGTTGATTATCTGAATTTTCAAAACTTAGAAGTCAAGACATCCTCGGATGCTCCTGAGTTTGATACATATTTTGAATTAAGCAAACGTGATGAAAAAATTCAAGCTCACACAAACACGATTCGACTGTTGAGGGCCCAAGTTGCCCAATTGAAATCCAACAAATGTGATGTGTATGGCACCAATAAACCTTCGTCTTCAGATTCTCAGAATTTTCAATATCAAGACACCATCAACAAGTTACATTATGAAAATGAGTGTTTTCGAGAAGAAAATTCTAAGATTAAACAGCATTACAAAGAGTTATATGACTCAATTAAAGTTACAAGAAATAGTCATAATGAAAAGATAACTTCTTTTCTAAATGAAATTGAGAATCTTAAGACTCGGGTGAAAGGAAAAATGCCAAGTACATCCTGTAATTGTGTTGCATCAAAGGTTTCTGCTTGTAAAATGTACGATGTTGATGTGAGGCCTATTCCATTTCCCATGAGAAAAAACAGACCTGTCCATCAAATGTACCTCTGTCACCTTAGGGATGGACTTGACACTCTTCGTGAGGTTGTGGAAGAGGACAGAATAGGAAAACCACTCGATAAGGCAGTAGGTTATGCCTGCGTCCTCACAAAAAGGATCCAGGAACAGTTAGAATATGCCATTGGCACGGGCCCTAAGTCTCACAACCAAAGAGATAGAATAGTTGCATCATCATCCACAATTAAGAACAAGCATGTAACCTTTGAGGTATCCTTGGAAACTTCAGATCCCAACACATCAAAACATGTTCAGCAACTAGAAGTGAAAAAGACTAAGATTCCCATCAGTCCTTCTACAGGAGTTAATAGTGACACTAAAGCTAGCGAGTCAAAACCTAGGAGAAACATAAAGAATTCTAGGATTTCACCAGCTAAAAGTGTTCCTAAAAGGAAAGTAGAAGACCGCATGAGAAACAACAAGTCAGATTTGAACAAAAAGAATCATAATTCGAACCCTAATTCACTTTGCAAAACATGTAATGAATGTTTAATTTCGCGTAATCATGATAAATGTGTTGAGAAATTTCTGAAGTTGTCCAACAAAACCCCAGTTAAGAAAGTTTGGAGAGCTAGAGAAATTAAGCAAACTTGGAAAGCAACAGGAAATAGGTTTGCTAAAGTTGGTTACCAATGGAAGCCCACTGGACGGAAATTTCCTCTAGGAGAACAGTGCCCTTTAATTAGGTCTACTTCCACTAGCATTCCAACTCCTACTGAGACTCGGGCGAATGATGCTTCTGTTCCCACTAACCAACTGGACCCCAACTTAAATTAGGGATCCGGCACTCCAAACTCTCCATTTTTGTCTGTTTTCAAATGCAGGTCGTACGGATTATCCTTTGACATTTGGACTCAAGCTGCTCACAACATATGAGGAGAATCGTAATGACGTCTGTACACATCAGTGCAGGCCTCATTCTTCATCGACAATGTCGTCTGAATACATCAGTTCAGGTATCGCTCTTCAATGACAATGGCGTCTGCTGACATCTCTTCAGGCCCCGTTCATCAAAGAAAAGAAAGGCCTACGCTTGAGTGCGCTTTATCTTCAAAAGAAGAGGAATCTTTTTAGTTATGGCCATTCTCATCAACAAGTTTCATGCTCTTTCTGTGCTTATTCAGTCTTCAAGTGGATCGGCGCATATTGGAGTATACTTTTATTCACATATTCAACCAAAAATTGCAGTTGACAGGCATATGCAATTTTTGAGGGGGGGAAAGGGTGAATAAACAACATGTCAGTCTTAAAGAACCATCAAGTGAAGTCACTTACCATTGATGGTAACCATATTCACTAGTTCAATCATCAAAAATTGCAGTTGGCAGGCATATGCAATTTTTGAGGGGGGGAAGGGTGAATATTAATCTACATGTTGGTTGATGATTGAGAAATGGTCATACGACTCCTGAATACGTCAGTTCAGGAGTCGTACAAACCATGTTTCTCCAACACTACTTCTTCCGTCTATCAAGGTGTTGAAGAACATGGTCATGGAATGCTAATCGACATCTTCTCACGGGCTGATACAATCAGTAACAAAGGGTTTCTAGTCAATGCTTCATGTATTCGTCATTAGGCTTCATGTACACATCATGATGATGATTCCGATTAATCGTAACCATCAGGGGAGAGAAATGTGTACACCAAGGACGCACAACAGGTTCACGTGATCGGGCTTTATACTGCTTCTTAGTTGAAGTTATTCCGGTGTTGATAACCGCAGAGATGATCAGTGGTTCAACTTGTTACCTTGGTATTATCGTTTTGCTTTTACGTCATGGGCTGATTAATCGTAACCATCAGGGGAGAGAGAATGTGTACATCAAGGACGCACAACAGGTTCACGTGATCAGGGCTTAATATCCAAGGATGGATACATACTATAGATGATCAGTGGTTCAACTTGTTACTTTGGTGTTATACTAAAGACTGAAGAAGGTCGAGTCGTCAGTCTATTCTACATTCTCTGTTGTGTGTTATCATCTCATGTGTACGCTGCGGGCTGATGGGTTATATGTAAGGTTACTGGAAGGCATTTGGTGAGATAAAGATGGTTGGCATTCTGTTCCTCCATATTGGGCAATCTTGAAGAAGGTCGAGTCTACAGTCTACTCTACATTCTCCGCTATGTGTTAGAAGACTTAAGACGGCATGCATTTGGTTATCAAAAGACTTCTTCATATTATGGGCGTTCATCCAAAGTCTTCTTTCTATTATGGGTGTTCATCAGAAAGTTTGTCAGATTGGGGGAGAGCACTAATTAGGGGAGAGTGAAAAGCCTGAATCAATCCCTGATTAAATGTGCTCACGTTGCTCTTCAGCAAGTCAAATGATGGAAGTGGAGAAGATTCAGGATGCTGAGGAGTAATGGTTTTTGGTTCGTATCCTTGTATATATTTTGCTTCATTTATTTTTGTGAATATCTTATTCCATTGTGTAAATAGTTATATAGAAAACCTGCTAATTGTAAATAGAGAAACGTAAAACCAGAAAAACCATAAAAATTAAAAAATTAGAAAAGACCAAAAATAGTTTCACCTAGGCATGTCTTCTGTTAATCGATAACATTTACGGACTTAGAAATGTCATTCAATAATGGCACGGGTCTTTAAATGAAGCTCGAGCAGAAGTTAAAATGGATTGGTAAAACATGTCTAAAATGGCTTGCTATTACTTTAGATAGCAACCCGCGCTTCAAAATGGGGAAAGCACGTCGCCTAAAAGACGGCTGTTCCTCCAACTGGGTGATGTTCACCTGGGCATGGATTACTTTATATCCATGTTTCTTCGATCTGATGTACGTTTCAGTGCATCATTTCTTGAAAAAGAAGAGAAATCTTCTTTGCATACAAATAGTTTTCATTCTGTGATTCTTCTGAAAATTATTTGTAAGACACTTGGTGATTTTGTGTTGCTTGAAATTTGTTTAAACTTGGATTATGCATAAAATGTGTCACTCAATCAACGACCACAATACTTTAATACGGGTCATTGATTGAGGGGGAGAGTGAATTCAAATTTTATATCATCAAATGGATTTATTGGTTAAATCATACTTGTTAGAAATGGTTTTGTAGTTAATGGGGTATTAGTTGAAGAGGAAATTGCTAAAATTTATATCAAATGGCCAAATGTGTTAGTTGCTAGAAAGTTTAGGACATTATGTGCAATTTGCTTATAGTTTCCTAGCTTCATATAACTAGAAGGTTCATTTGTATCACTTTGGAATCCTCGTTTAATCCCCTAGATACATTAAGACTCAGAACCTAAAAGAAGTTAGAAAACCAGTTGTGTTTGATGTTCTTGAATACTCCACTGGCATTTGTATGATCTAAGTGAATGAGTTTCAACTGTTGTTTGTCTCTGCTGCTTAATTGTTGTTGATATTGTGCATATGTTCTCAGGATTCGCTTAGGTATATTGCTATTATGTTAGAATCATGTTCCTAAGATCCTGAATTGAATGATGAAATATGAGTGAATTGCCATGTTCATGATTGCTGATTGCTCTTCATGCTAGATAGTAGTTTGACGTATTTCCTGACTGTGGTTTGATTAAATGAATTTGGTATTATAATGTGGCAAGCTGCTGAAGGGTAGCTATTAAGGAATAGTGTATCTGTATGTATGTATATCTGTGTTGATATTCTTATGCAGATTCCATAGCCAAATTGAATGTGCCAGTTCTCATTCTAACCATTTGATCATACGTTCGAACTCTATTGATTGGCTCGGAATTCACCACAGCAACAACAACAACAAC
This sequence comes from Artemisia tridentata subsp. tridentata, assembly GCA_021014915.2. Lineage (NCBI taxonomy): Eukaryota > Viridiplantae > Streptophyta > Magnoliopsida > Asterales > Asteraceae > Artemisia > Artemisia tridentata. The sequence goes on from CP139502.1 coordinate 264,888,849, forward strand.
ACTTTCACCACCACCACCACCATTCATCTATTTTGGTCTCGCCAAGTGGGGATCAACTACATTTGCGAAAGATTTGTTGGTGGATGGATGATTGATGTTGACCACTGACTCACTCAGAAAAGCGGGTGATTACATCGTCTGCGCAAAAAAGGTCAAAATCATATGTGTCATAATAATCAATTTGTGCATAATAAGCAGTGAATCTCCCTCTTAGTTTAAGGGGGAGCATAGTATGTTTCATCATCAGACTACATTAAATCGGACACATTTTCTCCCACATTTTCTAACTTATTTAAATCAATTGGGATCACAAATCTCAAAAGGTTTGAAATTTTTGATCGGGGGAGAGAATGTGATTTAAATATGAAACCTGATGAAAATGTGATGTTTTGGATTTAAATGTAAGCTCTCCCATATGTGCTAAACTCTTTCGTATATCGATGCACATATTGAGGGGGAGCGAATTGACAAAAAGGATTTGGCATAGCATGAGATCGTGACTCAGACTTCACCAATGAATTGACGAAACATATACTGTCATTGATCGAAAGGACATATCCTGGCCGGGTAATAATTTCAAGCTGGTCTAACCAGTGATGTAAGCGTGTCTCGAAAAGGATGTGTCTGAGTAGAGTGTACCATTTCGAGAAACTCTCTGTGAACTTGACCAGGACGGGTAATAATTTCAAGCTGGTCTAACCAGTGATGTAAGCGTGTCTCGAATCGGTCATGTTCACTGAAAGTTTATCAATTCAAAAAGTGCGAGCTCTACCTAATATGTGCAAATTTATAAAACAATCAACCGTGCACATGTTGAGGGGGAGCATTTGAAAAATATAAAACGCTCAAGTGTTTGCAAAAATGTTTTTCAGAATCATGAACACTTTGAGAGATTTTTCAAAGATTTGGTTTATGGCTATCGTGGAAGTACACCAAAGACCGACCATTTTAATGAATGTATGGAGTTATAAGGATGGTTAGGTTAGGCTCAAGTTCCCACGATCCCGCCAGAGCCGGAGGGATCTACCCAGGGACAATCCACTAGTTAGTGTAGAAGTCCTTAGGTATGATTAAAAAAGGAGAAAAGTGGATAAGGGAAAAGTGCCGACTGAGATGGAGCTAGTACTGGAACAAACTCAACAAGGTTCTAGTAATGAAGTCTCGGTAAGCACTGAAGGGGTTGAAGAATGAAAAAGAAATGTAAAGATAAAGGGTGAAAAGAAAGAAGCCCTCCTTACACTTTAGGCAGAAACCGGGTCAATACATATGCTGTCAGAATCACTTAGTTGATTGCTGGCATTGAAGACAAAGTATCATGGACCCAGTGATACGCTGCACAACCCTCCCTAGCCACTCAGGGTCCCTCAAAGGACTCTTGTTTCAATTGTCACGGAGTTCAATACATTTCTATCGTCTCTCTCACTCCGAGTTAGATGATATTGAAAAGGTGGCAGTCCTCTCCAGCCTCCGCTCACTAAATCAAAACGCACTATTGAGTCTAGAGCCACGAGATGCATAATAAGATCTCATAGGGACACGAATTATTTCTACACTGGTTGTTCAACATCAAGGACACCAGTTGTAAACTCATGAGTCCTACGCAGATCTTAGCAATCTGCCAGAACATTTATGAGAGAATTTACGAATGTAATTCTCAATGATTGAATGGAAATTCCTGCCAGGGTCAACGACAAATAGCCCTGAAAGCAGGTCACTTCGGTAATTCCCTGTGGATTACGCTTAGTGATCGCGACGGTTTCAAACGGTCTACAGTCGTGGAGTGATCTCCAGCGACTCACCTAATCGTTGATATGCTACGGTACGATCTTAAAAAACCCTCTGTGGGTTTTCGATTAGGAACGGTCTTGGTGAGGATTAGAGAAAGTTTTCACACTATGCTGTTAACAATCTCGAAGTCCAAACCTGTAAGTACCGGTCAATTTTTTGCTAACTGTCATATGCAGGAACTTCTAGCGGTTGTAGCTGTTGAATGTTGTAGCTGGCTGCAGAAAAGATGTCAATCCCCTACCACATGATCACACTACATCATCATCTTAATCAAAGAAGTCATGATCAACCTAAAGACCTTTAACACAGCTTCTGCAAACTCTGATGCTGAAGATCATGACACCAAATAGTGTGAGCATGTCGACTCGAAGACTATCACATCACGTGGAGACATACTGCTGTAAGATGAATTGGAAACAAATGTTGGATGATAAAGTCGAAGAATACTCAAAGATCTTCCAAGACAATCAATCAGTCAACAAATGATTACTGCTGGATGCACAATGCACAAAGATACAAGACTTTGAAGAATCAAAGACTATGAGCTATAAAGACAAGTTCAGAAGAAAGAATGCTAGAATTCAAATTATTATTTCCGGGGTGACATCCCTTAGGGGGAGATTGTTAGGAATATAGATATTCAGATGAAGGCTCGGTCACCCCGAGCATCTATTTAGCATTCACATAGCTCGTAGGCTTATTAATATTAGCTTAGTAATATTAGTATTATTAGTTTAGTCGTATTTATATTTTTGGAGTGGGTCGGGGCTTTCCCCACTGTCAGCTCACTCCACAGCCCACTAGGGGCACAATATTAGTAACTATATAAAGCCCTTCCCACACTTGGGAAGGGTTGGACCTTTCAAGCTAATAGATCACAAGTTACTTTCTCTCACTAAAGGCTCCAACTTTCTCTCTCTAACTTCTCATCCATTCGATCCATATACAAGCTCCAATCTTGTGTTTATGTGTTACTGAATATCCTACAGATACAGTGATCTACAGAATGATAAAAATAACATTTAAATAACTATACAACAATTTCAGCTATATGCAAATTATAATCGTAATTAAGTGTCATATTAAATACATAAAAAATATATTTAAATCCAAATTCAAAATAAATTTTAACTTATATTTTTTATTTTTTAGAAACCTATATACTTAAACGGGTTAACGAGGGTTAACAAGCTAGCATGCTTAATACTTAATCAATTCAAACACAACATGTTTATTAAACGAGTTAGACATTTCGACCTTATGTTCAACCCAAACCTATTTTATTTTGTGTCGAGTTCGTGTTGGTTACCGTGTCGTGTCGAAAATTGACACCCCTAAAATTAAATTGTATTATGTTTACTAAGCGTCACTTGTCTTAATTTTTATTTTTATTTTTAGTTTTATTATTTATTTATTTTTTTTTTTTGAAATTGTGTTAGCTACTTAGCATAGGGGGTGTTTCTTTTTCACTTAATGAGTGAGCCCAAATCATTAATTCCTCTTATTGGGGAGGTCCACAAAAAGTTATCTCTATCAATTAAGAGACTAATATAGAATTCCCTCCAAATCACTTAATTTAGTAAACATCTAATGCCTTTTGTAAAAGCTTTTTCACTGATTGAGTATAAAACTAAACATTTATCTTGAGGCAAATAACTTGTTGGCTCTCCCTTATATTATAGTACTTTTTGCACTTCAACTGGGGACCAGAAAAAAAACCTACTTGAAACTAATTCGAATCTACTACTGTATTATAGAGCTAAAATCACAAATATCCACTCAAAGGCAAAGTTCATATTAGGATCAGACGTAGCACAACTTAAAACTCTTCTCGCTTTGTTTCTCGCCTAACTTTCATTTGATTGTTCATTAATTTGATTAAAACTTGTAATTTTTTTGACATTGCGTTTATAGTTGGGATTGAAAATCTCTAGAATGAGTGTATGTACAAAATGAGAGCAAAAACATAAAACTTTATTTCATGTTGGCAAACATCAATTTATCATTCTTTCCACATATTTGAAAAATGTATATAGGGTATGTTTGACAAAAGTAACTATTGCTGGAACTGGAGATGGTACTGGAGGTGAAGATTATAAAAAAGAGATTATTTTTATAAGCTACATGAAGTAACATTTGGTTTAAAGAGATTATGGAAGAATTTTTTTTTTATTTTTTTATTTATTTTTTTTTTATTTTTTTATAATCTCTTATAAGTTATGTCTGCCAAACAGAGATTATTTTTTAAGTAACTTATTTTTTGACAAAAAAAAAACATAATCTCTCAACAATCTTGTATGCCAAACATACCCATAAAAAATAATACTTTTTTAACTTAGGTTCTTATTGTTATTCACATTTTAACATATGTCGCCATCTTTAACGCTTATAATCTTTCTTTTTCGTCACAATTTGAGTTAATTTGAAAATGCATACAGTAGAAAACGCTATTTTTTGCAGGTAGTTTACATTTTATGTTTTGAAATCATGTGTAGTTCGTATTACACCGTCATCATGCTAGATCCGCCTATGCTAAAAGGCCAATGTTAGTCGACATATTTGTCTATTGGGCTAGAGCCAGCTTTTAGAATAGTCCTTGTAATCTATATTATGTACTGTTCTCTTTGTGATAATTCATTCAACAATTCACTTTAACATGGTATCAGAACGTAAGTATGCCGCTGATATTCTTGAGAGGGCACATATGGTTAACTGCAACCCCAGTCGGACTCCTGTTGATACTGAGTCAAAACTGGGAGCTGATGGTGACCCGATATCTGATCCGACGTTATATCGTAGTCTTGCAGATACTCTTCAGTATCTTACCTTTACTCGTCCATATATTTCTTATGTAGTGCAGCAAGTTTGTCTTTATATGCATGATCCACGGGAGCCTCATTTTTCGGCTCTTAAGTAGATTTCGTGATATGTTCGTGGCACTTTAAATCATGGGTTACAGTTATATTCATCTTCTACTAAATCTTTAGTTGCTTACTCAGATGCGGATTGGGCTTGTTGCCCCACTACTAGACGATCGAATTTGGGTTATTGTGTGTTTCTTGGAAATAACTTACTATCTTGGTCTTCTAAGCATCAACAGATGCTCTCTCAGTCTAGTACCGAGGCAGAGTATCATGGTGTTGCCAATGCTGTTGCTGAGACTTGTTGGTTGCAGAATTTATTACGTGAGCTTCATACTCCTTTACCTTCCGCTACACTTGTTTACTGTGACAATGTAAGTGTTGTTTACTTGTCATCTAATCCAGTTCAGCATCAACATACGAAGCATCCAGAGATAGATATTCATTTTGTTCGTGATTTTGTTGCTGGTGGTCAGGTCCGAGTTCTTCATGTTCCATCTCGATATCAGTATGCGGATATCTTCACCAAGGGTTTGCCTTCCGCTTTGTTTGAAGTACTTGTTATCTCCTCTTGTTGGCACCGATTTTAAATCACACACGTCTGTGTGAATTCGATCAAGAGGGTCGGTTTGTCTTTCAACCGAATGAAAATACGATATTGTCATTTTCGCCTCAACACATGTTTGGCACTTGTGATTTGAGTTAATATGGAATGTAGGTGTACAATTTGTAACACCCCCAATTTCGTGATACGCATCGGAATTCAAATTGGGTGTTACTCGACGGCACAACAGTCATAATAATAGAAAACGATCTCTAACTGAGTCATTTTAAAAGGAATTATCATTCAAATTATATAAATATCAGAGTTTACAAAATGAGGTCCCAGATGGTTCCATGTTTACAAAATACATCAAATGAGTTTTCGAATGATAATAAAATTTATATCCCTTTTGAATATCCGTGCTCCTCCATTCCAGCCTCGTTCATTATAGACCTGAGATAAACATGCTAAAGTGTCAACACAAAGGTTGGTGAGTTCATAGAGTTTGTAGGAAATAATGTGAAAACCTTGTACAAATCATCATTACTAGTAAATAAATACTAAATGAAGGTTTCTAGGATTCCAAGTGTATGACTATTGTACTAAATACAATATCACATGTAGGTAGTGTTTCTGTTACTATTAATTGGATCAAGTCCTGTTTGAATCGTGGGTTACATTGTTATACACCCATAGTTGTGTCATCCCATTCTCGTAGATGTCGATAACCTCGAAGATCTACCCGGTAGGGGGCCACCAATCGTTTGTCTCATCCCATTCTCGTAGATGTCGATAACCTCGAAGATCTACCCGGTAGGGGGCCACCAATCGTTTGTCTCATCCCATTCTCGTAGATGTCGATAACCTCGAAGATCTACCCGGTAGGGGGCCACCAATCGTTTGTCTCATCCCATTCTCGTAGATGTCGATAACCTCGAAGATCTACCCGGTAGGGGGCCACCAATCATTCTGGTTAATCTTTAACCTCGTACCAATAGAAATTGGCATAGTAGTCGCAATTATAGCCTAGTAGGTAATCTGTTGTTATACCTAGTGTTCTCAAAGGTTTGTTTGTATTTGTTTGCTCTAACTGAGTCAACTTAATGATTACATTAATCCTGATAGATCTAACCATAATATTCATGTTTACTACGTATAGTGCTTAATGGTCCATGATATAGAAACTCTAAGTATGACAATAACTGTTACATAGTGTGAATAAACATTCAGTTCAGATAAACATGTAGTTGCAAATAATAGTGATTGTCAAAAATAGTTAAGCATGTATCTCCCCCAAAGATAGTACAAAATAATTGAAAACAGGGGCCATGAACTCACCGTGAGTTGGATGGTGTTCTAGTGCTTCAATGAGTTCGATGGATAAGTCGGGAAACCTCTAAGTGCAACCTACAATAGAACGTTGCGACTTAGGTTTGGAATAAAGTCTAAGAATACAAAGACGTACATGTATATGTCTTGCATATGGTTTATGAAACATGTTTTGTTTGTATATCTCGTACTACTGTTCGGGCCATCATAATTCAGAGGTCATGTAGTAAACGTTCGAGGAGCTAGGACACTTTAATTCGTAAATCCAGCAACTCGTCGATCCGTTTACCCAAATGAAACCCCTCACATGAAGCTCCCTACTAACATAGTATTTATATGAAACATATATTTTGCTTACTTGATTATATGACATATTAAGAGTTTATAAAACACTAAATAATCAAATAAAAGTTCTTAAGTATTTAAGGTTCATAAATACTTACCTTAATATAGAATGCTTGAGTATTATAGAAAAGGGAATATAAGCGGAGCTTCGACGTAGAAATTGTAATCTTCGTAAACCCGAGGCTATTTGAAGATTATAACGACGCCTTTTTGGAAACCCGAAGTGAATTGAAGATAATAACAAGTCTTTTTGGAGACTTGGAATTATTTAAAGATTATAACGTCTCTTTCTTGAAAACTTGAAGAAAACAAGATCAAAACCTAGTTTCTTCTCAAGAACTCATAAACTTTCTTATGAAATATAAAAGAAGTGCATTTGGTTTGAGGACTTTAAGGTTATAAGAAGGTGTGGTGCAAGTTTTAGTGTTAGTTTAGGTAAGTATTTATAGGAAGGAATTAGGGTAGTTTTGTAATTACATTTTAACACTTGTAAAGATCTTAGGAAATCAAGGGCTAGGATCAAGCCACCAAGGGATGACTCCCCCTCTATATGGCGGTGCAAAAAGGGTAGGATAGAGGACTTGGTCAATTTTGATGTTATCTTGTTTACGGAGTGAGTTTTGGTTCCGTTAATCGCTAACCGTAAGTCTTTAAGTCACGAAACGTAAAATCGGGTATCATAAAAATAAGAAACTTGTAGGAATGATTTAACTCATCATTATACTCCATAATAAAATATAAAATAAGTGGTAAGTTCCGTCGGGTTGCTTAAACCCTGTTAAAATTGGAAACGCGGGTCTAAAACGCGTAATACATAAAACGTACGAAAGTTGCGTAAAATTGAGAAAAGTAAAATGTAACTTTTCTAATATGAGCATAATGAATTAAAATAGCCTATAATGTCTAGACTGGGCTCAGTCTAGTGTCGGTTGGTGTTAAATGTCTTTTAGACCTAAAACCGTAAGCCTAAAAATCAAGGAATAATTTATAAAATCAAAGAGTGATTTTATGATCAATGGAGGAGGGAAAATATGTTAACTTTTTCAACAATATAAAAGCTTCTAAATGTCTTAGAAAATATGGTGCAGGTGAAGGCTAAGGTTGCGGATAAGTAAAAGTGCTTAAAACGCAAGTTTATTTCTGCAAGACACAGGGTCTATTTGGTAACATTTTAACTTAATTATCAAAAATTCCCTAATTGATTGTGAGTGTACTAAACATTATTCAGATGCGAGGAAAATTGGCGCAGTTGGTTTTCGTTATGCGCAGGATTTTTAAACGACGTTTAAACCCAAGCATATAATTTCTTAATAACTTTTGCGAAAATGACCCGAAAAGCGTTAAACTTTTATTTTGTCATGGAAATAATTTATCTCACGAGAATATGAAATAAAAATTTCGATATGAAATAAAAATTTCGATATGAAATAAAAATTTCAGAAATGAATAGTGCAAGTGAATAGTAAAAATGAATAGTGAAACGAATAGTAAAATTTTCGGGAATAGAAATCAACCTGAAATGCGAATTGTTACACAATTCAATTTCATCAAACAACGAATGGAATTGTAACTAACATGACCAAGTCGGCCATGCCACACGTTCGAAGACTTAACTACATAAGTTGAATTATTGTTTATTTTTTAAAAATTGTTTTCCGTAACAATTAAATCCAACGTGAGCATTCCATCACGGGCGTAACCCGTACCTACAACCATTTTATTCTTGGTTAACTCAAATGTGTTACACTCAAATGCAAGGCAAAACCCAAATTTGTTGAGCAACCACTCGGACACAAGATTCTTTGGAATCTCTGGTGCGTACAAAACGTTCTTAAGTTTTATTTCTTTTCCATATGTCCATTTTAATATCACATCACCCTCACCTTTAATGTCAGTGGTGACGGAATTTCCCATGAAAAGTTTTCCACCATTGTTAACCTCTTTAAACGAACTAAAGAGACTTTTGTCCAAGCACATATGACGGGTGGCACTCGTGTCAATCCACCACTCTTTTTTTTTGGAACCCAAAGGATTTGCCTCTGATATCATAGCAACGAGATCAGAAACTATTCCGAAAATATATCACAAAATAAAGTTTATGCGCATACCTGATAATGCATAAAGTACAAAATTTCTGCTCAAACTTAAACTAGGTAGAAACACACTCCGCACAAGTTTTATAACCTTGTAGTCTGCTATTATTTCGTACTAATGCAACAAATACAATTTTCTGGACAGAAATATTTAGACGAAAAACCCACAGAGTATACTACTATTGCACAATAAGTTATTAGGAAACTAACTCCTTTTCTAAACTTATGCACACGAAATTCTACATCTTTATTGCAAAAAACAAAGTAGTCTTATAACAACTTTAATTAGCTCTTAAAATAGCAAACAAAAAGTTATAATGTGCATAAGTTTATGACACGCACAAAAAAGGAAAACCTAGAAGAGTTATCCATTTATAAAATTTACGCTAAAAATTCAGCAACTACATGATGAGCAAAAAACTATATTAAAGGTTGTTTGGACTGAAGTACTTTAAAAAACTGTTTGGAGAGAAAGGACCTTGAATGGCTGTTTGGACAAGTACACTTTTAAAGGTTTGATAGGACTTAAACCCGTTTAAAGGGCTGTTTGGACAAAATTCTGGACAAAATATGTTTAAAGGGCTGTTTGGAAAAACAGTTTAAGAGGGTGTTGGGACAGCAACCTGTTATACAGGGCTGTTTGGATAAGGAAAAAAAAACAAAGTTTAAATCTGGAAAAAGATGTTTATAGGGTTGTTTGCACAGAAGCAAGCTGGAAATTCTTCACAGAACTTGCTTAGAAAAAGGAGCATAAAACACGTTTAACAAACATATATTCACACGATATTTTCAGTACCGTTTCATTTAAACAATAATTTATAATCAGTTCCAAGCACAAGTAGCTATGAAACTATTTGAACATGAAAAGATAAAAGGAAACTGCAGACCTGACTTGAAAGAAAAATACATTCAAATAAAAAATTAAACAAGTTAATAATATGTGTTTCCCAAAACTGATTCAAACAAAACTGGTTTGTAACAAACAAAATCAGAGATAACTTTTTTAAGAATAGATTCGAATAGAAACCGGTCTAAATCTAAATCGTTTTCTTCCTTATAATTGTAAACGGAATTGTTTTAAGACTGTAGTAATTAGATACCGTTTATATGGAATTCAAAAGTACAATTACAGGAGGAAAATAACAATGCAATCAAAGTAGAAGTGAGAATACCCTTAACATAAGTTGTGACCAGAAATCATAAAGGAACGAAGACCGAGTCTCGCGTTGAACACGATTCCCTTAAAACAATTTTGTGTACAATTACCACGGTTGTTTCCCAAGGTACAACGACCGGGGCAGGAGTACAGCCAGAGATGACCAAACTTGCCTAAAAGTTTGACATAAATTTTGTGTGTGTATGCTTAGGGGAGATGGAAAAGCTGTCAAATTTTTGGTGTATCTTTGGAACCACAAAAGAGATAGTAGTTATACTACTAATGGAATGAATACACAATTCAAAACACTTGAATGCTATTAAAAATGATTAACTTAAAGATGTAACTGAACATTAAGTTGGTTGTTACAACTTTAAATCATTAATAAGCTTTTAAAAACTGAAATTTTTTCCACGTTCAGGTTTTTTCCCAGTTTTGTTCCAACCACCTACTTTAAGCATCAATATCTCATTCACCTTAACTCCGTTTTAGACATATAAAGGCTCGTTACGAAGCCCTCACAGTGGACTAAGTAACAATATAAGACTTAAACCATAAAAACTATTTTTAGTGCAAATATTACGATATTTAAATTAAACGGTTTCTTCGATTTTAATAATGACAAAAATGTAACTTGTAATGCATAACGTAAAATGTGCAAGTTACTTGTAAACACAAATCATCAATGCATACTTACATCAACATCTCTCGACGTCTCAAGTATGCTTTAACAGAGTCCCATATTTTCATCCTGACGTAAATCACTCAAGGTATGAACAAACAAATTTAAACTTGACGGATGATCAAAGAAATAAACTTTTTGTTCTAAACTTCACATTTTTAATGTGTCAAAACATTTTCTCAAAAATACATTTTACAAATTATTTTTGAATTAAAAAGAAATATTTTATTTTGAAAAATAAGTTTAAAAGTCCCAACAGCTATTTTTCCCTTCAAATCAGCTCCAAACTTCCCCAAATAAACTTTCACCACTAAAAACAAAATTTGGAGCGTCCCTGTCTGGGACGGTACCACGGTACCACTAAGTTTACTGGTACCGTCGGGTATTTAGTGGTACCGTCCGTACATAACGGCTAGTTTTTTCATTGCCTATAAATAGTGGACCATTTTACACTTCCAACTTGATTTTTCCTGTTAGTTTTCTCTGGTCTAATCCCTTCTCACTTAGATCACCTTCTTTGATCTTTTAGAGAGTCTTAGTTTGTTTAAGAGTGATCCTTTCATCCAACCAAGAGATCACCTTCATTCCTCTACTAGTGCAAGAGAAGAAAACATAGTATCACAAAGATACAAAGTGTTGTAGTTATAGTTAGTGCACTTGTAACACTTGTTACATACTTGTTGTATCCTTGCATACATCAAGTTCATTTTTCTTTTGAGAGTTTGTGAGATTAGATCATTCTAATCTTGTTGAGATCTTGGAGATCTCTTGTAGCTTGTGGCCTTGTGTATTGATCAAGTGGATCAAGGGTAGATCGGGTAGATCGAGTCAAGTGGAAGTAGATCATTGTGATCTTGTTAATATCTTGGAGATCTCTTGTAGCTTGTGGGCTTGTGTATTGATCAAGTGGATCAAGGGTAGATCGGGTAGATCGAGTCAAGTGGGAGTAGATCATTGTGATCTTGGAGATCTCTTGTAGCTTGTGGGCTTGTGTGTTGTTCAAGTGGATCAAGGGTAGACTGGGTAGATCATGAGTAGATCGTGTGGATCGTGGTAGATTGGTACTAGCTAAGATTAGTACTCGACATTTAGCTTAGTGTCGGAAATAAGGATAAGCGACGTTGTACGGTTTTCTCCGCCTGAAGGGAGCTTGTTGATTAGTGAAGTAACTCTCGAGTTGAGTAGTCGGGGAGTGGATTAGGGCGAAGAGGAGCTTCGTGACCGAACCACTATAAATCATCGTGTCCGGTTTGCAGCTTCTTTACTTATCTCTTTACTTTTATTTTAGTCTTTATCGCATTATATTTATATTTGCATTGCGTTTATGTTTGTGTGGTTTGTTGCTTATATTATGTTGATTATGTTTGTGTCATGGTTTGATTGTGTTTGTGTTGTTGTTTACTTTATACCATCTCTAGATGTTGTATGATCATTGTTGACACTTTTCATATTACGTCACACTTGATCGGGTGTTTGATGCAAAAAGTTTTTAAGTTTTTTAATGGAAACGTATTCACCCCCCTCTACGGTTTCCACAATTGCTACCAGAGACAGGTTGCTCAAATTTTTTAAACAAATAGTTTTCAAAATTGAGTACGATCCATGTATCAAATTACCCATGAAGGGGGATATAATATGAAAAGTATTTACTTGCTTAATACTTATAAGTTTTGTTGTTAAGTATAATTTGTCATACTAGCTTGAAGGTTTTCTTAAACCAATAAAAGAATAGAGTTTTAAGTGTTCGGTCATGTCTTTAGAACGAGTCGTAAAGTCATGCAGTTGTGTTTGTGAGGAACCATTATTTTGTAGTAAAAGTATTATCGTAAATGTCTTTTTTAGTCCTAAACGTGGAAATGATTCGTAATATATATTTTGTATGTTCGGTATCTAGTTTATTAAATTTTACATCTTTTCGTCGAGTCGCCGAACTAAAATAATAAACTGAATCAGGAAACATGTCACGGTACCACTAAATATAGGACGGTACTGTTATTTTAACGGTACCGTGGGGTATTTAAGGGTACCGTGCATCTGTCTGTCTGTTTTCAGTATTAGGTCATTTTCAGAAATTCATATAAAATCAACCATCAGTCCGTATGAGTCGTGTTACCCATCATTTTAAACGAAGTTGAGTCTACTTTCATTTGAAAAATACTTGTATGAATTAGTTCTAAAAGAAAGTATATTAAAGTCCTTGATTTTAAACTAAAGGTCCTTTTGGTTATGCCATTTGCGTAAATTTTTGGTTAAACTAAAAAAGGGCGTTTCAACTTTTGAACCTTGACGTATTTTCAAAGTAACTTGGTAAAATCTTTGAAATGGGGAGGAAACCAATTCTTTTTCAAATAAAATCAAGCTTAGTATACATTGTTATACTTAATACTCAAAATGACAATAAGTATTTTTGTGTGTTATGCTAAATGACTATTTGTTTTTCTTTGTGTCCTAGTATTGTGAGTTAATATTTTTTTTAGTGCTTATTGTTATCTTTAGTTGAGCTAATTATATATATAATCACAAGCGTTTTACATGCCTTGTTGCTATGTGTTAATGATTAGTTTTTTAGTTTATGCGTTAATAGGACTTAGACTAGACTTCTTGCACTAAGTTGCTTAATTGATTTTGCATTGCATATAGGCGTAGACCACTTTTCTTGCATATGTGTTTTCGACATCTTGCAAGTTTTAAAATGTTTTGGTAACCTTCTTAGGAATAGAAACTAAGTTGATTGATCATGTGTGTCGAAAGATATTGTCTTACACAAATATTTTTCCAAAGGTTTAAGTGTAAAAAATATATCACCTCAAAATATTTAACACTTTCATAAAATCCGTAACATGATCTCTAAAACATTACATCATTTTGTCTTGCTTGACCATGGGTTGTCTAAACAAGATAAAAGATCATATTAATATATTAGTACTTAAGTAAAAGAAAATGTATTAAACTTGCATTGATCTAACACACATACAAAATATTTTAAACATTTAGTATTTTACGTATATTGTATAAAAATAGTTAAGATAATTATTTTTATACTAATGAGATGTCGAAAAACTAATAATATTATACTTAACAATATAAATAGTTTTTCGCAAATAAAAATAAGTGACAATATCGAAGTAGTAAGTTAATATGTCATTAACCTCACACATATAACCTGTATTAGAATAAATGGAACACATTCCTTAAATTTTTATTTTCTTAATAAAAGGAGTGATCGTGAGGGTCAAAAAAGATTATGAGTACATATCAATTCATTATTCAAATTATGATTGATATCATCATCGAATCTAATTGACAAGTTTTCGAGTATGGACATGAAATTGGAGTCATTATTTGTCTAGTTTCAAGGTAACATCAAAATATAATAAAATATATTATCTTGAATCTACATACTCAATCACACTCGGTTGTTATGAAAATAATGAATTCCTCTCAAGACGAAAATAATATGCATCGGATCATAACTCACACTTGTGTTGAAGATGCCATACTGAGTCTTCTTGTCCAATGGTTGTGTTCCAAACATTAAACTAATATGTTTAAAAGATGCATAAAATACACAACTAATTAGGATTGACAACTTGGATGTTTCATCCAAAATATACAAGTAATTTACATTGCAATGCAATTAGTAAATGTGTCATTTCTAAAAAATCAAACACGAGCAAACAAACAACATATGTAAACTTTGCTCATGAACGACTCAACACTCAAAATCACATGTCTAGTAAAAGTGTCACATATAATATGTTATTAAATGTTATGTACGTCATCAATCTTCAAGAATATCACGTGTATTTCTCTTATCAAAAGATTGACAAAAGATAACTTATATCTTATGCATCTTATTTTCTTTGTAACATGAATGGTTATGTTACAAGAGAATACATTGCATCTTGTTAACAAATATAGGATATTAGAGTTGAATAATAACCCAATACAACATGTGTCATTGCATAAACAAGTAAAATTGGTCATACACTAAAATACTTGTTTTACTAAGCATTCGTAAGAGTGATAAGTTTCCTCTTAGAAAAGCATTTTTTTGAAATATTCAATATGTCTCATTCCAAATATAATACTCACAAGATCTATTGAGGTAAATAACCTTTACTAGATTCTTTTCTCAAGATATGCAAAGGAGCATTCTTGAAACACTCTCGATGTAGTAGATTCTACATTGTATCACATTAGAGCATCTCTTGGTTCTAGGAAACCAAATCATGTTAAAATAACATGCAACAACTCAACAAACAAATGTGTTATCCAAGAGATCATAAAATGCACCATCTCCACCAAATAACCTTTAAATCTCAAACACGATATTAAAACATTTTGCTTGCCTTTGTTAGGAGTTGTGTAAGACATGTCATCTTCTTAACCGACTTTCAAAATATGGTTAGTTGAGTCATATTAGGCCATGTATTAGCGAAATAAGCTAATATCATCTTTGCTATACTTCGATAGGAAAATATATGAATTTAAAATTTTCTAACATGAGAATGACTACTGGAGAACCTATCGCACTAGAAATTCAATTTGACCTAACGGTTGAATTGCTTCCAGGAGAGAAGTTGGGTTTGTGGTATAACCCGTAAAAATGGTCGTGTTTAGCCTGAATTGAGCACCACTAGTGATAGTCTCATACTCATTCTCTAACTTGAAAATTTTTCATTCCTACATTTGACTAAAGATAGTTTACATCGGTGAACTTTATCTCCCGTTAGGATTTCACTTTGAACGAGTAGTAATTAGGATCCTCCTTAGCGAACCTAGATTACTTGCATCCCACATATGCGTTTCAAAATGATAACATGTTCTCATAATATATGATTGAATGTCTTTATGATCTTAAATGTTGAATGATTATCATGTTTTGCATGATGTTTGCATTTATTCCTTATGTGCATTTTACATGATTTGCTTGTAAATTTTGCACCCACACTATGTCCTTTTAACACATTAGGAATTAGGTATGCCTATCACTATGAACCCTTAGATGTCATATAGTCATACACTAGTGTCAAAACCTATAAGTTAAAGTAGTCGCGAAGTTGTCTTAATTCCCTGGTCATCATTTCAACTTCTTCCAAGTAATACACCATTTTTTCATGGGAATGTTAGATACAAACCTAGTAGAACTCGGAGTAGGTTTGACAACTTAAATATTTCATCCGAAATATTCAATTAAGTTTAACTTGCGATCGCAATTGTTAAATGTCATATTCGAAACATCATATTCAAACCTTTTAACAACATATGTTAAAACGCTCATTCAAAAGCTAAAAGCTAACATCAACCTTTGGTTAATGAAGGACTCACGAGTTACTATATAAGTGATTAGTGGATCCTTTCATCCTCGTGTGATTATACACTTCTTAAGATCCCAAACCCTGCTGCGAATCAACACCACAGGCCTTGCTTTACGCCTTTCAAAATCCCGTGAAACACTCGCGTGCGAAGCACATCGAAATCCGTAAATCAACCAAACCTCTCAAACGAGAATCCTCTAACCATCTTCGTCTAGGTATAGGAATAATGGAACACATTCCGTGAATTTCACAATTCCCATGTATTTAAATGCGTCCTTTAAATCCCTCTCATGACTACTTAAATATTTCACTAGAAATATTGATGTCATCCCTTACGTCTCGTATCATGACTTTTTAAATATTTCACTGAAAATATTAAGTCATCCCTCACATCTCTCTTATGACTATTTGAATATTTCACTGGAAATATTGAAGTCATCTCTCATGTCTCATCTCATGACTTTTTAAATATTTCACTGGAAATATTAAGTCATCCTTCACATCTCTCTTATGACTATTTGAATATTTCACTGGAAATATTGAAGTCATCTCTTATGTCTCGTCTCATAACTTTTTAAATATTTCATTGGAAATATTAAGTCATCCTTCACATTCCTCTTATGACTACTTGAATATTTCACAGGAAATATTGAAGTCATATCTTGTGTATCGTCTCATGACTTTTTAAATATTTCACTGGAAATATTAAGTCATCCTTCACATCGCTCTAATGACTACCTATGTATTTTCTCGGAAATATAAAAGTCATCTCTTCTAGTCTAGTACCGTTCATCTGGTAAAAAGAATTTATTAGGTATAAATTTTCTTCTCGTGTCGAAAAGTCTCACTAAATCAGCGAGATTTATTCATAAAATCCTCTTAAATTCCAATGACAACTTAAATATTTCATCCGAAATATTTAAAGTATATTTAATTTGCGAAATGCAATTAAATGTCATCTCTCGTTCTCGATCAACGTTCATCGAATCCTGTTGGATTCATTCATAAAAGAATTTATTTGGTATAAATTCATTTAATTTAAGGTCCAGAAAAATCACAACATATGTGAAATTTCTTTGTCAAAAATCTAATTCTGGGTTAAAACTGACCTTAGCAGGTCACGGTACACTTAAATAGGGGACAGTACCGCTAAATTTAACGATACCGTCGGACCGTTGTCTGCTGAGACAGTTTATTTTGTTTTCAATTCTCACTGTTTCAAAAGCACTATCGAAACCCACTCAATGTAGTCTTGAACCAGAACCGTCTCCTATCAGAATAGATTCTGTCTATCTTCTGATTCCTTAGCTTTTTTCCTTTCACTTCCGCATGGTACTAAACACACCATATGTTTGGTTACTTCCGTATCCATTATCTTCTCAACTTATCTACACTTTTCAACCTTCGTTCTACACTACAAATGCTTCCGCATCCCACTCATCTTCCACAAATTTCAAGGGAAGAACCGCTAAGATAAGTTGAGATAACCCTTCTTCATCAACATAGATAACCCCACTAGAACTTTATCACTAACCCCACAACCTTGAAGATCTTATCTTCTTAACCCTTAGCATATTTCCACGTAATCACATGCCTCATCATATGAATGTTCTATGAATATTCACAATGATTGAGAAGAGCTACGTGACTTCAAAGGTGAAGTTTATTGTATGCTATCCACCACTTGTCATGATGTTACTAAGCTCATCGCTTCCGTCAACGTTTGTTTTCCTCTTTATTTTTTTAACACATCTTGTCCGGATGGTCATCGATTAAGGGGGAGCGAAAACATACTCATATAGTCTTTCAACAAACACTCTCAAGAACACACAAATGTGGTTCTTATTCCCTAGAAAACTTCCCTTTAGCTGCCCAGAACTAGGCTGCACAGGAAAATTCATGACTTCCAGGTCACGGTACCGTTAAATAGGCCACGGTACCGTTAAATTTAACGGTACCGTGCGGTATTTAGTGGTACCGTGCCCTTGTTTGACGAATTTTCACTGTTTCCTCTAGATCCCTGCATCCCTAACCTCAAACCTGCAAAATTTTACAAACTCACATACACCCTAAGATTCCCCCACTACACCATAGGACACTACCACCAACTTTAATTCGAATCCCACAACTCTTGCCTATATAAGGCCTCACCATTGCAAGCTTATCTTGCATCTCATCTTCAAACCTCACATTAATATCATTCATCAATCCCACTCAAACCTTTTAGCTACACTTCACTCTTGACAGTGATAGTTAGTCTAAGAAGCTTCAACCCATCGATCATTACACTCAAACCTTACAACTATTCCTCACTTTGGATAGTGATAGTTAGTTCAATAACCTTCAATCCTCAAAATCACACGAAACCCTTCATGCACCAAATTATCTCTAACACACAACTAGGATCATCCAAACTAGAAATCTAGAACTTCGTTACCTCAACCTCATTAGAGATATCCACCCACAATCCTGTTAGGATCACATGCACATTTTCTTTTTCTCTTTTGAAATATATCATGCATCTCATTGTCAGTGCAAACGATATATTAATCTAAACCATCTTTTCCCACCTTTCCTCAAAGGTCAAAACCAACATTCTCCCATCTTATGGAATCATTTCCATTCGAATATTAGTGCGTGTCGTTCTCATTCTTATTTTTTTTAAACTTCAATCGAGTTTACTTTATGGCATGACTTGTCATAATAGTAATAACATATATCTACCTCATTTAGAGTATGTCTTCTCAACAAACTATCCTTAACACCAATCATCTTAGGTAGATGATTATGTTGTTCAAAAGGTTTGTTAGAACTTGCCTTCCCAATGACAACTTGGAAGAAGTCATTTTGTGTGTCAGTCAATGAACGAATCTCGTTCTTGTTAGTGTGATTGATTGAACAATTACACCTTAGGTTGTCGGTCGGGTTGTGACACTCAAGTGTCTTTGAATTGCAATATGCATTCATCTTTTTGTGTCGCTCAACTTTCTTGGGCTTTCTTTTTGGTCTTTATCCTTTTGGCACACTTTCATCACGTGTCTAACTTCTTGCACACTTTGATATGCTCATCAATTTTTTTAGCTATGTTTTTAACATAGTTTAACCCTTGCATGTCTTGCTATGTGTATTATATCCCTATAATGTTGCTCCTATTCTTTTATATATTATGTTGCACGAAGCTAACCTTTGATGTAGGAAAAGCCTTTGTAAGAATTTGATCCATGGATCCGTTAGATACTAAGGTAAATAAACAAGGGGATTCAATCACCATAGGGGAGCATTGAGCTAGGGGGAGCTCGAGAGTATTTGAATACAGATCAAGAAGTCTTTCTAATAGTGGTGATAGAAGACTTCACTGGGATGATTTAAGCTCGCCTTTTTGGGAAGAAAGGATAGTAGTGTAATGATGGGGAGTAGGGAGTGAATTCAAAGGAGAGCTCGAGGCAACTACCTTTTTGCTTCGACAAAAGGGGGAGAAGGGAGTGTAAACAGGTAACTTTTACATTTTACTATGTGTTACGGTTTACATATTTCTCATCATCGAAAAGGGGGAGATTGGTAGTGCAAATATTACGATATTTAAACTAAACGGTTTCTTCGGTTTTAATAATGACAAACATGTAACTTGTAATGCATAACGTAAAATGTGCAAGTTACTTGTAAACACAAATCATCAATGCATACTTACATCAACATCTCTCGACGTCTCAAGTATGCTTCAACAGAGTCGTAGATTTTCATCCCGACGTAAATCACTCAAGGTATGAACAAATAAATTTAAACTTGACGGATGATCAAAGAAATAATTTTTTTGTTCTAAACTTCACATTTTTAATGGGACAAAATATTTTCTCAAAAATACATTTTACAAATTATTTTTGAATTAAAAAGAAATGTTTTATTTTGAAAAATAAGTTTAAAAGTCCCAACAACTATTTCCCCCCCCCCCCAAATCAGCTCCAAACTTCCCCAAATAAACTTTCACCACTAAAAACAAAATTTGGAGCGTCCCTGTCTGAGACGGTACCACGGTACCACTAAATTTAGTGGTACCATCGGGTATTTAGTGGTACCTCCGTACATAACGGCTAGTTTTTTCTTTGCCTATAAATAGTGGACCATTTTACACCTCCAACTTGATTTTTCCAGTTAGTTTTCTCTGGTCTAATCCCTTCTCACTTAGATCACTTTCTTTGATCATTTAGAGAGTCTTAGTTTGTTTAAGAGTGATCCTTTCATCCAACCAACAGATCACCTTCATTCCTCTACTAGTGCAAGAGAAGAACACATAGTATCACAAAGATACAAAGTGTTGTAGTTATAGTTAGTGCACTTGTAACACTTGTTACATACTTGTTGTATCCTTGCATACATCAAGTTCATTTTTCTTTTGAGAGTTTGTGAGAGTAAATCATTGTGATCTTGTTGAGATCTTAGAGATCTCTTGTAGCTTGTGGGCTTGTGTGTTGATCAAGTGGATCAAGGGTAGATCGGGTAGATCGAGTCAAGTGGGAGTAAATCATTGTGATCTTGTTGAGATCTTGGAGATCTTTTGTAGCTTGTGGGCTTGTGTATTGATCAAGTGGATCAAGGGTAGATCGGGTAGATCGAGTCAAGTGGGAGTAGATCATTGTGATCTTGTTTAGATCTTGGAGATCTCTTGTAGCTTGTGGGCTTGTGTGTTGATCAAGTGGATCAAGGGTAGATCGGGTAGATCGTGAGTAGATCGTGTGGATCGTGGTAGATTGGTACTAGCTAAGATTAGTACTCGACATTTAGCTTAGTGTCGGAAATAAGGATAAGCGACGTTGTACGGTTTTCTCCGCCTGAAGGGAGCTTGTTGATTAGTGAAGTAACTCTCGAGTTGGGTACTCGGGGAGTGGAGTAGGGCAAAGAGGAGCTTCGTGACCGAACCACTATAAATCATCGTGTCCGGTTTACGCCTTCTTTACTTATCTCTTTACTTTTATTTTAGTCTTTATCGCTTTATATTTATATTTGCATTGCGTTTATGCTTGTGTGGTTTGTTGCTTATATTATGTTGATTATGTTTGTGTCATGGTTTGATTGTGTTTGTGTTGTAGTTTACTTTATACCATCTCTAGATGTTGTATGATCATTGTTGACACTTTTCATATTACGTCACACTTGATCGGGTGTTTGATACAAAAAGTTTTTAAGTTTTTTAATGGAAACGTATTCACCCCCCTCTACGGTTTCCACAACTAAATTTACTAATTGTAATCTATGTCCAAAGTTAGTGAAAACTCATTTTTTTACTAAGATTTTCCAACACAAACTAGAGCGAAAATCTTGAAATAATGAAGAAGGGAGCCCCTTAGTAAAGATGTCGGCATACTGAAACCGGGACAGAACATGCAAGACACGCACAAGACCCTTGGCCACAAAATCAAGAATAAAATGTGTATCAATCTCAATATGCTTGGTACGCTGATATTGAACAGGATTATAAGACATATATATGGCACTAATGTTGTCGCAATAAACCATGGTAGCAGTGAAAACTGGTGCATGTAGCTCATACAAAAGATTACGTACCCATGCAGTTTCAACAACAACATTTGCAACACCCCGATATTCAGCTTTAGCACTGGAGCGAGATAAGAAAGCAAGTTGTCCCCAAGAAAATACAATATCCTTTTGCTATTCTTTTTTTTGGTCTTAATGTCAGTTTGTAATGAGTAGGCATTTATAGTGCATAAGTTAGGCATGTCTTTCTCATGCTAGTTTGGTTTGAAGCACAATAGGCACGTTTTGGTCATAGTCAATGTAGTACCCAACCACATTTCCTGTACTTAAACAGTTTTTTGAGTAATATAATTTACCACGGTAAAAACCCTCTACCAAAAAAAAATAATACAATACTGAGAAGTGGACCGTCGAGTGACAAGGTGGCCATCATAGTCAGCATATGTGTAACCGGTAAGCTGAGCAGTAGAAGAAACATACCGAAGAATCACTCAGGACCAAGCTTGGAACTGTGTCAATAGGAGTCCTACATGAATTGTAGTTGAACATATGAGCCCACTTAAGAATCTCCTCATCATAATTGGCCTGAGATAAAAATA
Organism: Artemisia tridentata subsp. tridentata; assembly: GCA_021014915.2. NCBI lineage: Eukaryota > Viridiplantae > Streptophyta > Magnoliopsida > Asterales > Asteraceae > Artemisia > Artemisia tridentata. The sequence goes on from CP139502.1 coordinate 264,911,057, forward strand.
AACGTGTAGAAGAATGCTGAGCAAAAACAACAAGAAAATAATTAATAGAACCCAGGTCAATCATAGCAAATTCTCCATGAAGCGAGGAGATAATCGACTGCAGAAAGCATCAAAAGAAGTAGTAAGGATGGTATCATCAACATAAAGTAGCAAGTATGCAATATATGTCCCACAATGAAGTATAAACAATGACGATTTAGTTATGTTGTGCTGAAAACCAACCCGAGGAGCATATGTGGCAAAACACTAAAACCAAACACGAGAGGCTTGCTTAAGCCCATAAAAAGACCGTTGCAAATGACAAACATAATTAGGATAATGGCGTGTCCACATATCCAGGTGGCTGATGCATATAATCCGTCTCTGACAAATGACAATGTAGAAATGCATTTTTCACATCCATCTAATGAATATGCTAGTGACAAAAGACTGTAAGGCTCAAAAGAGTGTGTGTAGTGCCGGTTTAACCGCCGGACTAAAAGTCTCATCACAATCAATTCCCATCTCCTGATTGCGCCTATTCATTACAAGACGAGCTTTGTAATGACTAAGAGAACCATATCCATTAAGTTTATGCCTATAAAGCCACATAGAATGCACACTATTCACATTAGCTAGACAAGGCACAAGAACCCACGTTCCATTAGTAAATAAAGCATTATACTCATAAAACATAGCTTTTTACTAATGGGGATCACGAAGGGCATGAACATGAGAACGAGGAATGGGTGAAATGGCGGTGGCGTGAAGAGACAAACGATCGACGAGATTTGAAATGTCATCTTTAGTATGAGTGACCATCGGGTGAGTATTGGACGATATATGATCAGGTTGTGGCTGCTGAATCAATATGGGTTCGGGTGTGGGTGACTAGTGGTCTGAATTGGATCAGGCCTGATTGGATTGGGCCAGACTGATGGTTGGGCTAGTAGGAGGTGGTTGGGTTGGGGGCGTCTAAAATGCATCTTTCATGATAATAAGGACGCTCAGGTAAATCAACTTGATAATGAGATTTGTAACATGAACATTGGAAACCTTTTTGTCACCTCCTTGAGTATCTCATTAACATAATGCCAAATATATAGTACAGAACTTTGTTTGATAAATAAGCTAAACACATTGGGCTAATCCCTTATGAGTCCAAACAATATAATCGCGCTTCATATGTGTAATATTCGACTAATAGTTTCTTGTTCGCAACAAATTGTCACTTAAAAACACCACAAATATTAGCTTCACATGACTTTTATAAATAAAATTCATACATATATGTCAACTGAAGTTTACCAATTAAATAGCGGTTGCAATTGAGTCATACTCGGGTTGTCGGATTCGTGGATTGGTGGATTGGTATAACCTCACACAAACACTATCCGTTTATTAATCATCTCAAAAAAAAAAAAAAAAATCATACCCCAAACATGCATAACACGTGTAACCCGTTTACCTGTTTAGGTGAATATGTAAAACGGTGAAGAAGGTTGGTGGTTTGTTGATTAAACTAGTTTAAATCCAAAAATGATACAATGATCTATAGAATGATAAAAATAACATATAAATAACTATACAACAATTTCAGCAGTATGCAAATTATAATCGTAATTAAGTGTCATATTAAATACATAAAAAATATATTTAAATCCAAATTCAAAGTAAATTTTAACTTATATAATTTATTTTCTAGAAACCTATATACTTAAACATGTTAACGAGGATTAACGAGCTAGCATGTTTAATAATTAATCAATTCAAACACAACATGTTTATTAAACGAGTTAGACATTTCGACCTTATGTTCAACCCAAACCTATTTTATTTTGTGTCGAGTTCGTGTTGGTTACCGTGTCGTATTGAAAATTGACACCCCTAAAATTAAATTGTATTATGTTTACTAAGCGTCACGTATCTAAATTTTTATCTTTATTTTTATTTATTTATTTATTTATTTTTGAAAATTGTGTTAGCTACTTAGCATAGGGGGTGTTTTTTTTCACTTAGTGAGTGGGACGAAAACCTTAATTTCTCTTATTTGGGAGATCGAAAAAAAGTTCTCTCTCTCAATTAAGAGACTAATATATAATTCCCTCCAAATCACTTAATTTAGTAAACACCCAAAGCCTTTTGTAAAAGCTTTTTCACTGATTGATTATAAAACTAAACATTTATCTTGAGGCAAATAACTTGTTGGCTCTCCCTTATATTATAGTACTTTTTTCACTTCAACTGGGGACTGGAAAAAAAACCTACTTGAAACTAAATCGAATCTATTATTGTATTCTAGAGCTAAAATCACAAATATCCACTCAAAGGCAAAGGTTATATTAGGATTAGACGTAGCACAACTTAAAACTCTTCTCGCTTTGTTTCTCGCCTACCTTTCATTTGATTGTTCATTAATTTGATTAAAACTTGTAAATTTTTTGACGTTGCGTTTATGGTTGGGATTGAAAATCTCTAGAAATGATGGAGCTAAAACATAAAACTTTATTTCATCTTGGCAAACATCAATTTATTATTCTTTCAACATATTTGAAAAATGTATATAAACAATAAAACAAGGATTTTTTTTTTTTTTTTTTTTTTTTAACTTAGGTTCTTATTGTTATTTACATTTTAACATATGTTGCCATCTTTTACGCTTATAATCTTTCTTTTTCGTCACAAATTGAGTTAATTTGAAAATGCATATAGTAGAAAACGCTAGTTTTTTCAGGTAGTTTACGTTTTATGTTTTGAAATCATGTGTAGTTCATATTACACCCGTCATCATGCTAGATCCGCCTTTGCTAAAAGGCCAGTGTTAGTCGACATATTTGTCTATTGGGCTAAAGCAAGCTTTTAGAATAGTCCTTGTAATCTATATTATGTACTGTTCTCTTTGTGATAATTCATTCAACAATTCACCTTAACATGGTATCAGAGCGTAAGTATGCCGCTGGGATTCTTGAGAGGGCTCATATGGTTAACTGAAACCCCAGCCGGACTCCTGTTGTAGGGGTGTGCACAGTTCGGTATGGGTCAATTTTTGGCTAAAACCAAAACCGAACCGAAATATTCAGTTTTTATAAAACCCAAAACTGAAACCGTTCGGTTTTTGGCGGTTTGGTTTTTTTGATTTATTATCGGTTTTGGTTTTTAACCGTTATCATTTGGGCGTCGCCAATTTATACCAACAGGCTTCTTTTTCATAGAAAATCTGTTATTTTTCTTTACTATTTTGTCAATCTAAGCGTAATAATGTTTATCTCATATTTCTACAAAATGAATATGAATATATAAATTTGATTTATTTAGCTATTTATGTATATTATGTTAATTATATATTATTATATAATAAAACCGGTTCGGTTTTTGGAAAAAACCGAAACCTAACCGAATTTTTCAGTTTTTGAAAAAGTAAAAACCGAACCATCGGTCTTTAGTTTCGGTCGGTTATTTCGGTTCGGTTTTTTTCGGTTTTGGTTTGGTTTCGGGTTTTTTTTCCTCACCCCTATCCTATTGATACTAAGTCAAAACTGGGAGCTGATGGTGACCCGATATCTGATCCGACGTTATATCGTAGTCTTGCAGGTACTCTTCAGTATCTTACCTTTACTCGTCCATATAATTCTTATGTAGTGGAGCTCTTTTTTCACGGACTTTTCGACTCTTAAGTAGATTTTGTGATATGTTCGTGGCACTTTAAATCATGGGTTATAGTTATATTCATCTTCTACTACATCTTTAGTTGCTTAGTCAGATGCGGATTGGGCTTGTTGTCCCACTACTAGACGATAGACTTCGGGTTATTGTGTGTTTCTTGGCAATAACTTACTATCTTGGTCTTCTAAGCATCAACAGACGCTCTCTTAGTCTAGTACCGAGGCAGAGTATCATGGTGTTGCCAATGCTGTTGCTGAGACTTGTTGGTTGCAGAATTTATTACGTGAGCTTCATACTCCTTTACCTTCCGCTACACTTGTTTACTGTGACAATGTAAGTGTTGTTTACTTGTCATCTAATCTAGTTCAGCATCAACGTACGAAGCATACAGAAATAGATATTCATTTTGTTCGTGATTTTGTTGATGTTGGTTAGGTCCGAGTTCTTCATGTTCCATCTCGATATCAGTATGCGGATATCTTCACCAAGAGGGCATTAAACACACACACAAAATACACATGTATGAGTAATGCATGAATAAATTAAACTCAAGTCTCATATTGTGTGTATATATAAATTGAATGAAATTTTGTTGCCTTCGTCAAGCGGTGACCATGTGCAATGACACCGCTTGCACTGAGCTAATAATAATGGTGAGCGGTGGTCACCCAACCACCACAGATGCTTTTAGAAAGAAAAATCCGAGTCACTGATATTGTTGAACAATCATAGTTGAAGCATAGCACATATGGCTCACCACATACTTTTTTAACACTTAAACCAACGTTATAATTTTCGCTTTTTAATGGAGTAGGGGTATTTATAGATTTTCGATTCTTAATATGATTTGGGGAATGATAAAATAAGCTGTTATAGGTTCAAAAAAAATAATTTAAAAGTTAAACTTGAACAAAGTTAAATCTTTTATCTAGTTAGTGGGTACTTGTATATTTGATTTTTATTTGTAATATATACTAGCATTTCATTGGTCTTTATTAGTTATGTATATTAATGTTTGATATAAGATATATAGCATAATCTCTTATATAATACTATAAAAATGCTATTTCGCAAAAACTAAATCTTTGAAAATTTTAAATATTTTACAAATCGAAAAACTTATAAAAACCATGCGTTTAAACTGAAAGAAAAAACAAACTTCAAAAAACAGGGTAATTTATAAATTTACTAGCCTATAAACCCGTGATAAATCACGGGCAGCTTATAACAGTTAAAAAATATAACCATAAAAGGTAAAAAGCCAAAAAAAACTAACTAATATTAAATATTAACTCTCAAACAATATTGTTAATTTCATTAATAAAAATGAAAAGTAAAAGAACATTAAATTTGTTAAAAATAACAAAGAATATAAACCAAGAATCTCCAACTGGATAATGTTAAACTTAAGTACATATAAGATATAAGATATGTAAAAATAACAAAGAAGAATAAAGCATTTTAACTAATGGCGGATCAAATCTTTTGCAGCACTTCATGGTAAACAACATTCAAAGTACTGTTTGAAACTTTACCATCCTTGTCATATATCAAAACCTTCAATCCTTTCCTACTTTTTACTCTAGACACAGCGACGTAAAGCTGACCATGTGTGAAGACTGGCTTAGGCAAAAAAAAATTCAAATTTTGATAAAGACTGGCCTTGACTTTTGTTGATGGTAGTGTGGCCAACATTTGTTCCCGTTAAGATTTGTGCCTCGATAACGTGTTCACCAAGTTTTAGAATCCTTAGTCTTGTCCCATTGCATAACCCAGCAGTTTGATCAATGTTTCGAAGAAGCATGACCGGTGCACCAACTTTGAGAGCTAATTTGTGGTTAGGTATTCCAGACAACTTTAGACCATTCAACAAACTCCCAGCATGTTTCTAGATGATCAAAAAGCATATAATATTAACAAAATAAAATGAAGTAGCTTGGCCAAATCACATATAAGTTACAGAAATTACCTTAGTAGGGGCTACATGACCAGAAAAGTTAAGGATCTCCTTCAAGTTGTGTGATGATGATGACCAATGCATGAGTGAGTAGTTAGACATGAAAATTAAAAGTATAAATAAAAGGAGTTTGTGATTTACTTGCATACGCAATATCGAAAACAAATATTAAGGAACCCATTAGATGTCATTTAAAAACCAAATATTAAGGAAAGCGTCCATCGGACGGGACGTAACCTATTTACCCTTTATTTCAGTTTGAAAACTATCCAAGAATCAAATCATTTCAGTGTTTGTTTATAATTTTTCTACACTGTAATTTCTTTATGTGCTAATTGTTTGTTGAACATTGATCATACAGCTTCAAGTACTTATTTGTAGACAATGTTTGTATTACTTTTCGAAATATTACCATTCACATCACAAATGACAACCTTCAAACTTCTTTTATTTTTGACTTTGGAAACGACAACATACAATCGTCCATGTGTGAAAACTGGTTATGAATATTTAAAAGCAAAATGACAACATATAGCGCATTTAGTCATATGTAAAACTAAAACATCTAATGAGGTTCATTATGTTCAATTTTAAGGTAGGACATTATTTAACTTCGTTGCCAAAGCCTATGAGTAGAAAAAAATTACAAATTTATTTCTTAATTTCAAAACCAATCCGAATTAAAACACACAATCAATATAATCCATTTAACAGAAATATAAATATTTCAAATTACAATCCTTAAAAACTCTAGAAATGTATGTAGTCTTAAATCCCATTAACATGAATACCATTGCATAACATCATTGATGTTTACTAATACCCAGGTATGAGTTACACAACTACTAACCCATAAGATTCTTGATAAAAATTTGAACTCACATAATGACTTAAGACGAAAGATTAACAAATTCAACCAACTAACACGTATTATTAGAACCCAAGTACGGAACAAAAATGATACTGGCTTTCAACAAAATATGATCATTTAGACTTCAATGTTTGTGCCCTGTATGATAGAACAAATAATGATACTGGTTTTCAAAAATATGTTGTGAAATACCCCGGCACCCCAAAGACAAATCTCATGACAATACGATTGTATTATTTTTAAATGTGCTACTGGGAAAATACGTAATCTCAACATCCGAACATTAATTTTTATCTAAAACGAAGTTCGACAACAAAATCAACTTAAAAGGTATACCTAAACCGGAATAGTTTGACTTCAAAGGTAGCACGAGACAAGTCAAGCCAGAACTTAAAAGTTAAAAGTATCTTACTTCTCAGAGATAAAAAATATCATATATTTTAAAAAGTCGAATTATAAAGGTACCCACAAGATGAACATAATGGTTATCATGTCCAAATAATTAATCAAACGAAAATTAAAGCTTTAAATCCTATAATAATTATCAACTAATCTATTATTGACCATTATACCATTGCGGCGGCATTGCTCTTTTATCATAAAAAAGTGAATAGATGCATAAACTTCCTTAACACTTCCAATATTTATATTAATAATTATCACATTAATTTTGATTAAGAAACAGTATTAATGTAATCTACATATGAATCTTAGAATTAAAACAAGTTAGTAGGTTATATGCATTAAAATTTGACTTTGGGTGACTTTCAACTCAACCATTTGACCTTTTTGTATATAAGTTAATTTTCTTTTCTTTGACCCGTTTGACAGAAAAAATAAATCAAATTCGCCCATGCATAAAATTGGCTTTACCATCTTAAAAATCAATACATGCTAATATCAGCTAAAAAAAGTACGGGACTACTTACAGTTGATATGAAGCAGCTGTCAGCTTCAGCATCATTTGTGGGCTCATATCTGTCATAAGTTTCATAGAAGATCTCATCCACGGGTCCCAGAAGATCTACACCAGGCTTTAATTCACTCTCAGGGTCGTCAGTCTCGGCCTCTGTTGTGACAAAAGCAATAAACTTGCCTTGTGGAGCCACACTATGTGCATAAGAACAACAAAATAGATACTTGAACTGATACAAGATCAGTAATTATATTAAACCCTTCATTTAACCACAGAGTGTATTAACTAATGAATGCCGAGTAATTGTAAAAGATGCATGAATGTATATTACTTGTGATGGCTAAGAGTTAAAGATAAGTTCATGATATCAAACATACATATCTGATTTACGATCAAGTTGCTTCTGTGGAAGAATCACTTGGCAAGAGTGGCAATCATTGGTATCTGGGATGGGATGACTCATTATACAAATGGCTCGAGCAACTTTCCCGACCTTGTTGACCTGTTTCACATATCGGCTCTGACTTAAACAGTTGAATCCAAAAATGAATTATTATAGAGCTAATCTACTAAGGGCGGATCAGGCAGGGTTGGATAACATATTAACATGTCAAAATAGGTTTGGGTCAAATCGTGTCTGTAAGTTTGACCGCCACCAACTTGTTGCTCACATTTTTTAATATTTTTTATAAATAATTAGTATTTCAGTTTATGAGGTCGTAAGCATTTGAATACATAACACCTGAGTACACTTCAAGAGACTTAAGAGTTTGGACCCTTTGTAGTTAATTTAACCTATTTCACCCGTTTGACCCATTATCAATAAAGTCAACCTGCATCAAGCCTTTTTTTGGAAAAAATAATTGAGATTATCACTATCATAATTCAGCCTACTATATGCTTAATTACCTTGTCGGGCACATATGATGGATCACATACAACTTTTTTGCATTTCGCAGTTTCTCCTTCAGAGGTGACACCAATCACTTTCCCACTTTCATCGAATTCTACCTGTAATTCCATGAATCCCATACTTAAAACTGAACAGAACGAATTTCAAGACACATGTTCTCACTGTTACTAACAAAATCCGAAAATTAGATAATTATACAGTAGTAACGGGAATGATAATATACCTTACATTCTGGCTTGTTAAGCATGTAAGCCCCCCCATAAAATGCACTTAATCGAGCAAATGCCTGTACAACCCCCACTCGCAATACATGTACCAAAGCAAACTTAAGAAAATTTGCATGAAACTGAGATATGCGGACCAACCTGTGGCAATTCTCCAAGACCATACATTGGGTAAATGTAAGGCAATCCTGATTCAAAATGTGCCAAGGATTCTGCATAAAGCTTTAAGGTTGAAAAAACAAAATTAATTAATAACGAGATGATGTTTGTGATTATCAAGACTGACAAAAAATAAAAATATAATAGATCGTGAAGATGTCTTATAGTAATCTTCAGGAGTCCGTTAGGTATATAAACAAAGAATTAAGGTCAGTACACTATGAGAGTGTAATTCTAAAAGAATATCATAGAGGAAACTAAAGTAAAAATATAGATAAACATGAGCGCACCCTGATTTTCTTCACAAAATCTGTTGCTGGCATTTCTAAATAACTATCGCTAGTATAGAGTGCCAGTGCATGACCAATAAAATCAATCGTATCATCTTCAAGACCACATTTCCTGCACCAAGAGAAAGAGTAGAATGTTTATTAACAGTGTTAACCGAATGTTGAAACGCAGTCTTAGGGGCGTTCAACTTAACTTACTTTTACCATTTGAAATTCGGAAAAGATACAAAGCAACATCCCATTAAGCTAATTTTTTTTCCAGCTAATGAGCTTGTCAGCGAAAGAAATGAATGCATCACCTTTATCTGGGTTTAGTAAACCAATAGACCCTAAAATAAGCTAATCCAAACACACCATTAAGTTACAAAAAAATTATTGCAAAACAAAATACATCTAATTGATGAACCACATATTTGCCTCAACCTACCAATACAATATCATCAGTAACTTTCATACAAACTAAGCATAAGAACCCGTGCGATAAAGCAAATCGATACACCGCAGTAGCAAATCTCTGACCATATAGACACGAAACTAAAGAACGCCCAACTATAAAGAAGATTGAGCGTACTAAAAACCTTTTGCTTAGAGAACTTGAAATATACATAAATGGCGTACTAAAAACCATAAATATAAGTCAACCGGAATGCACCATTTAGAAGAAAAAAAACCCGTATCTAGAGTGGTTTGAATATACCTGCTTCTTTGTACCTTAAATATCCCAGTCTTATGCCAATCAATTTTCTCCAGAGGATCTCCTACATGTCATTTTAAAATAAGAGTATGAAATAGGAGTAATAGGCACAAAAATACAATGTCAGTTGGTACAACAGCACATGCACAAGTCTGTTGTCATACACGCCGAATGAGCTTAGCCAGATAGCATCCATGAGCCGAATATCTCCAATCTACACATTAATGATGAAATTAGCAACACCCTAAGATTGTTACTGACTTGCTAACAATTGATATAAAAAATGTTGCTTTTACTGATACTTAACATGTTGTTTAAAAAATCAATTAGGAAACAATTTAGTAAAAACATAACCGATTTGTTCAATATCATGAATCATACCATAAATCAATTGTAAAAACTGTTTCCTGATGAATCATACCTCAATCAAATCGATGGTGAATCATACCATAGCCGATTTGTTTAATATCATGAATCATTTTGGTTCCCTTGATTTTCAGTTTCCATTGATTTGTTAATCAAATTAATCATCGCAGCAACTCTAATGCCTTGATTTTCGGCTGCCTTGATTTTGAATAAAATGTGTGTTTTGTGTTTTTGTTTTGGGAAAGTGGAACCGAAGGTAGAATAAAAAGTTGAAGTTAATTAGGTGATGACGTGGATTTGTTGAGCTGGCTTTTTCTATGAGCTGGCTTTAGTGAGGTGTCAAATTTCAAAAAAACTTTCGTTTATTATATATATAGATAGGGTTGAATGTAAAGCAGAGTTATATTTTTATAGGCCAATATAATTTACATTCAAACCAAAACCATGTAAAAGAATCTGATTTATATTTATTTATTTATTTATTTATTTTATTACCTTTTTTTTTTTTTTTTTTTTTAGATTTAAGCGTAAAATTCTCAATTTTTATAAATTTTAATAACTTTATAAACTTAGAATCGAAATAGAAGAGAAGGCCTTTCTTTCTCAAAGTCAACTTTCTCCTTTCCCTTCTTACTTTAGAAATATTGCAGCTAGCGTGCTGGACTAATATAATAGAAAGTCAAGGCTCTTCTCTTGTTCTACGAATCTACAACTCTCTTTACTGAGCGAGACTCCATCTATATCCCTACTAGTGGTTATTCTTTCCAGGCCATTTGTTTGACAGCTTAAACTAGACCCCACTTTCGATTAGATAGGTTTCGGTCTTAATTAAGATAGGTCAAGGGCGCGTCGGAACGGTCGGTAGCTACTTAGTCTCATCCGAGAGTCTAATCACTTTATAGTTTTCTTAAAAGGTTTTTTTATTATTGTCGTTATCTTTAAAATTATTATGTTCATTATCATATTATATTATTCTTAATACCAGCATGTTTATGAAATACGTTTGACATGGTGTTATGATCCAACGACTTATAATATATCCAAAAATTATTAATTATACAACCTCGTGTTTGATAACCCGTTACGTACATGGGTTAAATAATTAAATACCACCAACATTATTAAAAGTCTTGTATATTAAAGTCGAAGTTCAAACCAAATTCAATTCATATATAAACGCAATTTTCATCAATGATGAGTAGATCCAGTGGTAGGATCTTGACTTGGTGACCGTGAGGTCTCAAGTTCAAACCCCACTTAGGTCATCTTTGAGATATTAGGAAGTCCCTCTATGAGGGCTTGACTTTGGAATACTCAGGTCAAGTCTGAGGGGGCAGGGTTTATCCCTATTAATCGTCGTACCTTCGGACGGATTAGTAGGGGGTTCTCCCCCCATCGGGTATTTGAACAAGGCTTTCCACTTCGAGGGAGCTCTCTAGCGCGGGCCCGGTTAAGACAACATAAGCTAGACCTCTCGCTGTCGAATCCCGACACGAAGTTTCAAAGAAATTCACCTTTCAAAAAAAAAATATAAACGCAATTTTCACCTCCTTTAAATGAAATCTAAAAGTTCAACCAAACAAGGCCAGAAGTTCCACGACACTAATGCAAGCCTGTAAGGTATGTTTCATGCCCTCATTATGTCATTACTTTATGCTTAAAATACTACAAATTGATTATGTTTAACTGGTTATGAGTCGTGTACTCATGTTTCATACCTTCGCTGTCATTAATTCATGCTTAAAATACCATAAGACCATTTCCAATGGATAACACAATCTTGCGTTAAAGAGCAAAAAATCCCACGTTAACTTGCGTTAATTGTTGGGACGAGCTGCGTTAAGGCCACGTTATAACGCAGCGTTAAACTCTTAACGCTGCGTTAAGGGTACTATGCATAAAAAAAAAAAAAAAAAAAAAAAAAAAAAAAAAAAAAAAAAAAATCACTTTGCCCCCTTTTAAGGGTAGTTTGTGTAAAAAAAATATTTGATATAAAGGTGAGTTAAGGTGTGTTAAAGCTGAGTTATTGTTGGGTGTGTTAAAGCTGAGTTATTGTTGGGTGTGTTAAAGCTGACGTGGCAGTGCCTTAAAATTTAAAGTTGAGTTATTGTTGAAAGTGGTCTAATAAGATTTATCTGTTTAATTGAATGAGGAATTGCTTCATGCATAACATACCGTATTAATTAGGACTAGAGCTGAACAAAATCAATCGAAAATCGAATCGAACTGACAAACGGGGCAGAACTGAACCGACCTTATTCGATTTGGTTTTTTAGTTTTACTGTATATAATTAGGGTTTCGGTTTCGGTTTTACTCGATTCGGTTCGGGTCAAAAACTAGAAAAATACACCTAAACTATATGTTTCGGTTCGGTTTCGGTTTTGCTAGGTTAACTTCGGTTCAGTTCTCGGTTCATGTTTTCCTCAAAATCGGTTTTCGTTTCGGGTTGGGTTTGGTCGGTTCGGTTCGGTTCGGGTGACCCGTTGCTTAGTCCTAATAAGGATTGGCGGTATATCGGGTCCTTGAGGACCTGATCCACTAACAAACCAAAGTGTGATCTACTAAAGAATGAAAGTGTGATCCAGTGACGAACCTAAGTGTAATCTGTTAGTTTTATGAATATAATTAATAGTCGTATGTTAGGATCGAACTCGAGACTACGGGATTGCACGCTTTACGTATGAGAATTAAAGAATAATAATTATATATAAAATGTTATATTTAATTATTTATTACACAAAATACATAACGACCGTTAGTAATTAACGGATATTGACTAACGACCGTTAACTAATAAAAGGAAAAAATTATGAATGAATAATTGGAAAGTCAAGAAAGATCCGGAAACCCTCTTTGGGTTTAGGGCCGATCGGCTAGGGGTAGGAATTCCTATTCCTAGTCCAACTTGTTCTCCAAGTTATTCACCCTATATAAACAAAGGCAAGGGTTATTGTTTTATATCTCTTGTGCACACACACACAACCCTAAACTTTGTTTTCTCTCTTTGTTTTTTTTCCTTGGCCGATCGTACAAACACCCTTGCAAGGGTTCGATCGAATTTTGTTGTTTAAACAAAACGTTTGGTTTAATTTTGTGTTCTTTAACTAGCATTACTTTAATTCGTTATAGTACGTGTGTACAAGAACGTGGTACTAACACACTATTGTTAGTATCTTGGATTGAATTGCAAAAACGGTAAGGGGCAATTCTTATAATCCGTATAAACCTTAATTAGGGTTCATCTTGATTGCTAGCTTGGAATTGCAAGAGGTCATATACTTTTATGTTTGGTTAATTATTTACATGTTATTGATCCTTATGCTTCCGCTATACTTGATGTTTATGTGTTTAATTATGTATGACATGTTATTAAATTCCAACAGTGGCATCACGAGCCTTGTATTAATGTTTAATTAATTACCAAAAACACGTAAAAAAACGAATCTTGGATTGTGTTTAATTATATATGACGAATTTTAGGGTTTAAGAAAATTTGAAACCCTAAATTTAGGGGGGGGGGGGGCGATTGCCTCAAATAATAAAAATAAATTTTTTTTTGTTTTTTAATTGAATTAGAAACCCTAGGATTGCATGATATAATTACGTGTTAATTGTATGCGATCTTGTGACTTATTGTCAATATTTGTTATGTGATTTCCATGATGGAACGTGCATGTTTTGTCATGGAATTATTGTCTATATGGATTAATTGTTAAGTTTAACACATGTATTTAATTGATAAATCTCGAATTGAGGAAGACTTCAATTAATTAAATAATCAATTATGTGCAATATGACATATTTTTTAGCTATGGTTTACGCAATTGATTCGTTAATGCATGTGGTTCACTTGCCTTTGTAAGTGAGAACCATAGTTAATATATGTATTATTTAACCTAGAATTGATTATTAATAGGTTTTATCGAATTAGTTTGCATGTGGCTAATTGTTTACATACATTAATTGTTAAGTTATATGCGCATTATTTAAGTGTTATTTTTTGTTATTACTTGTTTGTTTATTTGTTTGACATGTTTATAAACAAAGGGTAATTTTGAATAGAAAAATAATACTGACAAAATAATGGTGCAATATGATTTGGTTTTGAAGAGTTAAATTTTTAATAGTTTAATTGAGTGATGAGTTTTGTACCAATAGTAAGAACGGCTCACCTAATTGTGACAAACTATAAGAGGGGTTTAAGGAGGGTACGCATTAAATTGTGACTTTAAAGAAACGGGTTTTTAATAGCTTTTGGCTAACCTTAGTTTCCCCGCTCCTTTGTGCGTCAAATTGAAGTTTTAATTTCACGCGCCACTTTGTGGTAATTATCCGAACCACTAAGTCTTTCGACTTATGCAAAAGTACGATATAATGGACGACAATTAAAGGTAAATTCTTTGATTGGTGAACCCAATACCTCAATCAAAACTTTGTTAATTTAATCTTAGTGAATCGGTTAATAAAAAGTTTTTTTTATTAAAACCTATGTTATGAAGTTGTATGTATGCTTCTTCATACATAATTTTTTGATTACATACATCAAAACCTAGTACCCTTTAATTTAACTTTATGACAAATAATTATAAGGAACACTTGAAGTCACCATTTAGCCTAAGTGAGACCTAGCTAGATTGTGATGACAAGGTAAATTTCATGACTACGTGAGACGTACATGAGAATTTGCAGTTTCTAAATTATATGACTTAATTGAGTTGTTAGTGAGACCTAGAACTTAAGGCATAAGATGGGGATGAAACATGTTTACAATGCAACTAGGTTTGGCAATTGTAAATCCCATGATGATCTAGAAATTGGAAATTGTTTGCCAATTATTGTTCGACAATTACCTTATTGAATACTTTCATTGCTAGCAGATCAACTGGTGTAATGAAACTATGTCAATTTGGATTCTAGTTTTCAAGAAAATTCTATGGTTATATGAATATTTCCTTGCGTATTTTATTTTCTTGAAAAATTGTATTATCGAAAATACTAATATTTGAACTTTTTTATCTGTAGAAATGGCTAAAACAATAACACTACTTTAAGTTCTACGTTCAGAACTTTCTTTGAACGAGAAAAATTGACTGGCTCTCAGAATTTCAATGACTGGTTTCGCTCACTCAGGATTGTCCTGCGAATGACAAATCAACTGGAATATTTGTATAAGCCTTGTCCTGCTGAACTTGCTGCTACTGCAACTGATGTTGAAAAAGCAGCATGGAAAGTTGAGTATAAAACACATAATGATGTGATTTGCATGATGCTGGGAATGATGACACCTGCTTTACAAAAGCAGTTTAAGAATTTTTTCCCTTATGACATGCTCAACGAACTCAGACGTATGTTTGAGAAACCTCAAGCTGTTGAAATCTATGATTTGATCGATGCTCTTCACAGCTGCAAGCAGGCAGATGATAAACCTGTAAGTGCACATGTGTTGGAAATGAGGGGTTACATGGACCAACTACATGAACTTGGCAAAATCTATGAACAAGATATTGCTATTAACTTAATCAATAGATCCCTGAATAAGGAATTTAATGGTTTTGTGTGTAATTTCAATATGCACTCCGTGGGAAAGACAGTTAGTGAATTGCACATATTGCTTATTGATTACGAGAAAGGTTTACCACAGAAGGCTCCTACACCCCAAGTACTAGCTATTAAGGGTGGTAGGATTAACAAGCCAAAACCGCAAACGAACAAGAAGGGTAAAGGCAAAGGTAAAGGTGATAAGGGAAAGCAAGTTATGTCTTATCAACCTGAACCTCAGAAATACCCTCCTAAGAAGAAGAATAATCCCAAAAAGGATCAGGCTTGCCACTACTGTCATGTAGTGGGTCACTGGAAGAGGAACTGTCCTCTCTATCTCGAAGAGTTGCGAGCAAATAAGAACTAGAAGGCTGGGCAGGACGCCAGCACTTCAGGTAACTTATTTATGATTGAATTATTTACTCTAAATCATAAAATTAATTCCTGGGTATATGATACTTTATTTATGATTGAATTATTTACTCTAAATCATAAAATTAATTCCTGGGTATATGATACTGGATGTGGTATTCATATTTGTAATACACTACAGGGGTTTAGAGTGGAAAGGAAGCTTGCCTATGGGGAGCAATATCTGCATGTGGGAAATGGAGCACCTGCAGCTGTTGAAGCCATAGGAGTGCTTAATTTAGTTTTGCCTTCGGGCTTAGTACTGTCATTAAACAATTGTTATTATGCACCTTCTATTATTAGAGGTGTTGTTTCCTTTTCTTTATTGTTGGATCTTGGTTTTATTCACACTATCACTAGTAATGGAATTTTCGTTTCTTTAAATGATGTTTTCTATTTTAATGGTATTGCTGTGAATGATGTGTTTGAGATTGATATGATTGATAATGTATCCAATAAAAATAATTCGATGTTTAGCATCAATAATAAGAGAATCAAGAAGGACTTGGATTCGACTTATCTTTGGCATTGTCGACTTGCTCACATAGGCAAGACTCGCATGGAAAAGCTGCAACATGATGGGCTTTTGCAAAATATCAATGATGATTCATTTGATAAATGCGAATCTTATATATCTGGGAAGATGACAAAGAAACCATTTCATAATCGTATGGAAAGGGCTTCTGATCTACTTTGTTTGATACATACTGATGTATGTGGACCACTTAGACATGTGTCAAGGAAAGGTGCTAGTTACTTCTTAACCTTTACAGATGATTTCAGCCATTATGGTTATGTTTACTTGCTTAAACCTAAACATGAGGTATTTGAAAATTTTAAGGTTTTCAAAGCTGAATTAGAATTGCAACTTGGAAAGAAGATTAAAGCTCTTCGATCCGATAGAGGTGGTGAATACCTAAGCCAAAAGTTTAAAGATTACTTAGCTGAGAATGGAATTGTTCAGCATCTCACATCTCCATATACTCCACAACAAAATGGTGTATCTGAGAGAAGAAATCGTACATTGCTAGACATGGTCTGATCAATGTTTAATCTTACAACTCTTCCTTTATCTTTTTGGGATTATGCTTTAGAATCTGCAGTCCGTATTCTAAATATGATTCCGACCAAGAAGGATGATAAGACACCATACGGGATATGGAATGGTAAAGCTCCTAACTTGTCTTATTTAAAGGTCTGGGATTGCGAGACGTTTGTTAAACGTGACTCAGCAGATAAACTCCAACAGAGATCTGTAAAGTGTATCTTTGTAGGATACCCAAAGGAAATGGTGGGTTACTACTTTTACTACCCACCTGAAAACAAAGTAATTGTTGCTAGGTATGGAGACTTTCTAGAAAAGGATCTCATATCTCAAGAATTCAGTGGGAGAATCTATGATCTGGAAGATGATCATGTAGATACATTACCTTCTGAAAACACTAGCGAACTTCCTGTGAAACCTGAAAGTTTGGGACCTCCACCTGAAGTTGTTCCCATTCGCAAGTCTTCAAGGACTGTAAAAGCACCTGAACGTCTATGTCTTAACGTAGAAGTTGAGGAAACTATATTAGGTGATCTTGGAGAACCTGCTAATTATAGGGCTGCCATGAATAATCCTGAAAAGGATAAATGGCAAATTGCTATGAATGGGAAAATGCAATCCATGAAAGATAACGATGTCTGGATTGAAGTAGACCTTCCTCCCAATGCTAAATTCGTTAGAAGTAAGTGGCTCTTCAAGAAGAAAACTGACATGGATGGCAATGTACACACCTATAAGGCTCGTCTGGTAGCTAAAGGCTTTACTCAAACCTATGGGGTTGACTACGAGGAGACCTTTTCTCTTGTAGCAGACATTAGAGCTATTAGGATTCTCATAGCTATAGCAGCGTACTGTGACTATGAGATTTGTCAAATGGATGTCAAAACCACTTCTTAAATGGTGGCCTAGATGAAGACATCTATATGGCACAGCCTGAGGGGTTTGTGAATCCACAATTTTCAAACCGTGTATGCAAACTTCAAAGATCCATTTATGGATTGAAGTAAGCATCACGGCAATGAAATAAAAGATTTGATGAAGAAATCAAAAAGTTTAGATTTACTCATAATCTTGATGAGCCATGTGTATATCACAAAGCTAGTGGGAGTGATGTAATTTTCCTTATCCTATATGTCGATGACATATTAATTATGGGAAAAGACATTCCAAGTTTGCAAAGTGTTAAGGCATATCTTGGAAAGTGTTTTTCTATGAAGGATTTAGGGGAAGCGGCATACATTCTGGGAATCATGATCTATAGGGATAGATCACATCGGTTAATTGGTTTAAGTCAAAGTGCTTACATTGACAAAATAATGAAGAGATTCAATATGCAAAATTCCAAGAAAGGATATTTGCCAATGGAAGTAAAGCATGGCTTATGTAGCGAAATGTGTGCTTCAACACCTGCAGAGGTGCCATACATGAGTAATGTTCCTTATGCTTCGGCTGTAGGATATATCATGTATGCTGTTAGATGCACAAGGCCAGATGTGGTGTTCGCTCAAAATATCACCAGTCAAATTTAAACAGAATCGAGGTAAGCTTCACTGGATTGCTGTTAAACATATTCTTAAGTATCTAAGAAATACAAAAGATATGTTTCTAGTATATGGTGGAAATCCAGCTGCAGAACTTGATGTTACATGTTTCTGTGATGCGTCCTGGCAATGTGACAAAGATGATGCGAAGTCTCAGACGGGTTATGTCTTTGTTATCAATGGAGGAGCAGTAGATTGGAAGAGCAAGAAGCAGAGTACAATTGCAATGTCTGTGACAGAAGCTGAATACATAGCTGCTTCAGACCCTGCTATGGAGGCTGTTTGGATTAGGAAATTCATTTCAGGGCTTGGTGTTATGCCTTCAATTGAATTGCCTATTAATGTATATTGTGACAATTCTGCTGCAATCATATTTGCCAATGAATCTGGAATCATGAAGGGCACCAGACATTTTCTACGGAAATATCACTATGTTCGAGAGCAAGTCCGCATAGGTGAAATTAACTTACTGAAAGTTCACACATATGACAACTTAGCTGATCCTTTCACTAAGGCTTTACCTAGAGAAAAGCTTACTGAACAGGCCAATGGCATTAGACTTTGTTTAGCTAGTAGTTTCATACATAACTGTGATTAGTATTTGGATAAAGGACATTGTAAACAATTATTATCTATTAATGAAATAAAGTATTTGTTATGTTTATTTTTCATTCTTTAATATATTGTATCCTATATTTGCATGTTTAATCCGTGAATAATTTAGTTATTCTAAATCGTCCGTTGTCAATTAATGATATGGGAATATCATTAAACTAAGACAAATGTGAGTTTTGGTATAATATACTTGAAAGTATATTAATGCGTGGACATGCCAATTTTACATGATATTCAATGAATTGAATATAGGACTTATCCCAAAGTACATGATTGTACTTTATGGATCTTGTCATTAATTAATCATGAATAGTTATCCTCAGACTTGAGATACCAGAGAACTGTCATGGATGTAGTGCATTTTTGTGAAGCAATCTAACGCTATACGTAACTGGTAGTTATAAGGATTGTTTTCAGATATGTTGCAAATTTCGTGAGTTTTGCTTGTAGTCAATAAAGAGTTTTTTCCTTCAAATTCGTTTTGGAGTTTAATACTGTTAGGCCCCTCGTAGGGTTGACAAGATGTTTGCGTGGCCACGCCCAAGATTTTCTGAAATACGTTCAGAAGATTTGGTAATTTGCTCAATAAAAAACAACGAGAAACATAATAGTTGAATAAAGAACGACTTAGATCCATATATTTATTTAACATGGTATTAGTGACAAAAGGATAATAATAATGATGAATAATTAAAAGGTTTTTTCCAGGAGACCTTACTCGAGTTGCACTTGAGGCATCGAAGTGTTGCTAGACGCTAACCGATGTGATTACACTATTAAAATATGTCCAAGTGGGAGCTGTTAGTTTTATGAACATAATTGATGAGACGAAAAGTGTACCGCTTTTAGGGGGTCATTTAAGCCCTAATTCGTGATTATTTGATCAAATATTGCCCTAAATCATTCCTTTTGTCATTTTAGGTACTTTGGAGAAGAAACCTGGAAAAGGAAGCATTTTGGACGTTTTTGGAGCGAAAAGTGAAGAAAACGGCAAAGTCTCCAAAAATCAAGCTGGAAACAGAGCTTGACGGCGTCACGCTTTGTAGGTGACGGCGTCACGTACTGGCAAAAGGATGAATATGAATTTACACGTGACGCGCCAGAAGGTTTTGTGACGGCGTCACGTGTTAATGGATGTAGGCCGTCAAGTGTTAAGTTAAAGAGAAACGAGCCAGAGGATTTTTGAAGGTGACGGCGTCAGGATCATAGACCTGACGACGTCAGATGATATAAAGTGACGGCGTCAAAGTATTCTTACACGAGAAGGAACCTTAGTGAAACCGCCACAAGTTAATCAAGACAATCATAACTCGCGCGCGGAGTAGCTGTCACTGTTTTGGCCATAAAATCTTCATACGAACTCGGATTTAGGTGATTCAAGAGGCCACGGAATCGGGACGAAAAGATCTACAACTTGGTGAAAAAGGGGAGCTGACGCCGTCACTTGTAAAGGCTGACGCCGTCAGATCGATGCGGAAAAAAAATCAGCTATAAGTACAACATCACAACTTCACTTTTTGAAAGCCCTAAACCCTAAGTCCGATTCTAGGGTTTAGGTAGGTGTTTTTCCAGCAACTTAGAGGGTTTCAATCATTTCATAAACATCAAATATTGGTTTGTTGATTCTAACTTAATTATGTCTTTCATTATTATGGTTGTTTGCCCTTCATTAATCATGCTTTGCTAATTCACCTTATGTCTACTTATGATTGTGTGAAACTTGTATATAATTAATTAGATCTTATTGATTCCTTGTTGATGTATGTGTCTATCGTCATCAATAAAGGTGTGACACTTCAATAGATCTAATTGGTTTAGCTTATAATTCTTGTTTCCTATTGTCTCTTGTTTGATTGGGTGATATCGATGTTAGGCTTAAGAAAACTGGCTAAACTCCTATACGGTAACTTGCTTGAACGTCTTAAGAAACATGAACCAATGCGTACTAGGTTTATTTGGTTGTATTTAATGCATGAGCGAATTCTAGTGATCCCATGTTAGGAGCTTCTTAGCCGGCTCGACATAGGAGTGAAGTAGGAGCTTATAGAGTTGGGGAAGTACGTACGCCACCCCACGAATGGTATTAAGGAATACAACCCGTCAATTAAAACAAGGTGTGACAATTCAATAGGTAGAATTGGATAGCTAGCAAGGAGTAATACATCATAGGTAGATACGCTTCACTTCCCTTGTAGAACCCTAGTTTACTTTCCTGCACATTAGTTTAATTTAGTAGCTTTTGGGTTAGTTGATTAGCAACTAATTCCGCCCCTTCTTCCAAAACCAGAGATTTTTACTTGCTTTCCATAAAATATAAAAATACGAAAAGAATCATCCCTCACCTTTAGACCTAGTAGATAAATTTCAATCCTAACGAACACTATTCTTTGAGTTGAACGATCAATCCCCCGGTACTTGCCACTTCACTATACTACATCGGTCAGGTACACTGCCTGGTGGGGATTGCAAACTTCTCAAGATCCCTTGAGAGGTAAAACCTGTTGTAAGGTTGCAAAACCACGCATCAATAATTAATAGTCGTATGTTAGGATCGAACACGAGACCACGGGATTGCACGCTTTATGTATGATAATTAAAGAATAATAATTATATATAAAATGTTATATTTAATTATTTATTACACAAAATACATAACGGCCGTTAGTAATTAACGGATATTGACTAACGACCGTTAACTAATAAAAGGAAAGAATTATGAATGAATAATTGGAAAGTCAAAAAAGATCCGGAAACCCTCTTTAGGTTTAGGGCCGATCGGCTAGGGGTAGGAATTCCTATTCCTAGTCCAACTTGTTCTCCAAGTTATTCACCCTATATAAACAAAGGCAAGGGTTATTGTTTTGTATCTTTTGGGCGCACACACACAACCCTAAACTTTGTTTTCTCTCTTTGTTTTTTTTCCTTGGCCGATCGTACAAACACCCTTGTAAGGGTTCGATCGACTTTTGTTGTTTAAACAAAACGTTTGGTTTAATTTTGTGTTCTTTAACTAGCATTACTTTAATTCGTTATAGTACGTGTGTACAAGAACATGGTACTAACACACAATTGTTAGTATCTTGGATTGAATTACAAAAACGGTAAGGGGCAATTCTTATAATCCGTATAAACCCTAATTAGGGTTCATCTTGATTGCTAGCTTTGAATTGCAAGAGGTACGTATACTTTTATGTTTGGTTAATTATTTACATGTTATTGATCCTTATGCTTCCGCTATACTTGATGTTTATGTGTTTAATTATGTATGACATGTTATTAAATTCCAACATAATCAATTAACGATACAAAATGTGATCCATTGACAAACCAAAGTGTGATCCACATAATAATTTGAACACCAAAGACACAAATTAATTAGGTTATTACAGTACGTACTTGTTACTTACATGGTTTAAGGTTACTATATGGGATGTTTTGATCACCAAAGACACAAATATGGTTATTACTTATATAGTTATATTATTATTGTTGTTGTTGCTATTATGTGAAATATTTTTTCTGATTAGTATTCATTAGTTACATTAAAGGACTTGCTTGTATGAACTTACTGTAGTATCCTTTCGTCTTGCTAGCTTAGAGCGTTTATATTGAACTAGTAGGGTTCCTAAGCGTTGCGGCGGCGGGTATCATGTGATTGAAATTTTTGACAAACAATGTTTTTCTATTAGTATTTATTACGGTGACAATTATTTTACATATGAACAAAAAAATAGTTTTGCATGCATGATAGAGTATTGAAGTTTTGAGGTAGATGATTATATCTTAGATGATGATATCTTATCTGAGGCCACTTAAAACTCTTTTTTCTTTTCTAATTTTGAAAGCTCGAACATAAAAAACTATATGTTTTGGAGGTAGTTTTTTTTTTTTTTTTTTTTTTTTTTTTTTTTTTTTTTTTTTTGGCCTAAGAACTCTCTAGATATATGAATCTGTTACTTTTTGTGTTTCGTATGTTTATACTATACGTAAAAAAAGAGTTGTATTTCTTAAAATTATTCACGTAAATGCCTTACAAACTTTAGGAAGAGTGTGTCTTGAAGCTTGATTTGTTTGCACAATGTGTTTTATTAATTATACCTTTTATCAAAGGGGTGTTTTAAAGATGACATTAATTATAAATGTTGACCGGTCAATATGTGTAAGTGTTTATGCATAAATTAATTGTACATATAGCTTAAATAGTTGTATATGCCTAAAATCTATATACGGAAGTCTTAAAAAATTAGAAGAGATAGAGTGTTAAATGATTTATAAGTAGTTTAGATTTGACGTTCGAAAAAAAAGTAAAAGGACTAAACTTTGAAAATAAATACGTAAATGAATATACTTGTTTGCTACTTATAAATTCATCCCAAACTAAGAGCAGCTACACTCATAATATATAAGACTACCTCCAATGCTTCAATTGTTGAGGACGCATTTGGTGACGTGGAGGAAGCATTAGGAAGGATGGAGTGGAGAGGAAGCATGAAGGGGAAGCACATACTTGGCCAAGTGCACTCAAATGCATCCACTAGTAGGCCCCACATGAATTAAATATAATTTTTTATTAAAAAAAAAAAGCCACATACTTTATAAAAAAAAAGCCACTAAAGTTTTTAATCTAAAATTAAAAAAGAAATGATGATGTGGAAGAGAGAGGTTGCATGTGGAATGGATGGGTTGGAGTTAAAAAGAGGAGAGATAATGCATGTAGGAAGGATGAGTAAAAAGCTGATGTGGCAGTGATGACTAGGATGCATGTAGTAAATGCAGGCCGTTCCATTGCGGGTAGTCTTAGTGCAAAAGTAGTTAAGGAGTGTTTTAGACTTGTCCTTTTTGAATTGATCACAATATGTGTTCCCAATGAAAATCTAGCTCTGCACAGCATATGTGTTTTATTAAGCATCAGACTGAATTATCTGTGCAAAACCATAGGAGTTGAATATTTATAGGGTTATACTATACAAGCCCCCCTTATGATGTCATATCATAGGGGACAAAGAGAATCTTCTTTTGATTTTGCAGTATAACACAGTTTTCTGTCAGTTTATGTTCCGTACTTTCAGGTTTATAGTTTTTTGATATAAATAAAATTATAAAAATAAAAAAAAGCGGGGGGGGGGGGGGGGGGGGGGGGGGGGGCTTGTATAACTTGTCCCTATTTATACCATCGATTTATATTTGTCTTTTTGTCAGAAGATGGAACACGTTCATGGGTCAAGTAAAGCATCCAAGTTTGCTCAAAAAGATGTTATTAGTCGCATGCCGGATGAAGTGATAACTCATATTCCGCAATGTTTGCCATTACAGGACGCTGTGAAGACTGGTATCTTGTCGAGCTACTGGAGGTCTAAATGGACTATGATCACCCAACTCGTATTTGACGAGGACTTTTATGAGTATTTACAAGAGAAAGAAAAGGAAACATATTATGGAAGGATTATAAGTAGGCTGCTTCTTCATCTTAAAGGTGCCATAACAAAGTTTGACCTCTATATACTAGAGGAAAACAATGTATTGGATGCTGAGGATATTAATAATTGAGTTATGTTCTTGTCTCGAAAAGGAATTGAGGAGTTCATACTTATAAATATGCCAGAAACACCACTTAATTTGCATACCTATCTCCTCTTGTCAAAAGCTGAAACATTTGAAGCTCTATAACTGGATGTGGTATTCACATTTGTAATACACTACAGGGGTTTAGAGTGGAAAGGAAGCTTGCCTATGGGGAGCAATATCTGCATGTGGGAAATGGAGCACCTGCAGATGTTGAAGCCATAGGAGTGTTTAATTTAGTTTTGCCTTCGGGCTTAGTACTGTCATTAAACAATTGTTATTATGCACCTTCTATTATTAGAGGTGTTGTTTCCTTTTCTTTATTGTTGGATCTTGGTTTTATTCACACTATCACTAGTAATGGAATTTCTGTTTCTTTAAATGATGTTTTCTATTTTAATGGTATTGCTGTGAATGATGTGTTTGAGATTGATATGATTGATAATGTATCCAATAAAAATAATTCGATGTTTAGCATCAATAATAAGAGAATCAAGAAGGACTTGGATCCGTCTTATTTTTGGCATTGTCGACTTGCTCACATAGGCAAGACTCGCATGGAAAAGCTGCAACATGATGGGCTTTTGCAAAATATCAATGATGATTCATTTGATAAATGCGAATCTTATATATCTGGGAAGATGACAAAGAAACCATTTCATAATCGTATGGAAAGGGCTTCTGATCTACTTTGTTTGATACATACTGATGTATGTGGACCACTTAGACATGTGTCAAGGAAAGGTCCTAGTTACTTCTTAACCTTTACAGATGATTTCAGCCGTTATGGTTATGTTTACTTGCTTAAACATAAACATGAGGTATTTGAAACATTTAAGGTTTTCAAAGCTGAATTAGAATTGCAAATTGGAAAGAAGATTAAAGCTCTTCGATCCGATAGAGGTGGTGAATACCTAAGCCAAAAGTTTAAAGATTACTTAGCTGAGAATGGAATTGTCCAGCATCTCACATCTCCATATACTCCACAACAAAATGGTGTATCTGAGAGAAGAAATCGTACATTGCTAGACATGGTCTGATCAATGTTTAATCTTACAACTCTTCCTTTATCTTTTTGGGATTATGCTTTAGAATCTGTAGTCCGTATTCTAAATATGATTCCGACCAAGAAGGTTGATAAGACACCATACGGGATATGGAATGGTAAAGCTCCTAACTTGTCTTATTTAAAGGTCTGGGATTGCGAGACGTTTGTTAAACGTGACTCAACAGATAAACTCCAACAGAGATCTGTAAAGTGTATCTTTGTAGGATACCCAAAGGAAATGGTGGGTTACTACTTTTACTACCCACCTGAAAACAAAGTAATTGTTGCTAGGTATGGAGACTTTCTAGAAAAGGATCTCATATCTCAAGAATTCAGTGGGAGAATCTATGATCTGGAAGATGATCATGTAGATACATTACCTTCTGAAAACACTAGCGAACTTCCTGTGAAACCTGAAATTTTGGGACCTCCACCTAAAGTTGTTCCCATTCGCAAGTCTTCAAGGACTGTGAAAGCACCTGAACGTCTATGTCTTAACGTAGAAGTTGAGGAAACTATATTAGGGGATCTTGGAGAACCTGCTAATTATAGGGCTGCCATGAATAATCCTGAAAAGGATAAATGGCAAATTGCTATGAATGGGAAAATGCAATCCATGAAAGATAACGATGTCTGGATTGAAGTAGACCTTCCTCCCAATGCTAAATTCGTTGGAAGTAAGTGGCTCTTCAAGAAGAAAACTGACATGGATGGCAATGTACACACCTATAAGGCTCGTCTGGTAGCTAAAGGCTTTACTCAAACCTATGGGGTTGACTACGAGGAGACCTTTTCTCTTGTAGCAGACATTAGAGCTATTAGGATTCTCATAGCTATAACAGCGTACTGTGACTATGAGATTTGTCAAATGGATGTCAAAACCACCTTCTTAAATGGTCGCCTAGATGAAGACATCTATATGGCGCAGCCTGAGGGGTTTGTGAATCCACAATTTTCAAACCGTGTATGCAAACTTCAAAGATCCATTTATGGATTGAAGTAAGCATCACGGCAATGGAATAAAAGATTTGATGAAGAAATCAAAAAGTTTGGATTTACTCATAATCTTGATGAGCCATGTGTATATCACAAAGCTAGTGGGAGTGATGTAATTTTCCTTATCCTATATGTCGATGACATATTAATTATGGGAAAAGACATTCCAAGTTTGCAAAGTGTTAAGGCATATCTTGGAAAGTGTTTTTCTATGAAGGATTTAGGGGAAGCTGCATACATTCTGGGAATCATGATCTATAGGGATAGATCACATCGGTTAATTGGTTTAAGTCAAAGTGCTTACATTGACAAAATAATGAAGAGATTCAATATGCAAAATTCCAAGAAAGGATATTTGCCAATGGAAGTAAAGCATGGCTTATGTAGCGAAATGTGTGCTTCAACACCTGCAGAGGTGGCATACATGAGTAATGTTCCTTATGCTTCGGCTGTAGGATATATCATGTATGCTGTTAGATGCACAAGGCCAGATGTGGTGTTCGCTCAAAATATCACCAGTCAAATTTAAACAGAATCCAGGTAAGCTTCACTGGATTGCTGTTAAACATATTCTTACGTATCTAAGAAATACAAAAGACATGTTTCTAGTGTATGGTGGAAATCCAGCTGCAGAACTTGATGTTACATGTTTCTGTGATGCGTCCTGGCAATGTGACAAAGATGATGCGAAGTCTCAGACGGGTTATGTCTTTGTTATCAATGGAGGAGCAGTAGATTGGAAGAGCAAGAAGCAGAGTACAATTGCAATGTCTGCGACAGAAGCTGAATACATAGCTGCTTCAGACGCTGCTATGGAGGCTGTTTGGATTAGGAAATTCATTTCAGGGCTTGGTGTTATGCCTTCAATTGAATTGCCTATTAATGTATATTGTGACAATTCTGCTGCAATCATATTTGCCAATGAATCTGGAATCATGAAGGGCACCAGACATTTTCTACGGAAATATCACTATGTTCGAGAGCAAGTCCGCATAGGTGAAATTAACTTACTGAAAGTTCACACAGATGACAACTTAGCTGATCCTTTCACTAAGGCTTTACCTAGAGAAAAGCTTACTGAACATGCCAATGGCATTAGACTTTGTTTAGCTAGTAGTTTCATGCATAACTGTGATTAGTATTTGGATAAAGGACATTGTAAACAATTATTATCTATTAATGAAATAAAGTATTTGTTATGTTTATTTTTCATTCTTTAATATATTGTGTCCTATATTTGCATGTTTAATCCGTGAATAATTTAGTTATTCTAAATCGTCCGTTGTCAATTAATGATATGGGAATATCATTAAACTAAGACAAATGTGAGTTTTAGTATAATATACTTGAAAGTATATTAATGCGTGGACATGCCAATTTTACATGATATTCAATGAATTGAATATAAGACTTATCCCAAAGTACATGATTGTACTTTATGGATCTTGTCATTAATTAATCATGAATAGTTATCCTCAGACTTGAGATACCAGAGAACTGTCATGGATGTAGTGCATTTTTGTGAAGCAATCTAACGCTATACGTAACTGGTAGTTATAAGGATTGTTTTCAGATATGTTGCAAATTTCGTGAGTTTTGCTTGTAGTCAATAAAGAATTTTTTCCTTCAAATTCGTTTTGGAGTTTAATACTGTTAGGCCCCTCATAGGGTTGACAAGATGTTTGCGTGGCCACGCCCAAAATTTTCTGAAATACGTTCAGAAGATTTGGTAATCTTGCTCAATCAAAAACAACGAGAAACATAATAGTTGAATAAAGAATGACTTAGATCCATATATTTATTTAACATGGTATTAGTGACAAAAGGATAATAATAATGATGAATCATTAAAAGGTTTTTTCCAGGAGACCTTACTCGAGTTGCACTAGAGGCATCGAAGTGTTGCTAGACGCTAACCGATGTGATTACACTATTAAAATATGTCCAAGTGGGAGCTGTTAGTTTTATGAACATAATTAATAGTCGTATGTTAGGATCGAACACGAGACCACGGGATTGCACGCTTTATGTATGAGAATTAAAGAATAATAATTATAGATAAAATGTTATATTTAATTATTTATTACACAAAATACATAACGGCCGTTAGTAATTAACGGATATTGAGTAACGACCGTTAACTAATAAAAGGAAAGAATTATGAATGAATAATTGGAAAGTCAAAAAAGATCCGGAAACCCTCTTTAGGTTTAGGGCCGATCGGCTAGGGGTAGGAATTCCTATTCCTAGTCCAACTTGTTCTCCAAGTTATTCACCCTATATAAACAAAGGCAAGGGTTATTGTTTTGTATCTTTTGGGCACACACACACAACCCTAAACTTTGTTTTCTCTCTTTGTTTTTTTTCCTTGGCCGATCGTACAAACACCCTTGTAAGGGTTCGATCGACTTTTGTTGTTTAAACAAAACGTTTGGTTTAATTTTGTGTTTTTTAACTAGCATTACTTTAATTCGTTATAGTACGTGTGTACAAGAACATGGTACTAACACACAATTGTTAGTATCTTGGATTGAATTGCAAAAACGGTAAGGGGCAATTCTTATAATCCGTATAAACCCTAATTAGGGTTCATCTTGATTGCTAGCTTGGAATTGCAAGAGGTACGTATACTTTTATGTTTGGTTAATTATTTACATGTTATTGATCCTTATGCTTCCGCTATACTTGATGTTTATGTGTTTAATTATGTATGACATGTTATTAAATTCCAACATAATCAATTAACGATACAAAATGTGATGCATTGACAAACCAAAGTGTGATCCACATAATAAAGGACGATACAAAAGGATGATCCAAAAGACGTCGACTTGAAGAATGCTAGTGGGACAAATGTGTTTGCAGGTAGGGCCCATTTCGCTTGCCTAGACAAGCGAAATAGGTGTCCACTTTGTGAAAACGCTAAAAGATTTATTTATTTATTTATTTTAATCAAATCATCTCAGTTATGTACAGTTATGTAATTTTCGCAAGATATTCACCCAAAGAAACCATAGTCTAATTTAAGACTTTGATGACATCTGACCACTAGAATACTTTGAAGCATGGTCATTTCTACTTTGAAGAGAACCTATGCAAAAGTCAGTTTAACAACAAATATAGGGCATTATAATAAAAGTTAATTACTTTATTATAGAGAAGAAATCATTTTAAAAGTGATTCTACTAGCATATTTCTATAAAATTTCTCGAATCAAATATTTGTATTCACTTATATAAGCTATATATACGTATTATATAAAAATTTGGAGGCTTTTATAACTTGAAGGTCTTGCACGACTGCATGCCTCACATACCATCATATATGGGTGCCTTGAAGATATTTATGTTTATTGTGGTATAACTATATTTTAAAGATTACATTCATCAACCGCACTACCAAAGATACGTCATTTGTTCGCATATAATTTTACACATTTTCAAATTTACGATCTTTTTATTGAGTTTGTCGCCTCTATAATATCTACGAGCGCAGAAGATCCGCAAATACATAAAATGAGGAATTAGGCAGTCGCGCAATGCGGCGGAGTCAATTCAAACAATGTTTTTTTAATGAAATAGTTGCCTAAACAATTCCTACTCAAAATTTCAAAAAAATGCATGACAACTTTTGCTAATGAAGTTTCTAAAAAAGATTTTTTTTTTTTTTTTTTTTTTTTTAATCCCAACACTAATAAAAATTCATCCACAAACTCTATTATATAAGACACCATATATATTACAACTTCTTTTTTGTTATTATGTTACTTTATAGTTGATAAAAATGAATAACTATGCAACTATAAAAGCTTGCTGCTATAAAATTCCGTTGCTATGCACGGCTATTCGTCTAGCGTCTATAAAATCTAAGAGATCGAATTTCCTTAAAGTAAACTTTTCTTTGTAGTTATCCAGTCTGGTTCATTTTTTTGTACGTTTACACCACGAATGAGAAGGGGTATTCACATGCATCAGTGGTGCTCTTCGATCTCATGCTGGAAATGAATTTCATATGTACAATGTGTCACATGTATACAAGCTATAGGTCATGATAAAACTGATATGTGCTGTTACTATAGAAAGCCAAAAATCCGCTAAAAATATTTAATAAACAAACTTTTTATAACAAGAATGAACACCTGAAAACACTAGTTGCATGATCCGTGTGTATATTATGCATTAATATTGCATTGGATTATATAATATATACTCCCTCCGTCTCAATTTAATTGTCCATATTTCCTTTTATGGATGTCTCAAATTAATTGTCCACTTTCCTTATTTAGTAAAAACTAGAAAATCTCGTGAAGGAATATTCCATTTTAGTGGTTGAAAATTAAAGTGACCCCACTTTTATTAAACTTTGTGTTTTCTCTCTCCTTACAAATAAATTGAGACGGAGGGAGTATATACTTGCATAGTATTATATGGTATCTTTGTAATATTATGATATACATAATACTATACTAGACGAGTACCCGTGCATAGCAACGGGATTTTATAGCGACACATAGTTTATTGATAAAAAAAGTTTATAGGTTATAAATGAAAAATAATAAAAGTTTGAAGATTTGGGAATTAAACATAATGTTATAAAACCCGGTTCGACCCGGGTGGTTCAACCGGTTGAACCGTTCCGGTTGAAAATTTGGTCGATTTAAACCGGGTCAACTTGCTAGGTTGGGTCGAAAATGGGTCAAATTAAACCGGTTCAACTCGTCGGGTTTGAAGCGTCCCGGGTCAACCCGGTTTGTGATTTGTATTAATTGTTTTAATTGGTTATAAATGAAAAATAATAAAAGTTTGAAGATTTGGTAATTAAACATAATGTTTTGAAACCCGGTTCGACCCGGGTGGTTCAACCGGTTGAACCGTTCCGGTTGAAAATTTGGTCGATTTAAACCGGGTCAGCTTGCTAGGTTGGGTCGAAAACGGGTCAAATTAAACCGGTTCAACCCGTCGGGTTTGAAGCGTCCCGGGTCAACCCGGTTTGGGATTTTATAGCGACACATAGTTTATTGATAAAAAAAGTTTATAGGTTATAAATGAAAAATAATAAAAGTTTGAAGATTTGGGAATTAAACATAATGTTATGAAACCCGGTTCGACCCGGGTGGTTCAACCGGTTGAACCGTTCCGGTTGAAAATTTGGTCGATTTAAACCGGGTCAACTTGCTAGGTTGGGTCGAAAATGGGTCAAATTAAACCGGTTCAACCCGTCGGGTTTGAAGCGTCCCGGGTCAACCCGGTTTGTGATTTGTATTAATTGTTTTAATTGGTTATAAATGAAAAATAATAAAAGTTTGAAGATTTGGTAATTAAACATAATGTTTTGAAACCCGGTTCGACCTGGGTGGTTCAACCGGTTGAACCGTTCCGGTCGAAAATTTGGTCGATTTAAACGGGTCAGCTTGCTAGGTTGGGTCGAAAACGGGTCAAATTAAACCGGTTCAAACCGTCGGGTTTGAAGCGTCCCGGGTCAACCCGGTTTGTGATTTGTATTAATTGTTTTAATTGGTTGTACATTGTGTATAAATCATTGTACTTTTAAGTAATGGGGTGTTTTAATAAGAGTATTAATTACATTTCATAATTTCCTTTAATAAAATTTTTCAACATTTCACATTTCTTGACTTTTCACTTTTTCACTTTTCCACTTTGACCATTTTTCCTTTATAGGTAGTATAGATATGGAATTCATATAATATAAAAATAAAGTAGTCTTAAAATGCTACTAGTATATAAAGACATGCCCATGGTATATGTTCAACACCACAACAAAAATACTAATACACAATGAATTGCTCACTCGAATTAATTGTGTCACTCGTTTCCCTATCATTTCTTTTCTTGTTCATGTTTATCAATCGAACCAAGTCGAAATCAATAGCTAAAGAAGCTCCTGAACTCGATGGTGGATGGCCTATCATCGGACATCTCCATCTGCTAGGGGGTGGCGACCAGCTTTTTTATCGTACACTCGGTGCAATGGCTGATAAATACGGGCCAGCACTTAACATCCATTTAGGGACCCGTCGTGCTTTCGTGGTTAGCAGTTGGGAAGTAGCCAAAGAATGCTTTACTATAAATGACAAAGCACTTGCTTCTAGGCCCAAAACCGCGGCTGTTAAGCATATGGGATATAACTATGCAGTCTTTGGGTTCGCGCCATATACTCCTTTTTGGCGTGAGATGAGAAAGATTGCTACCATTGAGCTACTCTCTAACCGCAGGCTCGAGATGCTTAAAGATGTAAGGTCATCTGAGATTAATACGGGTATTAATGAACTTTACGTGCGATGGAAGGAAAACTCTAATGGGCCGGTGGTTGTTGAATTGAACAAATGGTTAGAGCATATGATGCTAAACATTGTTGTTATGATGGTGGCGGGAAAGCGCTATTTTGGTGTGGGAGGTGGTGGGGAGGAGGCCGAAAGGTGTCAAAAAGCCATAAGTGATTTCTTTCGTTTGATTGGTATTTTTGTGGTGTCAGATGCGATACCTTTTCTTTGGTGGTTGGATTTACAAGGGTATGAGAAGCAGATGAAGAAGACCGCGACGGATCTTGATTTGGTGCTTGGAGGATGGCTAGATGAGCATCGGCAAAAGAAGAAATTAGATTTGGGACGAAATAAAGACGAGGTAAAAGATTTTATAGATGTGATGTTGTCACTTGAAGATGAAGGGAAACTCTCCAACATTGAGCATGATTCAGATACTAGCATCAAGTCTACCTGTTTGGTAAATTATACATGTCTAGATGGAGTTCTTTCAACAAACACCCAAAATTAATACTTTTTACAGTACATGTTGCTAATTAGTAGTAGTTTCTTTTTCATGCATCTTGCAGGCATTGATTCTAGGAGGGAGCGACACGACGGCAGGGACACTAACTTGGGCAATCTCGTTATTGTTAAACCATCCTGATGTCCTAAAGAAATTGCAACATGAACTAGACGAACACGTAGGAAAAGACAGACAAGTTGATGAATCTGATGTTAAAAACCTTGTGTATCTTCAAGCTGTAATCAAAGAAACTTTACGTTTGTATCCAGCCGGCCCGCTTTCAGGACCAAGAGAGGCAATGGAAGATTGCACGGTTGCTGGTTACAATGTCAAAGCTGGGACTCGGTTAATTGTTAATGTTTGGAAGATTCAAAGGGACGAGAGGGTTTGGAGTGATCCATCTGAATTTAAACCCGAGAGGTTCATGGGTTTAGAACATGAACATGTCGACTTGAGAGGACAACAATTTGTGTTGATGCCATTTGGTTCAGGTCGACGTTCTTGCCCAGGGGCCACATTTGGGCTCCAAGTGCTTCATCTAACATTGGCTCGTCTTGTCCATTCTTTCGAATTGGGTCCACCCAGAGGTCTCCAGGTGGATATGACTGAAAGCCCTGGTTTGACTATTCCAAAAAAGACGCCGTTAGAGGTCCTCTTGACTCCACGGCTTCCGTCCCAGGTTTATGGTTGATTGAAAATGTAATATGATATCTGATGTTTTTCATTTTACGTTTCAGAATAATTGGTATAATGTGACATTATTGTAACTGATTTTTGTAATGTGATATCTCTTTGTTGAAACTTATTCACATATTTTTTTTTTCATGATTTGGGCACCAACTTCTTACTTTTTTTCTTTCTTTTTTTTTTTTTTTTTTTTTTTAATTTTGAAATGACTGTGACGTATTTTTTATTTAATATGTACTATAACCTTGGACATATTTTCTGCTTAATATGTGCTATAGCCTTGGACACATTTAAATTTCCGTCTCGGAATCCTCCTGCACCATAACTATATGTGACGACCCACATTTATTTAGTGAAACGTTAGCTACCATACACATGGGTCAAAACCTGTAGCTTCCTAAA
Organism: Artemisia tridentata subsp. tridentata; assembly: GCA_021014915.2. Classification (NCBI taxonomy): domain Eukaryota; kingdom Viridiplantae; phylum Streptophyta; class Magnoliopsida; order Asterales; family Asteraceae; genus Artemisia; species Artemisia tridentata. The sequence goes on from CP139502.1 coordinate 264,945,720, forward strand.
TTGTATCACACTGCTCGAATTGATATACATTCGGGTCAGAACGGGTAAGTCCAAAAATGTACCAAATGACTAGTTGCGAATTTAAACAAGGGGTAAATATAGACGTGGCCCAGTCGCTAAAAGTGTTGGACTTTTGGGGATCCAAAAAAGTTGCTTTCCAAAAATGGCCCAAGCAAAAGTCGCTTAAATGTGGGAGTGACATGTGGCTGTGTACTTTTCAAGCGACTTTTTTACAGCGACTTTTTGTGAATTAAGCGACCTTCTATTTTGTCTTTTTCCGGCGAAAAAGTCAAACTTAGAAAAATATTTTTTTATTCTTTTTGATACTTCCACACCTTGAGCGACTTTTTTTAACTTTAAGCGACTGACGGCTTGTACTTTGAGCTACTTTTTTTTCCTTCCACCTTTTTGTACTTTTGTCATTAACTTTGTACTTTCCAACTTTTTTTACTTTTAATCTTTTTGTATTTTTTACCTTTTTGTATTATTTTTTAAATACTTTTAAAAATAATTTATAAACACTTTTTTATTTCAAAATATTGAGCGACTTGAAAAAATACTTAAGCTACTTTTTTTTTTTAAAACACATTCTCTTCTCTTTTTATATAATCAATTAATACACACACATTTACTAATCTTATCTTCTTCATAAAAAAATCCTCTTAAAAACCCAGATCCAGTCAAATCTCACGCTCTTCTTTTCTTAAATCATTAAAACTATCCATGGATCTGTTTCTCTTTATTGCAATGCACCACCACAACTCGAGGAGAGATAAATGATGATATTGTATTATTAGGTTGTTTTTAAATGGCTGTTAAAGATGGAGTTGGAAAAAAGACACAACAGAAGAAAAAAAATGATTTTGTTTCTAATAAGAAAAACAATGATATTCTAAGCAGCAGCAGTGATGATGATGAGTCTGATACGGAAGAAGAACAAATTGAGAGTGGGTCTTCTTCTCCTTCTTCAGATGGAGAAGATGATGCTTTTGCTAATGATGTCTTACAAGGCTCTGATGATGATGATCAAGATTTTTATTTATTTGATGCTATAATCTCTAACATTGAATTAGAATTTAGTTATAAGCTCAAGGGGGTGTTCCACTAGCTTAAACTTACTTGTTTCATGCTATAATAGTTAACAGTGGATTATAATAAGGTTTTTATGGGCTAATTGGCTTATTGAGATATAGGAAAGCCGATAAGCTCACTTTTTTTGGCTTATCCACTTAATATTATGGTTTATTCAAGCCATAAGCTCAAATGGGTAAAGCCTAAAAAGTAGGCTTATTGGCTTTCCTAAATCTCAATAGCCCACAAAATTAGCTTCATGGTCAAATTAAGTGGCAAAATTCAGAAGAAATTGATATGGGTTAGATAGTGTTGTATATCACTTAGAAGTGCAAGGAAACTTATGAACTTGGTTAAAAGAAAAATGTTATTTATACTGTTATTTTGCAAATAATTTGTTAAAAAAAAGAGATTGTGAAAATTGTTAAAAAAAAGAGATTGTGAAAATTGAGTTTTAAATACTGCACAATATTTGATATTGTTAAATACTGCACAATATTTGATATTGTTTGGTATTCTACCAAAGCCTCTAAACATCACTCTTTATATATCTCATGGACATCATTTTTCTCTCCATCTTTCAGAGTATAAACTTCATCCATCTCTCTCAATTCCTAGAATTGTATTTGAAAATTAGAACCAATTCAAAACAGGGTACAACTTGTAGAATAAACAGACTTATTTTTACGTGTTAGAAACAATCATTAAGCTCCTCTTTGTTGTCTCAAAAGCAGTCTTATTTTAACTTGTGAGATAGTTGTAAATTAAATGCCATTAAAAAAAGCAGGTAATTTTTAGGGATATAGGACAAGTGTCATACATGGTGAGCCATTGATAAGAAATACATGTAATTTCAAGAAGAGTAATTCTAAAGTATGTATTATACTGCATTAAGAGAAGAGACTGTGAAATAACAACATAATAAGCAAGCAAAACCTACCTTACCGCTGACAGAGTTAACAATCATCTTGTTCTTGTTTGCGTCACTTTGTCTCCCATGATAAGGAGATACAAGGGTTTGCCCAAAGGTACGAGACCAAATATGTTTTCCACTTGTTGACAAGAATATATTTTCACAACAAAAGTAAGACGGCATTTTCCTGGATAGAATACAATCCTTAATCATTTAGTGTACACGATCTTTCATCTCACAATCAGCTGGCAATAGTTTCCAAGACTCTTTGACATTGTAGTTTTTCATAACCCAAATGCCATAAGGACGACCATCATTGCGTTCGTAGAATATGCATAGGTGGTCTTTGAAAATGCCTAGTGCTTTACGACTTACGACGACTCCCATCATATCTCGTGTCATCAGGTTGGGGAATTTCTCTAAATTCCTCTGTAGCTAAATCGAAAGACACAATTATTTTTTTGTCCCTGTTGATATCATACATAAACCAGTGAAGAAGTGCCCCATTGAATAAAACACCACGATCGGTTAGCAAGAGATCATCAAACCTATAATTGACATGTCCAAAAAGTTTCCAAACATTTGATTTCAAAGATAAGATTTGAACAAGTGCCCCATCAGAACCTTGGTTGATGGCCATAACAAGTTTGTAATCATCATCTGTAGATGAATCATATCCAAAACCGTAACGTTCTGCGTAAACATCTTCAGGAAGTATTGGTGGCTTATACGGTTTTCGAATCTCTCGAGTCGAAGGATTGGTTAAAGCAAGTCGACCATCATATGAAGATATGCAAACAAGGCCATTAGAAGAACCTTCAATTCTCAACGAATGGTAGGATGCCCACTCATCAGGTATATTGAACCAATCTCTTTTCCTTTTTTTTATATTATTATATATATATATATATATATATATATATATATATATTATATTTATATATATATATATATATATATATATATATATCTTTTAGTCATAGCAATTCTTATGTTTCCAAGATGTTTATTATAACCTTTGTTGCAAATATGTTTACATTGAAGTTTAATAAAAGAGGGACTAGAAATCAAAGAATACCATGACTTACAAACACTTTTGCATCGAAGAACATCTTTGACAGTCAACCTCAAAAGCACTTCCTCTGCAACATCAAACAAAACCATTCCTTCTGCCAATTTTAAACCCTAGCTAATCTCTACATCAAACTATTTTTTATATCTAATAAAATACACATGACTGGCCCAATTCAACCCACCTAGCCCACATCCACAAGATTATAACTTGTCACGTTTTCTATATTTTCTTCAATGTTCAAGCTACAATGGCTCCATCAAGTAAGGCTGATAAGAAGGCAGCAGTAGATGCTGCCACATGGATGTTCAACATAACTACTTCTGTTGGGATCATCATCATCAACAAAGCCTTAATGGCCACTGTTAATACAAATATCGTCTCAAAAATGTTATTTATATTTTTCGATCTTTGCTTAGTTTTGTTAATGACAAATACAAGGTATATCTTTTAGCAAATTATAAATACTAGCTTAAGTCTCATTAATACACATTTTACATTTTGCAAGATAACTTAGAATTACAATTTTACATCTTTACAAACTTATTTCCTTAAAAGGAAACTTTATTTTTAAAGTTACACCATGACATCATGGCATACATCACAAGTGATATCTTAGTTAGATTGTGTAATATTTTGTTTAGATTCACAAGTTAGATAGTTGAGATTTGTGGATCTTGGAAGATTTGGCAAGATATGCAAGATATGAAATGATACACCAAATCCCTTAGCTGTCAATACCCACGGATCCAAGTCCAACGAAGGACGGATCCATATTTTGGGATCCGTGAGCTGGATATCAGCTTGCCTATAAATAGCAAGCTGATCATTTGGCTTTCTCATCACTCATATAGCTTAAACACACATATTCATTCAGTATATATCTTACTAACATCATTCATACTTGCATTTCACTTTGATCTTTCTTTTGTAGAAAAGAGATCAAGCTTTCAAGGATCTACAGAACCGTAATCCTTTAGTTTCACTACTGTGTGATATTGTAATTTGTTTCACACATCATTATCTATCATTTGTAATCAGTGAGTGTGGTTAGTGTTTTAGTCCTCAAAACACAAAGAGAGTAGGGAGTGGTTGTACCCTTGTAAAGAATTCGACATCTAGCTTAGTGTCGGTAAAGTATATAGGCGTTGTCAGGTTGATTCTACCTTGTAAAAGAACCCGGTGTTTAGCTTAGTACCGGAAAAAAGAAGTAAGCGACGTGTAAAGGTTTTCTCCACCTAGAAAGGGAGTTTGTTTCTTAGTGAAGGATAAACTCTCGAGTTGGAAGCTCGAGGAGTGAAGTAGGGCAAGGAAGAGAGTCCTTGTAGCCGAACCACTATAAACAACAGTGTTGTGTGGTTTGATCTTTCCTCTCTTTATCTTTTGTTTATATTGTGTGATTATTTGTTTGTGATTGTTTCCTTTGAATTAACATATAGTAACAAAGCAAATAAAACTCGAAAAATGGTAAAAACTATTCAACCCCCCTTGTAGTTTTCCACAATTGGCATCAAGAGCTACGTTACTTAAGACTTTTAAAATATATTGTATTTTAAAACTTAAAACGATCCATGGATTTTGAAAACTTTAAAGAAGGGCAATCTATGCAAAGACCACCTCTATTTGAACCAAATTGCTTTATATATTGGAAGAATCGCTTTGAGACATATGTAAAGTCAAAGACATAGATCTGTGGTATATAATTGTTGAAGGTGATTACAAGCCCATTAGTAATGATATTTCGGGTGGTCGGGATGTAGGAGCTTCTCTTACTTGTTACAGTGATGAGCAAAAGAAGTTGATTGCCAAAAACAATGAAGCCAAAATGATGCTTTACAATGCCTTACCTAAGAAAGAATATGAAAGAGTTTTTATGTGTAAAACGGCTAAAGATATTTGGCAATCTCTTATTATCACTCATCAAGGGAACTCACAAGTCAAAGATAACAAAATTGATCTTCTTGTTCAACAATATGAACAATTTGTTATCTCTGAAGATGAGACCATTGATGGTGCTTTCACTAAGTTTAATACTATTATTACATCTCTTAAAGCACTTGACGAATATTTTTCTAGTAAGAACTTTGTCAGGAAATTTCTTAGAGCACTTCATCCTAAGTGGAGAGCAAAGGTGACGGCTATTGAAGAATCCAAGGATCTCTCGAGCATGACACTAGATGAGCTCATAGGAAATCTCAAAGTTCACGAAATGGTAATGGAAAAAGACTCGAAATAGTTAAAGGGAAGAAAGAGAAAACAAAGTCCATTGCCTTGAAAGCTAGAGTTGAGTCAAGTGATGATGAAGAGTCTTGTTCAAGTAGTGAAGAAGAAGAATATGCCATGGCCGTAAGAGATTTTAAGAAGTTCTTCAGGAGACGAGGAAAGTTCGTTAAACCACCTCGTGAAGAAAAGAAATCTTTACGAAAAGACCGTGATGATAGAAAGGGCAAGTTAGATAAGAAGTGCTATAGATGTGGAGATTCTGGTCACTTTATAAGTGAATGTCCAAAGCCTCCAAAGAACAAATCTCAAAAAGCATTCGTTAGTGGAGCTTGGAGCGATAGTGAAGGAGATGATGATGATGAGCCTAAGAACAACGAAATTGCCCTTATGGCTAATGAAACAGAAGAGGTACATTCTGATTCATACTCCTCTATAGATGATGAAACCTTAGAAGTAGAATATAACAAACTATGTGATGTCACTTTAAAAATTATAAACAGAAACAAATTTTTGAAAACAAAGACAACACTTTTGAAAAATGAAGTATTTTGGCTTAAAGAAAAAGCAATACAAATTGAAAAAGGTAAAGGTAGTAAAGAAACATGTGTTTCTTGTCAAGAACTAAAACTTAAATTAGAAACCTTAAGATCCACACAGGAAGATTTAATCAAACAAAATTCAAAGTTTAAAAAGTTTGACATAAACATAAGTTGTGTAGATGAAATAATGAAAATGAAAAAACTACCTCATGATAAAACAGGACTAGGCTTTATGAAATTAGGAACCTTAAGTGACCATAAGGAATAGACTGTGAATAAAACTGTTTCAACCAATGTAAAACCCTCATTTTTCTATTCAGTTGAAATACCTAAATTACCCTCTAGTTTAATTTTTTTTACAACACATAAAGTATATATAAAACAAAAAATTAAATTAAAAAAATCCATAACCTAACTACATTAAAATAGACACTTGTGCATGCTATACTAAGAAATATCACCCGTGCAAAAGTTATAGCAAAAGGGCCAAATATATTTTAAAAGTTTGTACACAATTTAAGCCTACAAAATATGACTAGATTCATTGTGGATTATAAAATAAGAAATTGGTCCCATATGATCCCTATTACACGGCCAACTTTCCAGCCCAAAAATTCCCTTATTTCTCCATATAATGACCGAACTATACTCATTCAAAAATTCACCCATAAACCCTAAACAAACCTAAGTGGCGGCAGCATAATGTTGATTCCATTTGAGTGGTGCAAAGATGGTACAAAGGAGGCGTGCTAGGGCCAAGCAAAGCTGTGTTTGATCGTGGTAATCTTGTGGCTTGATCGTGAGTCTTGGGTAGCACTAATAGGTGTGGGTTTGTGAATCCTAGATCTGATCTGTTTAGTGGATTTAACATGATTTGATATGATTTGTCTGGTGACTGGTGCTTATGTGCAATACACGCCTTTCACATATATCTGGGAGCTAGCTACTCCATTTGAAGAATGAGGACACCCCTCATATTATCTGATTATCTGAGAGGTCTCCCCTCTATATGATTATGAAGATTTATGGTTACGATATGATATGATCTGTTTCTGGGCTCGTGGTGGATTACTATCCCTTTTCTATTTCCTTTATACTTATTCATTGACTTATCCCATTAACCATATTACATCTGTTTGACCTTTGTTTCTGTTATTCTGTACTATTCTCTATTACTGTTTGTTATCGTTATATCTGTTCACTGAGCTCTCGTAGCTCAGCCGCATTTCTTTTCCTGCGGCAGGTTTTAGTAGGAAGCTGGGAATGGGTGGAGAGTACCTTGGACTTAGAAGAATTGATAGCTACTTTTGGACTTAGAAGTGATTAACAGTTATTATTCTTTTGTAATTAGTGCTTACTGGAAGTTTCTTTTGTAACCTTGTAGTTCTTATATTTCAATTGTAATCTTTGAGAATTCTTGTATTGCTATAGAGGTATGCTTTGTTTTGATCTGATACGAAACCATTGTTGTGATATCTTTACCCTTGTCGGGTTGGGGTGTTACAATTTATGGTATCAGAGAGACAGGCTGCGATTCGTAATACGTTTACCCTTGGCCTGTGTAAGTTAGGACCACTAAGTTTTCCCTATAGGCGCTCGTAAGTCAACCTTTGAAAATTTGCTTTAAAATTTCCCTATAGGAACGTAAGTTTTGACCAGTGAGGAATGGGTAGACTATAAGACATTTGTTTAAGTATCATTGTTTCCGCATCACTCTGATTCGTGCCTTGCTTTTGGTTAGATCCTGTTGATACCACTTTTGGAAAGTGAAAGCTTATGCTTTGCACCACCTAAGATTTGAACCTGATTAAATCTTGAAGGCATTGAGAATTTCATAATAATTGCCTGACACTATTTGATCCTTATCTTCAGATTTTGACTCTGATCTCTGATCCTTTTGTTAATCGTTTTGACGCCTCTTCGGGCACTCTGAGAACCTCCATGGTGATGGCGTACTGGATATGTTTTGTAAATTGTCTTTTGTTTTTGATGAGTATCTAGGAATCTTCCGACACTATTTGATTTCGTTTCACCCATTTCTGTCCCTACGAGAAGTCTTGTAGTGTTTAACCATGAGTATAAGAATATTTCCCTCTCACTTTTGAACGATAATTTTTGCTATGCTGATCTGTCTTTCTTTGGATAGTTAAATTCGATTTCATTCCTTCAAAGAATTGGTTGATTGATCACTTAAATGTTGACAACTACCCTTCTAGGTCTCGCCTTTGGCGTTTGAAACAATTTTGAACTCCCTACTACGATTACCGATTGTTAAACCCTTTTCTATCACTATTACTTTGGAGACTTGTGTGTTATTTTCGCGGTTATGAAGTTTTCTTAGAACCCATTTCGTACACCAATGAATGAATCGTATCTTGAGAGTTATTTGGCACCCTGAATTTCTTGAATATGATTCTTGGTTGAACTACCAAGTTTTCCACCGGAGTGTGAAGTAAGATTTGACATGATACCGAGAGATTGTCTAGTCACCAAATGAAGGTGTCTTTCAGATGTGTCCGGAATCATACCTATTGGATTGAGCAACCGGGAAGAGAAGCAACCGAAGACCAGGAAGTGAGTTTACTTAAGTGTATTTCTGGGCGTGTTTTAGTTTCGTTCGCAATGAAGAGGGATGACGATTGGAGATATGTATCGATTACAGGAAGCTGAACCGTAATACCGTTAGGAGCCATTATTTTCCCTGAACGACTATGTGTTTGTTTAATTTCGGAGCGCGAAGTTTCCTTCTGATGAATGGAAGTTATTCTTGAAATCACTTCCGTATTCGTAACGACTGCTATGACGGTTAATGACGCTAATAGTATTAGCTAAAGCTGTGACTGTTTCGTGAATTTGATAAATAGTGTTTTCTCGTGAGTACTTGGGCAAATGGTCATTGTATGACATAATAGTATGTTCGGAAACGAGGAAGAACATGAAAATCATCTTTGCACTTTGCTAGGAAATTCGTCGATCGTTTGTGCATTCTGAGAGATTGATTATTTTGTGAGACAACGATGTTCTTAATTGAGGATACCTCTTTTAATCCCGCAAGTTTTGGAAACTATCACCAAGTGGTCAAGACCAATAACAGAATGGAGAACGGAAACCATTTGAACTTTGCAGAAGAATTATGGAAGACGTTTGCAACTTATGATACCATTGAGAAATTTCGTTTGATTGAGAATGGAGTTTTGGAAAAGCTGAAATAGAAATTAGCTTCCTTACCCTCGGCAGAACAATTTTGGGATAATTCAGAAAGAGACTCAGTTATACTCCTTTGCTGCACGGAAGTTTTCGTATGCATCAAGACAACTAGAAGCGCATCAAGACAACAACGGCGGCCACCCTGAAGAGTGAAGACTTTCCTTACAAGGTAGAAGGGTTGGCGATGCAGAATAAGAGATTCTAGTCAAGATGGCGAACCTGGAGCTGATGAAGACATGCAGTCTCATTTCCCTATTCACCTTGGTTGTACTAAGATGAATTGAGAACGGAAGCAGACTGGATGATGAAGAGATTTAAAGAGCATGCCAGAAATTCACATTACTCCATCACATTCCAAGAAGAACTGCCGGAGGCTTGACGAACCAGACACAAGTTTCCGATTTAGGTTTCACAGGCGAAGACAAATTAACCGGACTTGAGGAGATTGGATGTGTTGAATGAACGGATTTCGAAGCAGACCATTTATGTTGGAAGAATTGATTCTATGAAGGCCGGAGTTCTTGGCAACTAACTTTCATTTCCGTTGACCCTCTTAAATTTCTTTATAATGTAATAAGATCCTCTGATGATTTAAGTTTCCTAGAAGCATTTCAGTTCGTGTTCATTTTTTTCGTATGTTCGGTGAGGGCTTTGTTTGAGAGATTTTGGCGAGTTGTGGAAGATATAATGCTTGTGACGGCGTATCTCACTTTTGCTCGGCAATCTGGGATTTTGATACTCTTGCGAATAGTTTTGTTTTCCCGCTTGACTATGATATTTGATCTTGTTGACCCCTGAGAAGGTAGAAGTACTAGGTGGAGTAAGATAGGTGGTTTTGATTACGACTCGAGATAAAGTATGATCATCATGAAGGCATATTTATGTGGTGCTAGTATTATGACGCCTGATCAACGTGATAATACTTACACCATATAACGTGCACTCATTGTGGCCATAGGATATCTGGGGGAGTACCTAAGAAGTTTAGAATTTGATCTCCATTGGATTATCCGTGATTATTGAGACCTTAGGTTCGTTCTACCTATACGTATACTCTGTTTTCGTTCATTAGGTATCTGGATGAGTTTGGACTCCCGTTTAGCATTCCGTTGACCTCAGTAATAAATCTTGAACTCTTTGTAGAGCTCTCTACTGTTGAAACAGTTAAATTGATTTGAAATCTTGTTCGTATTCCATATGAGCTTTCTAGAAGATTCACCTATCGTCCATTTTATGTTGCATGGACCTTTTACTCAGAAATCAACTTATTTTGTCTCCTTCTGAGAAATTTGAACCCACCTCGTTTGGATTTGAGTCATGAGAAACTATTTGGTCTGAAGATCTTTTTGGAAAAAACCTCCTCGGGCGTGAGAATGTTTGTGATGATCTTTTGAGACTTGCTACGACTTCGTTTAACTTTGCGACTTCAATTTTTGAGGACGAAAACTTCTTTTTAAGAGGGGAAGAGTTGTAAAACCCTCATTTTTCTATTCAGTTGAAATACCTAAATTACCCTCTAGTTTAATTTTTTTTACAACACATAAAGTATATATAAAACAAAAAAAAAAAAAAAAAATCCATAACCTAACTACATTAAAATAGACACTTGTGCATGCTATACTAAGAAATATCACCCGTGCAAAAGTTATAGCAAAAGGGCCAAATATATTTTAAAAGTTTGTACACAATTTAAGCCTACAAAATATGACTAGATTCATTGTGGATTATAAAATAAGAAATTGGTCCCATGTGATCCCTATTACTCGGCCAACTTTCCAGCCCAAAAATTCCCTTATTTCTCCATATAATGACCGAACTATACTCATTCAAAAATTCACCCATAAACCCTAAACAAACCTAAGTGGCGGCAGCATAATGTTGATTCCATTTGAGTGGTGCAAAGATGGTACAAAGGAGGCATGCTAGGGCCAAGCAAAGCTGTGTTTGATCGTGGTAATCTTGTGGCTTGATCGTGAGTCTTGGGTAGCACTAATAGGTGTGGGTTTGTGAATCCTAGATCTGATCTGTTTAGTGGATTTAACATGATTTGATATGATTTGTCTGGTGACTGGTGCTTGTGTGCAATACACGCCTTTCACATATATCTGGGAGCTAGCTACTCCATTTGAAGAATGAGGACACCCCTCATATTATCTGATTATCTGAGAGGTCTCCCCTCTATATGATTATGAAGATTTATGGTTACGATATGATATGATCTGTTTCTGGGCTCGTGGTGGATTACTATCCCTTTTCTCTTTCCTTTATACTTATTCATTGACTTATCCCATTAACCATATTACATCTGTTTGACCTTTGTTTCTGTTATTCTGTACTATTCTCTATTACTGTTTGTTATCGTTATATCTGTTCACTGAGCTCTCGTAGCTCAGCCGCATTTCTTTTCCTGCGGCAGGTTTTAGTAGGAAGCTGGGAATGGGTGGAGAGTACCTTGGACTTAGAAGACTTGATAGCTACTTTTGGACTTAGAAGTGATTAGAAGTTATTATTCTTTTGGAATTAGTGTTTACTGAAAGTTTCTTTTGTAACCTTGTAGTTCTTATATTTCAATTGTAATCTTTGAGAATTCTTGTATTGCTATAGAGGTATGCTTTGTTTTGATCTGATACGAAACCATTGTTGTGATATCTTTACCCTTGTCAGGTTGGGGTGTTACAACCAAGTTAGACACTCACGGATCCGACGGATCCAAAAACTTGGATCTGCCAGTTGTACCCAAAGGATCCGCGGGTATAGAGGCTGAACAGAAGGTTCACAAAGTCGATCGTTCTGAGTTTGTTAAAGTTACTAGAAAACCTAATAGTAATATAACCAATAATAAACACAAACCAGCAGTGTCTTTAGGAAGAGGTCAAGCTAGAAATGAATATAGAGTTAAAACGGATCAACAGAGACCTCAAATGAGTTTTCCCAAACACCCCTTTCCAAAGAGTATAGTTAATCCACAACACACTTATCAAAATAATTGGAACCAAAACATTCCTAGAAACTTTCATGGTCCTAATTATATGCCGTGGAACAATTATCCACCATTTCCGTACATAAGCCATGATAATGTCATGTTTAACCCAAACGGACCCATGAGATATTGGGGACCAAATGCTTGAGTCTTTTATGAACTTAGGTATGCTTGAAAGTTGATCTTGAACCTGATGAGTGGATCAAAGATAGTGGGTGCTCAAGACACATGACGGGAAACAAAAATCTTTTCTCAACCTACCAAGTGTATGACAGAGGTAATGTCACATTCGGTAGCAAGCTTAAAAGTAAAATCATCGGAAAAGGTACAATCTCTCATGACTCTCTTTCTATTGATGATGTTGCTCATGTAGATAATTTGGGACTTAATTTACTTAGTATATAGTCAATTATGCCGCAAAAAGTATAACGTCCTTTTCAGTGAAAATGGAAGTAAAATACTTAAAGATGGCATAACCGTAGGAAAATGTGTTTTAAAGAATAATGTCTATGTTATGAAATTAGATAAAACACCTAAAGATAAGTTATGTCTTACCTCCTTGGACGAAAACTCAACTCTATGGCATCGACGCTTAGGTCATGCAAATATGTGGCTTATTCAATCCTTGTCATCCAAAGAACTCGTTAGGAACCTACCCAAGTTGAAATATGACCAACACTTTTGTGATGCTTGCAAAATTGGGAAGCAAGTACATAATAGCCATAAGGCTAAAAACATGGTATCTACATCTAGATGCCTAGAATTATTACATATGGATTTGTTTGGCCCGTCGGCTATACAAAGTTATGGAGGAAATTTTTACACTTTAGTCATAGTAGACGATTACTCTAGATATACATGGACAAAATTTTTGAAAACTAAAAATGAGGCATTCGATAAATTTGAAATTCTAAGCGAGAAAATTCAAAATTGTTAGGAATATAAATATTCAGATGAAGGCTCGGTCACCCCGAGCATTTATTTAGCATCTACATAGCTCGTAGGCTTATTTATATTAGCTTAGCAATATTAGTATTGGTATTATTAGTTTAGTCGTATTTATATTTGTGGAGTGGGTCGGGGCTTTCCCCACTGTCAGCTCACTCCACAGCCCACTAGGGGCACCAATATTAGGAACTATATAAACCCTTCCCACACATGGGAAGGGGTGGAACTCTCATTTCTCTTAATCTAATTTTTCCTGCTTTCTTTCACCTAGTTCCCAACTCTCTCCATCTCTTTCTCTCTCTAAACTCATCTTATCATCTAACTTCTAACAATCAAATCCAAGCATACAAAGCTTACAATTGGTATCAAGAGCCAAGGTTAGGTTCGATTGATTGTGCTTGGATTCGTGGTTTTTTTTATTTTCTTTCTTTTTGGTTCAAATCATGTTTAGGTTTTATTGGTTTTGTTTCGATCAGTCTCATTCTAGTCTACTATTTTAAGCCTATTTAAGTAGTGTAGATTTGAAAATTGGTTATGTGGTATTTCTTGGCAAAAGTTTGAGGTTGTTCTTGGTAGAGGATTGAGGTCATTCTTGGTCGAGGTTAGTGTATTTCTTGGCAGCGGTTTTAACTCGAGGCTAAAAGTTGTTTCTTGATAGCTGTTTCTTGCTAGCTGTTTGATAAGGATTTCTGAGTAGCGGTTTGTGGATAAGCAGAATCGTGCTTTGGATAATAGCCAAAACGGGAAGCAGACAAAACTAGTTGATAGTGACTGTTTTGTTGGGTATTGTAGCGGTTTAACAGGCTTTATAATATTTTATTCTGGCGGTTTATCTGCATCAGCGGTTTAACTGATTTATGAATTTTATATTCTAGCTGCTTGCCTGATGTAGCAGTTTAACTGGTTTTTTTTAATATTTTATTCTGGCGGTTTATCTGGATTAGCGGTTTAATCTTCAGCGGTTTGGGTCCTAGCGGTTTTGTAACAGTAGCGGTTTTGCTGTTTGACTTATTGTCTAGCGGCTTGTCATACCTCAAGAGGTTGGAGACATCTCTCTTTTACAGTTAACTTAAAAAGAAAAACAAGAAGAAGCTAAAATATTCAGTAAAACCAAATCAAATCCAAATACAAAATCACTCACAAGAATCGAATCACCAATCCATATCCAGTATAAACAAATCCAAATCGTAAAGTCAACTTTCCAGATACGTAATTCAAATTAAACTTAGAAATTAACACACGTCACATTAAACAACGATATTACAAAACTGATAATCCAACAACAACTACAAAGTTCTCTATTCTAATCATCTCACAATTTAGCAACACAAATCCATCATACATCTCACCTCTCAAATCAATACTGATTCTCGAGCCACAATCCACCTTCGATCTTCCTTTCAATTTAGAAAAACAAATACATAACCATTCATACTTACTTGTGACCTTGTTTGAAAAGATCTTAACATCATGTTTCTGGTCCTTGTGAGATCGTCGACTGGGAAAGAAATCAAGAGGTGGGATTGAGATTTGTATTGTTTCGGAATAGAAAGAAAGAGATCGATCGTTGTTGTTTGCTTCTATTGTGTTTTGGATTAAGGTTTGAAGGGACGAACTAGTTTTCTTTTGTTGTTTGCGGCTGCTTAGAAAAGGAGAGGCGTGTTTTAAAGTGAATTAGGGTTTGTTTAAGTTGAGTTTAAGTGGTGTGATTTATACCGATTACAATTTGGGTTGAGTGGATTTAAAAGTGGGCTGGTGCCAAGTTTTCTCATTGGGCCTATTTTTCTTTTGGGATTGGACTGTTAGCACAAGGACGATTTATTTGTTTTAGCTTAGGTTTTTGGTTTAAGTTTTTTTTCTTTTCATTATTGGTTACTATCACAAGGACGAATTTACCGGTTGGAAAAGAATTTTGTTTGATAACGATTCCCATTGAGCGTCAATTATCCGAGATTGATCTTAATTTTGGGTGATATTTTTCGGGATTGTTGGACATAACTACCGTGATAGTTACCAGATATTTTCAAGCCTATTAGATTTATCTACGGTGGTTAGTTGGTTTCTCTTAAAACCGTTACAACCAAAAATCTAACAACAGTTCACATTATCATTATCATCTCACGGTTCATTCTTGATTTTTGTAAAATCCCGCGAAAGAATCTATTTCTCGGTTTAAATCATAGAATTGTAAAATCCCGTGCACGTTTACATCATGTCTGCTACTTCAGATTCCTTCATATCTGAGGTACTCAAGTTGTACGACACATATGATAAACAAAAGATTTCCAGTTCTGTACAACAAATAAACGTGGGTGATTCTGATAATACCAATGTGGAATCTTCGTGCCCGAATTCACAAGAGAAAAAGCTTCATCAGTCACTTATGGTGCTTAATGCAAAGGAAAGTCGCATTGAATGTTTTCGTCTACTTCATTCACATCTCACAGTTCTGTTTGAGAAACCTGAATACGTGATGGGTTACACGCGGGCTTTCACAACACTCTTTAGTCAAGATGTACATGATTTCACAGTCCAAATGACTTTATACTTGGATCAACTTGAACAACAACTTGACAAAGGAGAATTTTCTGAAGACGGATCCATGGCTGCTTTTTGTGTGATCAACAACCAACTCCAAGTGTTCATTGATTCGCAATTCCCTTTGGATCATGATTATGACAGTCAAATGACGGAAAAGTGTTTTGCTAATCATACTGGAATCGAGGTTGACGTGTTCAGAAGGACATTACTTCAACTTATGAGTAATGTTAAGGGGTTCATTGATGAAAGGGCTCAACATGTGGGAAATGGAACAGAATCAGACACGCATGACGGTAGCAGCATTTATGTGACTCATATCACACATGTTGTGGATGCTGATATCGGACCAGTAAATGACCAAGAGCCATTTGCTGAGGTACATTTAACTGTTCAACATAATGTCCTTGCTAATGAACATCAACATTCTGATCAAAGTAAACCTACTTATGACACATATCTGTTGGAAAAGACTGATAGCAATATCACCTCTGAGTCAACAAATATGAGTCATAAGGGGGGAGAAATTGATCAGGATGCTGATCATGATGATGCGTCAAGTTATTCGCTTATAGTTGAGTCTTCCAAATCAAATGATATGGTTGAAAAAGAAGTTTTTGATGAACTTTCAAACAGATTTTTACAACTTGAAAAACATTGTATTGATCTTGAAATATCAATACAACAAAAGGAAGAAAGTATTCAAACTAAACTACCATGTAAAAATCCGGAACTCCCTGAATTCCGTGACTTTTTTATAATAAAGATTTGAAAGCTCAGCTACAAGCCAAAAATGTGACGATCAAAAACTTGAAAAACCGGTTGTCTGAGATGCGTGAAATGTGTAATGAAGTTAAAGCTAAACAGGATGTTATTGCGACTACAAATGCTGAATTTGAACATAAAGTGGCTGAATTAATTAATGAAAATGAGACTTTGAAAATTCATTGCAAAGAACTGAGTGATACAATCAAAGAAACGAAAACTAAGAATGTAGAGCAAATTACCTCTTTGATTGCCAAAAATGATGAATTCAAGGCTCAACTTCAGGAAAAGGGTTTTGCGATTGCATCGTTGAAAAACGAATTGAGGAAACTGAATGGAAATGATGTGAACACTAAGTTTGCAAAACCATCAATCTTGGGGAAACCACCACTTAGGAACCAATCAGTTGTTAGACAGCTGTCAGCGTTTAGATCTGAACGGTCAAATGTTTCAAAAACACGGTTTGCCTCCCAAGTTGATGCGAAAAAAGTTTTGTCAAAACCAGTCACTTCACAGTCTAGACCTAGTGAAAAGGAATATGCTGTTGCAAAACCACATCACATGAGTGCTTCTAGTTCTTCTAGGATTAGTTCAACGCATGTGTCACTTGTGACACCAAAGGAACATGTTAGACATAAAGACATTGTTCAGAATCAAAACCTAGTGGACGCTAAGAAAAACACACATGAAAAGACTAGGAATTTGCCTGTTTCTAAGAGTAGTTGCGTGCCAATTAAGGCAATTCCCGTAGCCGATCACTCTAAGAACCCTAGATCTTTTTCTGATTCCAAACACTTTGTTTGCTCGACTTGTCAGAAATGTGTTTTCAATGCAACCCATGATGATTGTATAACAAAACTCCTGAAGGAAGTGAATGCACGTGCCAAGGTTCCATCCTCTAAGACTAGAAACAACAACAAGCCCGTAGAACCAAATAGGTGTATGCAGAAACCTGATAGGCCGGTTACCCTAGGACAAAGGTTTTCTCCCAAAAAGTCTGTAACTGTGCATGAGAAACCAAACACTCCTAGATCTTGCCTTAGGTGGATACCGACGGGTAGAACTTTTAAGATTGTTGGTCTTAGGTGGATACCTATTCGAAAGATGTTCACTAAGTGCGAAACCAAGGTTGACAGTGAAAACCCAAATGGTCTAAATTCTGATATCACTAACCCATATAAATGCAAACAAACTCTTAATGTCAATGCAGGAAGTCTTTACTTAAGTGCAGGTACATCGTTCAAGCCTTTTATTAAGGAAAGACTCAGAGTTTGGGTGCCGAAAAGAGTGATATCTCATGATGTAGGGGTTCAAGCAATTCAATCTTGATGAACATCATCGACAATGATGTCTGAACACATCAGTTCAGGCCTCGTTCTTCATTGGCTATGACGTCTGTTCAAATCAGTTTAGGCCTCGTTCTTCAATGACTATGACGTCTGAATACCTCAGTTCAGGCCTCGGTCTTCATCATTATGGTGTCTGCTGACATCTCTTCAGGCCCCGTTCCTCAAAGAAAAGAAAGGTGTACGCTTAAGTGCGCTTTATCTTTGTAAGAAGAGAAATCTTCTTGTTTATGGCCATTCTCATCAACAAGTTTCATGATCTTCTCGTGCTCATTTAGTCTTCAAGTGGATCTACACACATTGGAGTATATTCTTATTCACCTGGTCTATCAAAAATGGCAGTTGGTCATCATATGCAATTTTTGAGGGGGAGAAAGGTGAATAAACTACATGGTGATTGAGACTTGAGAATTGGTCATATGAATATTCTTGTTTCTGACTAAAGACTTCATACTTGCTCCATGCGCATTCAAACATCAAATGGATCTACTTCCATCAGATGCAATTTCGAATGCAATTTTTGAGGGGGAGAAGTGTGAACAGTGGATCAACCTTATATGCACTTGTTCAATCAAAAATGGCATCCTCATATGCAATTTTTGAGGGGGAGAAGTGTGAACAAGTGAGCGAACAAACAATCACTTGTTGGGCATCTAATGGTGACTACGGAATTGATCAGGTATCACTTATTTAGGGTTGAAGTTGACATTCTCAAAGGTCGTGATCTTACTCTATCATGAAGTCGGGGTTGGTTGGATGCATGACCTTCAATGATAACTTGCTTGTGCTTAAGATTTAAGTTGAAGACTTAGTTTATCTAGTTACCAGCAGTCGGGGTAACTATCACTTAAAGGAGTTACGTCGTAGTACTCAGTGTCACACGCCGTTGACGTTGTGGATAATCGTAAGAGGTGTTAAGGTCTCATACTTTGGTTGGGTAGTGAGTACTTAGAGATTTGCTTGGAGTACTAAGTCTCTACACCATTCTTCCTACATTAGTGCAAGTCTAAGTCACAAGTACGGGGAATTCTACTTCAGTGTCAAGTTTGGTATATCGGGTTTATTCCATCAGTCATCTCATCAAATAGCCTACTTGAGGGTTGGTAAAGATAGTCAGAGACAGTTTCGGTAGCGGTTGATTCTCACTCGATCCACTTGAGCAAAGTTTGTTCTTCTCACAAGATCTCAAGAATATGTGCGTAAAATGTGTTGCTGATTCTGAGGTATCAAAACCAGCAAGGGGGAAGGAGATATACATCTGAATGCACAACGAGTACACATGATGAACTTTATACATCTTCTTAATTGAAGTTATTCCGGGAAGACAAATGTCATAACCGCAGAAAAAATCAGTGTTTTAACTCGTTCCTTTGGTGTATCATTCCAACTACGTGGGGGAAGAGAAAGTCAGTTTCGGATGATAAAAGAGGTACACAATTTTATGATGGTTCCTATGGTTAGTCGGTATCCTACTGAAGGAAATGTGTACATCCGGTACTCAGTAGCTTTTATGGTACTGTCTTGGTGTTATCATGTCGACTACATACGGGATAAATTGCTTACACTCGGGACTTAGTTGAACTTGGTGTAACAACTCTCATCTGCGATTTCCTGAAGGGAGAAAAGGGGATTTTCGGGTCTTAATTTATCTTGATGATGCGTTTTCGACTTCATTTATGGGATTGAGTGTGTACTTAGGGTTCTTGAGCTTCATATAACGAGACTGACTGCATCACTTCAACTACTTGGGGGAAGTGGTCTCTGGATACTGTTGGTATGCGTTTCTTCAGTCTTCAGCGGGAAGTAATGTGAGAAGAATTATTCAAGTGTGAGATGATTCGTTACTGATCTACTTGATCCCCCGATCGAAGAATCTCAACGGTTATTCTTAAAAGGAGCAGCAATATTTAATAGGGTTTGCTACGGTTTTTGATGTACACTTACCTTGCGTAAGCTTGAAAGAGAGCTTTGAAACTGCTCAAAAGGAAGATTGTCGGTTCGGGGGGAAGCTATCAAAGCTTCACATTGAGTAGGCTCAAGTTCAGTCGATTATTCAGGAGCCTCGAAAGCTTTGGTGGTGAAAGTTTAAGAGATGTTGACTACAGATGTCTACCACATACTGAAAGTATCCTCATTTTGGTATTCATGTTATCAACATCTTAAACTGAAACATATTGTTTGTACATATCTTATACCACACTATATATAGTATATATAAATCCTGCTAATTGTATATAGAGAATCGTAAAACCAGAAAAACCATAAAAATTGAAAAATAGAAAATACCAAAAATAGTTTCACCTAGGCATGTCTTCTGTTTATCGATAACATTTACGGACTTAGAAATGTCATTCAATAATGGCACGGGTCTTTAAATGAAGCTCGAGCAGAAGTTAAAATGGATGGTTAAAACATGTCTAAATGGCTTGCTATTACTTTAGATAGCAACCCGCGCTTCAAATTAGGGAAAGCACATCGCCAAAAAGACGGCTGTTCCTCTCACTGGGTGAAGTTCACCCGGGCATGGATTACTTCATATCCGTGCATCCCCGATTTGATGTACGCCTAAGTGCATCATTTCTTGTATAAGAAGAGAAGTCTTCTTTGCATACAAATAGTTTTCATTCTATGATTCTTCTGAAAATTATTTGTTAGACACTTGGTGATTATGTGTTGCCTGAAATTCTGTTACTCTTGGATTATGCATAAAATTTGTCTCTCAATCAACGACTACAAATCTTTAACTAGAATACGGGTCATTGATTGAGGGGGAGAGTGAATTCAAATTTTATATCATCAAACAGGTTTCTTGATTAATTCATAACGCTTTGAAAAGGTTTTTGTAGGTAATGGGGTATTAGTTGAAGAGGATCTTGCTAAAACTTTATATCAAATGTACAAACGTGTTAGTTGCTAGAAAGTTTAGGACATTATGTGCAATTTGCTTATAGTTTCCTAGCTTTATGTATCTAGAAGGTTCATTTGTGTTACTTTGGTATCCTCGTTTAATCCCCCAGATACATCAAAACTCAAAACCTAAAAGAAGTAAGAAAACCAGTTGTGTTTGATGTTCTTGAATACTCCTATGACATTTGTATGATCTGAATGAATGAGTTTCAAATGTTGTCTGACTTCTGTTAGTCGATTGCTGCATAATTGTTGTTGAAATAGTGCATATGTTCTCAGGATATCCTTAGGTATATATCTATCGTGCTAGAATCTTGTTCTTAAGATCCTGAATTGAATGATGAAATATGAGTGAATTGCCATGTTCATAATTGCTGTTTGCTCTTCATGTTAGATAGTAGTTTGACGTATTTCCTGACTGTAGTTTGATTAAATGAATATTGTATTATAATGTGGCAAGCTGCTGAAGGGTAGCTATTAAGGGATAATGTATCTGTATGTATGTATATCTGTATTGATATTCTTATGCAGATTCCATAGCCAAAATGAATGTACCAGTTCCCGCTCTAACCGTTTGATCAGACATTCAAACTCTATTGATTGGCTCAGAATTCACCACGAAAACAACATCGGAAGCAACAACAACATCAACACCTTCATCACCACCACCACCTTCAGTAAAATAAAGCAATATTTGGTCCGATCTCGCCAAGTGGGGATCTATAATTCTTTTACTTTCTTGTTGGTGGATGGATAAGCAATGTTGACCACTGACTCACTTCAGAAAAGCGGGTGATTACATCATCTGCACAAAAAGGTCAATATCATTTGTGTCATAATAATCAATTTGTGCAAAACAAGCAGTAAATCTCCCTCTTAGATTAAGGGGGAGAAACGTATGTTTCATCATCAGAACATGTTAAACCTGACCACATTTTCTCCTATGTTTTCTAAATTATTTAAATCAATTGGGATCACAAATCTCAAAAGGTTTGAAATTTTTGATCGGGGGAGAGAATGTGATTTAAATATGAAACCTGATGAAAATGTGATGTTTTGGATTTAAGTGTAGGCTCTCCCATATGTGCTAAACTCTTTCGTATATCGATGCACATATTGAGGGGGAGCGAATGGATGAAAAAGGATTTTGGCATAGCATGAGATCGTGACTCAGACTTCACCAATGAATTGACGAAACCTATACTGTCATTGATCGAAAGGACATATCCTGGCCGGGTAATAATTTCAAGCTGGTCTAACCAGTGATGCAAGCGTGTCTCGAAAAGGATGTGTCTGAGTAGAGTGTACCGTTTCGAGAAACTTTCTGTGGGCTTGACCAGGCCGGGTAATAATTTCAAGCTGGTCTAACCAGTGATGTAAGCGTGTCTCGAATCGGTCATGTTCACTGACAGTTGATCAATTCAAAAAGTGCGAGCTCTACCTAACATGTGCAAATTTATAAAACAATCAACCGAGCACATGTTGAGGGGGAGCATTTGAAAAATATAAAACTCTCAAGTGTTTACAAAAATGTGTTTCAGAATCATGAACACTTTGAGAGATTTTTTCAAAGATTTGGTTTATGGCAATTGTGGAAGTACATCAAAGACCGACCATTTTATTTAATGCATGGTGTTATAAGGATGGTAAGGTTAGGTTCAAGTTCCCATGATCCCACCAGAGCCGGAGGGATCTACCCAGGGGCAATCCACTAGATAGTTTAGAAGTCCTTAGGTATGATTAAAAAAGGAGAAATGTGAATTAGGGAAGAGTGCCGACTGAGATGGAGCTAGTACTGGAACAAACCCAACAAGGTTCTAGTAATGAAGTCTCGGTAAGCACTGAAGGGGTTGAAGAATGAAAAAGAATTGTAAAGATAAAGGGTGAAAAGAAAGAAGCCCTCCTTACAAACTTAGGCAGAAACCGGGTCAATTCATATGCTGTCAGAATCACTTAGTTGATTGCTGACATTGAAGACAAAGTATCATGGACCCAGTGATACGCTGCACAACCCTCCCTAGCCACTCAAGGTCCCTCAATGGATTCTTGTTTCAATTGTCACGGAGTTCAATACAATTCTATCGTCTCTCTCACTCCGAGTTAGATGATATTGAAAAGGTGGCAGTTCTCTCCAGCCTCCGCTCACTAAATCAAAACGCACTATCGAGTCTAGAGCCACGAGATGCAAAATAAGATCTCATAGGAACACATGCTTCTTCTACACTGGTTGGTCAACATTAAGGACACCAGTTGTAAACTTAAGAGTCCTACGCAGATCTTAGCAATCTGCCAGAACATTTATGAGAGAATTTACAAATGTAATTCTCAATGATTGAATGGAAATTCCTGCCAGGGTCAACATCAAACAGCCCTGAAGGCAGGTCACTTCGGTAATTCTTTATGGATTACGCTTGGTGGTCACGGCGGTTTCAAACGGTCTACATTCGTGGAGTGATCTCCAGCGACTCACCTAATCGTTGATGTGCTACGGTTCGATCTTAAAAACTCCTCTGTGGGTTTTCGATTAGGAACGGTCTTGGTAAGGATTAGAGAGAGTTTTCACACTATGCTGTTAACAATCTCAAAGTCCAAACCTGTAAGTACCGGTCGATTTGTTGCTAACTGTCGTATGCAGGAACTTCTGGCAATTGTAGCTGTGGAATGCTGTAGCTGGTTGCTGTTGTAGCTGGTTGCAGAAAAGATGCCAATCCATCATCACATGTTCACACTTTGTCATCAACATAATCAAGGGAATCATGATAATCTAAAAGACCTTCAACACTGCTTCCGCAACTCTGAAGCTAAAGATCATGATCCAGAAAAGTGTGAGCATGTCGACACAACATACACAATCCATTACCACATGTTCACTCTACTCCTTCATCATATTCAAAGATGTCATGACAACCTAAAAGACCTTCAACACAGCTTCTGCAAACTCTGATGCTGAAAGTCATGACCCTGACTAGAGTGAGCATGTCGGCTCAAAGAATAACACATCACGTGGTGACATACTGCTGAAAGATGACTTGAAGACAAACGTTGGATGATGAACTCAAAGAATTCTCAAAGATCATCCAAGACAAAGAATAGTCATCAAAAGATCACTGCTAAAGGCACAAAGATACAAGACATTGAAGAATCAAAGACTACGAGCTATGACGTCAAGTTCAGAAGATAGAATGCTAGAATTCAAATTATTATTTCCGGGGTGACCTCCCTTAGAGGGAGATTGTTAGGAATATAAATATTCAGATGAAGGCTCGGTCACCCCGAGCATCTATTTAGCATCTACATAGCTCATAGGCTTTTTTATATTAGCTTAGCAATATTAGTATTGGTATTATTAGTTTACTCGTATTTATATTTGTGGAGTGGGTCGGGGCTTTCCCCACTGTCAGCTCACTCCACAGCCCACTAGGGGCACCAATATTAGGAACTATATAAACCCTTCCCACACATGGGAAAGGGGTGGAACTCTCATTTCTCTTAATCTAATTTTTCCTGCTTTCTTTTACCTAGTTCCCAACTCTTTCCATCTCTTTCTCTCTCTAAACTCATCTTATCATCTAACTTCTAACAATCCAAGCATACAAAGCTTACAAAAATCAAATAGGAAGCAACATAATATCTATTAGAACTGACCATGGTCGAGAATTTGACAATGAAATCCAATTTGGAAATTTTTGTGATAATAATGGAATAACTCATAACTTCTCGGCTCCTTGTACACCTCAATCAAATGGTGTAGTAGAACGTAAAAATAGAATAATTCAAGAAATGAGTAGAACTATGTTAAATGAACATAACATACCTCAAAAGTTTTGGTGTCACGCTGTAGATACTTCCACATATATCCTAAATAGAGTTTTAATTAGACCATTTTTAAATAAAACCCCCTATGAAATTTATCGAGGCAAAAAGCCTACATTAGGATATTTTAGAGTTTTTGGAAGCAAGTGCTTCATTTTAAACACAAAAGATTATCTCACCAAGTTCGACCCAAAGTCGTATGAAGGTGTATTTCTTGGGTACTCACAAAACAGTAAAGCATACATAATATTAAACACGGAAACATCAAAAGTGGAGGAATCGTTGAACGTAACATTCAACGAAAGTCCACCTCCCTCTAAGACATCACCTTTGGTAGATGATGACTTAGTTGAAAGTCAAATGGCTAAAAATATAGAAAACATTGAAAATGACAATGAAGATGAACTCGTAAAAGGAGAGATAGTCAATATCAAAGAAACAAAAAGTCATCCATTAGAAAACGTCATAGGAAAACTTAATGAAAAAACATTAAGATCCAAAGCTCAAAATGAAAGTAATTATTTTTGTTTTATTTCAACTTGTCAAAAGTTATGCGACGATTTCTCAAAAATCATGCATGACGAGTTTGAAATGAGTATGATGGGGGAACTAAACTTTTTCTTAGGTCTCCAAATAAAACAATTAGAAGATGGGATATTCTTCAACCAATCAAAGTATATCAAAGATATGCTTAAAAAGTTAGGTCTTGAAGACTCAAAACCCATGAAAACACACATGTCCTCCGAAACCAAACTCACAAAGGATGAAGAAAATGAATCTGTAGATAGCACTAAATATAGAGGAATGATTGGTAGTTTACTCTATCTTACGGCTAGTAGGCCTGACATTATGTTTAGTGTTTGTCTATGTGCACGTTTTCAAGAAGATCCAAAAATATCCCATCTTGAAGCCGTTAAACGAATATTTAGGTACATCAAAGGTACTACACACTTAGGATTATGGTATCCCAAAGGAACGGGTGTAGAAACCATAGTGTATGCCGACTCTGACCATGCCAGGGTGACTATGTTGATAGGAAAAGTACTAGCGGTATTTGTACTTTTGTAGGATATTGTCTCACATCATGGTTTGCTAAGAAACAAACTGCCCTCGCAATCTCAACAACAGAGGCAGAGTATGTGTCTGCAGGAAAGGCGTGTCAACAAGCACTATGGATGAAACAAGCTCTCGTTGACTATGGAATTGAACTCAACAACATTCCCATTCTTTGCGACAACAAAGGAGCTATTGATCTAAGCAAAAATCCAGTCCAACATGCTAGAACCAAACATATTGAAATACGCCATCACTTCCTTCGCGACAATGTACAGAAGGGAAACATCTCAATTGAGAAAGTTTCCTTAGAGGACAACATTGCCGATATTCTCACAAAACCTCTAAAACGAGAACCTTTCAACTATCTTAGACTTGGATTAGGATTGATGGAACCTAGTGATTAGGCAAAACATTAGTGTAGACATTAGTTTAACCAAACTCGACACTAAACAAAAATTAGCATTCTGATCCGCGGATCCAACCGATAACAAAGGCGGATCCTTTGTTTTGGATCCGCCGGATCCGTCGCATGCACAGCCAAGTTTATTATTAAATAAACAAGAACAAGTACTATTCATTCCTCACTCCAAAACATATCACCCACAACATTCGACACCATAACAGTAAAAATCATAATTTAGGCTATTTTCTTCCACAAATTTGTGCTCCAAACATCACTGTAATATTCTCATCATGTTTATACTCCTGATCTGCGTCTAGGATTTCTATTTCATGCACAAAACCAAAACTTGGGTATATGCATAATTCTTGAAAAATCATGAAGCATATTTACTGAATCATACTTAAAAACATGTTTTTCTTAGTTAGGAATTACATCTCATAGCACATTGTCTTAATTCAACAAAAACCCCATGAAAATTTTCTTACTAAAACCTTCTAACGACTAGGTAAAATGATTTTTTTGAACATTGTTCATACAAATACAAAAACATTATCTTTTAAACATCACTTGCATCATGTCTCTTGAATGCTAAAGGGAATACATAACTAATATGTATTTTCGGGTACATTCAAACGTAGCTACATTGAAATAGGAGCGTTTGGGTTATCTCTCGTTTTTAATACAAAACTTGCATAAACTAAATTTTCATGCATCAAAAAGGGTCGAGATAACCGCACCTCCACATTGTCCCCATGTAGGCACACACTAGAAATTTTACACTTACTTTGATCATTTCAACTAAAACTATGTAACTTTTGTACTTAGGAAAATCATGCCTCCCCCAACAAACTACGATCATAAAAGAACCGTTAACTACTTACCCGAAGTCCACAAAACCAAAGGTCTAACCAAAGCCCAAGTCGACATTTTCAAAGCCTTAGAGAAAAAGTATGTCCATGAGGGTAGAGCCGTAGATTCCTCGTTCTATGAAGGAACCCAACTTAGGGAAAACTTAGCCGCAATTCGATTTGATACTCTTTTAGATATAGATGAACAAATCGTTCCTAGGTTCATTCTTGAGTTTTATGCTAGTGTAGGTCTCAGTTCGAGTGACCAAGGTTACTTAAGTCTTCACTTTACTTTAAATGGAAATCATATCAATATCCCTCTTGATCAATTTGGTGAGGTCTTGGGCATTCCAAATCAAGGGACATGTATTTACTCGGACAAATGGTCTTTAACAATCTTAGAATCCAATCTCGACAGGACGGCACCATATGTCACTCCTCTCGCATCAAAAGAAGTGCTTAGGGAACATCTCTTCATTCCTAAGAACAACCCCACAAGGATGTATCGTAGCTGCGAAGTTGCTAGAGACCCATTTTACATGGAACTCAATGAACTCAAGCCTGAATTCAAGAAAATGGAAGAGGTCTTAAGGGCCAATGTCATGTGTACGATAGCAAACCATGATCACATAAATGCGTGCTTGTGTCATATGATGTTCAACATCTCAACTCGCCAACCCTTCAATCTTGCGTATTATGTTGCTAAAAGGATGTGTGACATTCCGATTCAAGGAAAGATTGCATTACCTTATGGAATGCTCTTGACTCGACTCTATAGAGCTTTTGCACCTGTCCATCCAAACTCCTTAGGATTTGTCCCAGAATACACAGAGATCCCACACACTTTTGTTTCCTTAAGTAACTTTCGAGTATCGGTTGATAAAGGGCAAACGTCCTCGTGCACCAACATCATCCTCATCATCTTCAATGAGTGAAGATGATGGTTTGCCAAATTCTAGGATTCCTCCACCAGAATACTTGAGCCATCTTCCTCCAATTCCAAATGAATCCGCTGAGTATCGCAACATTAAAGGAATGGTGAAGAATCTTGGTCGTTGGATGATGAAATTGCACAAATGTATGAAGAAGTTGAAGAAGAAGCTTAGTTGAAGGAGTGTTTGGATTTGAACAATGTTAGACAATGTGATGATAAACTTGTATGTGTCTCGACTTTATCTGATAATACTTGTTATGTATGTGTAATAACTAACATTTGCAGGTAGATAACCCTCATGGTTATCATTTTTTCGGGTTATAGCCTATGTTTGGCATAACACTTAAAAAGGTAAGTTTCTAAGAACGGATTAAACTATGTTTAATCATGTGTTAATGATATCATATTTAGATGATCTGCTATACATATTAGATGATAAGTAAGGTCTAGGTGAATTTTTGGGTTTTCGTCGAAAAATGAAAAATATGACATATGTTCTGTTTAGTTTTAGTATTTGAGACACGGATCCGGCGGATCCCAAAACTTGGCTCCGCCAAGGGTTATCGTTGGTTCCGCCATCCGCCAACCTGCGAATTTGGCGGATCCCATACTTTGGATCCGCATTTGATCCTATTTGGATCCGCAGGTTCCACAGTAAAATCCTTAAACTTTTTCGACTCATCTCGATTCTTAAATCTTAGTGTTTAGTCTTATTTAGGAATAATTAACAGCTTATAAAACAACTTAGAATCATTTAGGAATTCTTAGAAACTTAGGAACAAAATTTCCCACCAAAATTTAAATTTTTGAATTTTAGGTGTGAGTTACCAAACGAATACAAAGAAGGAACCCTTTTTGGGGATCCGTCAAATCCGTGGAAACATCAAATCATAAGATTTTCCACTATCTCCTTGTATTTACTGCAAAATCCAAACATATTACTCAACCCAAGCTCAATGGATTGACTTCCTTGATATGACCTTCATAAATCTTTGCTCCAAATCATTAGCAACCAACATTCTTCATTGGATTCACATCACTTCCAAACACAAATTTCCATGATCCTTCTGTCTATAAATTGTGATCTAAACTTGTAACAAAATTCACACCTTCATTTTCTTCTCCTGTACTTATTAGTTACCTAAGTCAACAATGATAAAGTCAAACAATTCTTCAACCTCAAAACCACTAAAAAGGACAGCACGAATCAGTGTAAAACCATGCTGCTTTGTTAACCTTTCAAATTCTTCCTCAAAAGAGTCATCACCACTAATCATATCCTCACCCATTGCTAGTGAAAACTTCCTTACTTTATCCACTCCAACTCCCTCAAATGTACTTATTCAAACACCTTCTCCGACCATCACTCCAGTAGGAACCACACCACCACCCGCTCTATCACAGTATGAGAAATCTCAATCATCACCAAGCTCACCAAAACTCCAACCCATGGAACTCTTTAGGACTCCACCAACATCTCCACAACCATATCTTGAAGAGTTAGAAGATCTTCCACCTACATCCACCAATCCTCCACTAATGAGTCTTGAAAACTTAGAACCCATGCTATTCTATCCTCTCCATCCGGAGATTCATGGTCCTCTATACCGTGAAGCACCACAACATCATTCCCAAATACCACCACTATCACCAACTTCAACACTCATCGCCATAGATGAGGCGATGTGGAGCAACATTCCTCAAACCCAAGAAGAGATAAGTGCGGAGTTAACACAACTCTATGCTTTCTCGGGTATGGTTGACCATCGCCTTCATGAAGCCATGGACATTCAAAACATCCTAATGAACTCACTCCAAACAACACCACCAACCAATGAACAACAACAACAACCATCCAACAACAACAACAACCAACCACCACCACCACCACTACAAAACTTGGAGCCTACACTTCCTCCCGGTTTTTCAAGTCATGATTGTGCACATTGTGAGAGAACATCTCACTTGGCCCAAAGGACCAACATTTTGGTCCATGAGCTTCAAAATGAGATGAGGTTCATCTTGAACCACATTCTTGAGCGTTTAAACGCCATCTCTCATCCTCCTCAATAAGAGCTTTCTAGACTAGTTGTTAGGACTTTTTAGATTGTTGGTTTAAGATTTTTAGGATGTCTTTTTATTGTACTTGTAACATCATTTCATCATTGTGACTTTTGTCACAAAATTTTCAATATCTATGAATGTGATGTTTTATGCTTATGAGTGATCAACATATTGCATATTATCATTATCTTTGATAACTAACATCCTTATATACCTTGTTATACTCTATATCATGATTGCTTTAGGTACAAATAATGATCAGAAACTTACTTTGACTTTTTTAAGTCAAAACATGTTGAAAGGCTTGTTTGGAAGAACACTTCACATGCATTCTACTTCTTCCTAGAAGTCATTCATTACTACCAATTCATTTGCAGCATATCATACCCTTCAAAGTATACGTTGGTACTCGAGAAATGGGGAGTATATATCGAGGGGGAGCATTTCATAAGCATTTCATATTCTAACCGTTTGTTTTGTAGGTTCATGCATCATTTCCTTGATTACTCCATCTAAGGGAGTATAAAACAAAGGGGAGCTTTAAAGTTCTCAAAATCGCATTCCGCTACGCTACTCTTTTTGTTTCAACAAAAAGGGGGAGAAAGGACTAAGTTTGCACTAACTGTGATTCATCACAGTTTTTCAAAACTTTTCTTTAATAAACAAACTTAATATATATTTTTAAGAACTCATGCTATATTTATTCTCTTGCTAAAAAATATACCATATGTTTTGTCATCAACAAAAAGGGAGAGATTGTTAATACAAATATCGTCTCAAAAACTTTATTTATATTTTTCGATCTTTGCTTAGTTTTGTTAATGACAAATACAAGGTATATCTTTTAGCAAATTATAAATACTAGCTTAAGTCTCATTAATACACATTTTACATTTTGCAAGATAACTTAGAATTACAATTTTACATCTTTACAAACTTATTTCCTTAAAAGGAAACTTTATTTTTAAAGTTACACCATGACATCATGGCATACATCACAAGTGATATCTTAGTTAGATTGTGTAATATTTTGTTTAGATTCACAAGTTAGATAGTTGACATTTGTGGATCTTGGAAGATTTGGCAATAGATATGGAATGATACACCAAATCCCTTAGTTGTCAATACCCACGATCCAAGTCCAATGAAGGACGGATCCATATTTTGGGATCCGTGGGATCCGTGAGCTGGATATCAGCTTGCCTATAAATAGCAAGCTGATCATTTGGCTTTCTCATCACTCATATAGCTTAAACACACATATTCATTCAGTATATATCTTACTAACATCATTCATACTTGCATTTCACTTTGATCTTTCTTTTGTAGAAAAGAGATCAAGCTTTCAAGGATCTACAGAACCGTAATCCTTTAGTTTCACTACTGTGTGATATTGTAATTTGTTTCACACATCATTATCTATCATTTGTAATCAGTGAGTGTGGTTAGTGTTTTAGTCCTCAAAACACAAAGAGAGTAGGGAGTGGTTGTACCCTTGTAAAGAACTCGACATCTAGCTTAGTGTCGGTAAAGTATATAGGCGACGTCAGGTTGGTTCTACCTTGTAAAAGAACCCGGTGTTTAGCTTAGTACCGAGAAAAGAAGTAAGCGACGTGTAAAGGGTTTTCTCCACCTAGAAAGGGAGTTTGTTTCTTAGTGAAGGATAAACTCTCGAGTTGGAAGCTCGAGGAGTGGAGTAGGGCAAGGAAGAGAGTCCTTATAGCCGAACCACTATAAACAACAGTGTTTTGTGGTTTGATCTTTCCTCTCTTTATCTTTTGTTTATATTGTGTGATTATTTGTTTGTGATTGTTTCCTTTGAATTAACATATAGTAACAAAGCA
Source organism: Artemisia tridentata subsp. tridentata (assembly GCA_021014915.2). Lineage (NCBI taxonomy): Eukaryota > Viridiplantae > Streptophyta > Magnoliopsida > Asterales > Asteraceae > Artemisia > Artemisia tridentata. The sequence goes on from CP139502.1 coordinate 264,977,191, forward strand.
AATAAAACTCGAAAAACGGTAAAAACTATTCAACCCCCCTTCTAGTTTTCCACAGCCACTTACGGTTTCACTTTCGGTAACTTCCTTCTTTCTTTTTATCGTGCTGTACGTCCTTTTGATATGCTATATTACCCTTTATTCTCTCGTGAACGTTTTCCAGATTAGTTTTGCGAGTGATAATTATAATACATAAAGAAATTGGCGCCAATAATGTAGTAACAATACATGCCCATAAAATTTTATGAATATAGGCCATGATATGAAGTTAAATTTTTACTTGCCTTTTTACAGTTACAGAGACGTGAATATGCATATTATCTAATTATATGTTTGTATGCAGCAACAACATTAACCAGATTGAATTTTGCTACAACCACCTTCGCGACCATTGTTATTAGATGGCTCGGTTACATCCAACCATCTCATCTTCCCACTTCAGAACTTTTCAAGTTCGTCCTCTTTGCTAACCTCTCCGTTGTTGGGATGAATGTCAGTCTAATGTGGAACTTAGTCGGATTCTACCAGGTTGATAATTTCAACTACGTTACTCCGTACTAGTTTAATTTTTGACCTTCCTGGTATATTTCCCTTCTTTTTTTTTTTGTTTTTTTGTTTTTCTTTTTTTTTACTGTTAATGTCAGATAGCAAAACTGTGTATTATCCCTGTATCATGCTTGCTTGAAGTTGCGTTTGATAAGATTCGATATTCAAGAGACACAAAGCTCAGCATTTTGCTTGTTCTTGTAGGTGTTGCCGTCTGCACTGTTACTGACGTCAGTGTTAATGCTAAAGGTTTCGTTGCTGCTTCAATCGCAGTATGGACTACGTCCCTCCAGCAATATGTAAACTTTCTATCCCTTTACTGAAATGTTATTTTAAGTATAACTACTTTGAGTGATAACTTTTCTAGTCGTCGTACTTGCAAAAATTGTAAAAGAGAAACACAAAAATTATGTACAGTAAGAATGAGCTCCGCTACTTTGGACAAATTACACGAATGTATATGCAAATATGACCATGGTACTTATAAACTTTAAGATGTGTTTGTATTTTACCTTTATGGATACGATGGGTCGTTTGAATAAACATAAAGTCAAGTAGGATGGTTCAAATAGTTAATTACTTGACTGCAGTATTATGGTAACTTACATGGACAAAAGTTATGTTGTATTCAGTTTGAATGTTGTTGTTTCTGCCATGTGCGTGCACTTTATTCTGCTTGTGCTTATCCTGAAACTAGTTTCTAATGTGCAATACGTTAATTATCTTCAAAGGAAGTACACATTAAGTTCTTTCAGTCTGTTGAGGCATACGGCACCTGTCCAGGCCGGATCTTTGCTATTAGTGAGCCCGTTTCTGGATTACTGGCTGACAGACAAGAGAGTGAACGACTGAACGCCTTTAATTATGATGTTGCATCTACAGTAAGTGTACGTTTACTTAATATACAGTTGTTCCATTAACTTATCATTTCTTGCAACCTGTGTTCCATTTTTCATTACATGCATATATTAGAGTGAATGTCATTTTCACCAGTTTTTATAGTGATTGGTCTGCTTTTTAAAGCATCATCCACATGGAAAATAAAATAAAATAAAATGGTAGAAGGAAAAGTACAATGGTATTATGGTGGGGAGGTAGTTCAAAGAGAAACACAAACTACTGCTAATTTCTTAGAGTTATCAACTCCCTGAACTATAGTGTGTTTTTTGGCAAATTAGATACAAATGAGCATGAAAGTGCAATGCTGTTTTCATATGAGTTGTCTAATTTTTAGTTCTTTCTTTTTATGCATTTTGGCTATCAGGCTTGTTAGTTGTGACAAGAAGTTATATACAATCTAAAAGATCATTTACTCAATTGAAAGGGAGGGAAACATATTGCAAATCTCGATTGTAGTTTTAGAGCAACCCTTTCATGTTCATACCATTTGTTAGAGAATGGAGACATTATTTGTGAAGCAGCATTATTTGATGTCAATTTATGAAGTGTTGCAGAGTACAAATATTACATTCTTTTTTTGTTAGTCTCATTTTGTCAACTCCCACTAATTCGACTTACTGATACCTTAACACGGTCTTACCTGTGCAGATGCTCATACTCTTATCCTGCACAATTGCAGTAGGGACCAACCTCAGCCAGTTCATGTGCATTGGGAGATTCACAGCTGTGTCCTTCCAAGTCATCGGCCATATGAAAACCATACTTGTTTTAATACTGGGGTTCATCTTTTTCGGGAGAGAATGGTTTAATTTTCACGTGGTGGTCGGGATGATCATAGCTGTAGTTGGCATGATATGGTACGGAAATGCCTCTTCAAAACCTGCTGATAAAGAACGTCACAGCCATTTGCTTCCCAAAACCAATCAGCAAGCTTCAGGTACTAGTGACAAGCATTAAGCTTATTTGCACAGAACGAGAGTTAGTTGTTGATAGCCGGAATTTGTTTTACAAATCTTTTGTTTCTTTTATTCCTTCTGATACGAGGATCTCCTGATACTCTAGTCTGGAATAGAGCTTAGTTTCAGTAATGTTTCTTTCTTTTTTTCTTTTACCTATGATTATAAATTTGGGCAAATCACTTGAAAATGTAGTTAACTTGACACTTTTTATGGTTGTATGTAGCCATCTTTTTTTTTCACATTATGTCAATAAACTTTCGAAACTATAAGAAAACAGGCGAAAAGGTAAGAAAACGGGCAAAAACGTAAGAAAACTAGCGAAAACGTATAAAACGGCGAAAGCGTAAGAAAACGGGCAAAGACGTATAAAGGTGCGCGAAAACGTAAGAAAACGGGCGAAAAGGTAAGAAAACCGGCGAAAAGGTAAGAAAATGAGCGAAAACGTAAGAACACGCATCCAAGAAACCCCACTTCAATTTCAAATAAGTGATAAACAACCTTCTTCGTAATCAATTAATCCAAAGAAAATTCAAACACGAGCCTTGAAACGTTTAAGAACATCAAATCCAAAATCCAAAACTCCTTGTGTGTGTCATTCGACATCTCTTAAACCCAGTCGAGAACCAACCTTCATGTACTGTTCAATATCATATAAAACTAGAAACCACAGTAGTAGTACATAACTGACAGCATTAACGAAGATACTAGCAGCACTAATATAAACGCAACAGTATTAATAAAGCTCAGCAGCAAAAACAATACATAGCAGCAGTAATCTCAAGCGTAGCAGTATTAATAATAATAGCAGCAGTAGTAATGTAAAGCTAGCAGCAGTAACATGTCTAGCAGCATTAACTAACCATCAATACCGAGCAGCACTAATCAAAGTAGCAGTATTAACAAGACAACGAGCAGCATTAAAACAAACTAGCAGCTTTAACTTACAAGTAGCAACACTAATGATCAGTGGGCAGTATTAAACGAGCAGCAGTACTAACATTCACAAAGCTACTTTAATCAAGAATTTTCAAGAAGTATCGATCAGTAGCCTTACTCCTCATAAAATGTGAATGAAACATGAAGTATCAATCAGTATTAATGTACCCTTACTCCATCAGTAGCCCATATCAGTTATTCCCTTCAGTTTCATCAGCTACCAAATACGAATCTTCTATGTTCACCACAAAAACGATTCTCAAATTCTAATGAAAAGATCTTCAGCAAAGAACTCGCTAAGCCTCCCTTCTTCGTCTTTATTCAATATCATAATATTCGCTAATCAAGACCATAGAACACTGCTCGAGTAGCCTTAATTTTTGAAATATTCAAAAAGTTTATGATTTTGAAGTTCGGCTCTGAAAAAGTAAACGTTCTCATCTTTGTAGCATGAATTGATAAAAATGTGAAACACGGCAGGCAGGTACTTCAAAGATAAACAAAAAGTCTAAACAAGCGATAAGAATTAAGTAAGTCTAGATTACATCTAACAATCTCAAAATCAAAGGCGTAGTCCATCTTTATCTCTATTTATAAATAAAACAAATATACAAGTCTCCAGAAATAATCAACAGGGCATCATGCTCTCCCTGTATACATTTCACTGTACGACCCATCATAGGTTTCATTTCTTCTTTGGCCATCTGATCCATCTGTTGGGTAATTTTTCGGGGTTCCATGAGTTTCAAGTAGATGATTAAATGGATATTGAGCACCCCAATTCCTTGGCAACAGTAACGAGATGTTTAATTGGCTGTCCAGTTGTGTTTCGACTATGAGCTTCCCAGGTCAAACACTTCCCTAGGTCTGCTTCCCAGTTGATGACGTCTGAACCCATGTACTGATGTTTGCAACTTATATTTTTGGCTTCTTCACCGCTCGTTCTTAACACACCAACATGCAAAATGGCTCTGAGAACTGAAACGCTGATGGTGCAGACATGAGCACTCGGGTGAGAAAGGCAGCGTATAGTGGCTGGCAGTCGACGCTGTCACAAACGCGTAAAATTATATTAAAGGCATACTTATTAGAAGAGACCATTCCCACTGTTAAAACACATCTACTGTCCTGTCATTTGTGTATTAACGCTAACTAGCTTTAGAAATTAAACTAAATCAAAACACCAACTTGTTATTTGAGCGAATTGTCTGCAATTTAAGTCCTAAGGCTAATATGTTACAGTAACATGCAATGGTTCATCTTCATGAACTACTCAGAACAACTTCTAGTTCAAATGTTATCATTAAAGTTGCTTTCTTTATTTACCTTGAGAAGATTTGAGAGACCGTCTGCAACAGCTAATCCTGATTCTCCACACGTAAGCACCGGGTGAACAGCTCTAGCTGTAGCTTCCAGAAGCTGAAACCAATAATTTGGTTAGAGTATATATATTACAGTACCCCAAATATTGAAAACAGAAAGACAAACACATGTTTATCCAAAGTCCTGAATATAGAGTTTCCTAGTTATTTATGTCAAGTAGCTAGCAGGCTGACCCCCCAAAAGCTAATCATTTTTGTTTTTAACAAAAATAATAAATTGTTATGCGATGGAGATAGTATGACACCTCAAGTTGTGGTAAAGTGCATGCTTCTCCATCGACAAGCATCCCATCTGTGGCACGGAGGAGGAGGTCTGACGCGCTGGCCAATATAACCAATGACTCGAGGGTGTCGTGCTTTCTCATTAGCTCCACTATCAACTTCACAATGCGCTGATTAATTCTCCACATTGTTTGACCAAGATCATCATCTTTAGCAATCCAAGGCTGTAATTCCTTCTCGGCCTGACACGCAAATACATAATACCAGGGAAAGTGACTAAGCAATAAATGAATTAATGCAAAGGCTAGTCCTTCTAATGCCAAGATGCTAATGAAGGAATACTTTGCAACAAATATTTCAAGATTAACAAAATTTGGACCTTAAAAACAATGGCAGTTGCGGCTATTGTTGGTGAAGCTGTCACCACATTGCAATGTGCATCAACCACCTGTGCAGACATACAATTATCAATTATAAGAGTTGTAGAACTACGCGTCGTTGACCATACCAAACGTATATGCACTGTTTGGAGTCACATAACAAGCAGATAAGTAATAGGACATTTTGGTGCATTTTGTATATCTCCAAAAAATCGGGGATGAAACATCAGACTCTTCAAACAAGTATGTGTTCCAGATTATTTTTTGTTGTAAAGATATCGACTCTAAATGTACCTAGCTTCAAGAAGTAAATCTTTATGATTAACATACATGATGGCGACATGAGGGAATTCAGATGTGCTACAAGGGAAGTACATATGGATAAGTTATCACGACTCAAATGACCAATTTGTATTTTATTCTCAAGCATCAATCATTAACTTTTGTGTGAAGATGAATGCCACTAAATAACTGGATAGGAGTATTAAAAATTATTTCCAGCCTGACATCACATGGTATGAAATTAAACTAATCACCTGTCTCCATCCTTGCTGAGCGGAGGTGCTTTCTCCGGTAAGTTGCGTTTCAGGTGACGCGATCATCTTGTGTCAGAGCAATGAAACAACAGAGAAACATAGTTCCTGTTTTTCTGTCAACACCGATCTTAAAAGGACCCGTGCGCTGCAAGTAAATCCAATATGCCTGTCCATTGTGAGAAGGTTGGCTAACTCTGAAGCATCGAACGGGAAATTCATTATTCCTTTATTGGAGCTTCCGTCACCGTCCTCACATAACTTATAAACTTTGTCATTCGTTTCTAGAGTATTCACAGTTACTGGGACTTCAAACTGGGTGGTTGACAACTGGCCTGTTTCAGAGAAGCTAGCATCTGCAGAATTATTTTGCCTTTTACCATTTAAGCATAGATGTGCATCCAGTGGCTCGGCTTTGTTGACAATCGATGCAACAGATTTTTTGAGGCAGATCCAAAAACATATTTTGTTTTTATGGCGTGTTCAGACGAGGACTCTGCTGGAAACGTTCTCTGAACAATTGCTTCCACAGTGGCAACAAATATCTTCCTGAGAAAAGCTTCAGATGGACTTCCACGCGGAAGATACTCGAGAACTCTTATGAGAGGTATGTACAGATTCCAAGATAGGATGGGAGGTTGCAAAGGGGCTACAACAATGATATCAGGAAGATCGATCAAAGGTGAACTCAAAGGAATTAAGCCATAAGCAGCTTCCCATATGGTGCATATTCTCCATTCCACCTCAGGCCCATGTGCACAAAGCATCGAGGCAATCCCTTGAGTAGTAGCTTCAATGGTTGCTTCAGCAACTGGCATTTATCTCTGAATAACATGTGAGGTTCCGTTTTAGTAGATTAAAGGAATGAATACTATCATTAAGAAAGTTGATGACAGTTTATACCTGCTTTTTATGGGTTGAAACATAATCACCCGTAGGTTCATGTGGTACTTCAACTCCTTCAACTTGGCTAAGTGGAGGAAAAAGCAATGCAGGTTGGGATAGTATTCAGAAAAGCAAAGCAGCTGTTACGTCTGCTGCAATGCCTGCTCTCATGGACATCGCAGTCCCGATTGCACGCAGGAAGTGTAAATGCATCCAGTTTCTAGGTAGCTATAATAATATATCAGTTATATAACTCTACTGATGATATATCCTAAATATATATCAGTTATTTTTTTTAATAATGCCAACAATTAACTTACCCTCATGCCAGATGCATAGTCTTCTGCTGCTCTGAGGAGCTCTACGAGTTGAACAGCAGCATCAAGAGCATCTGGAGCCCATGATGGTGGTGCTTCCAAGAGTCCAAGATGTAGTCTTTGGGTGGCACTTGGACTGGCAATAGCATAGTACCTAAACCATGAAAATATGAGATATATAAAAAGTGATGTTTAGAGGCTTTGGTAGAATACCAAACCATATCAAATATTGTGCAGTATTTAACAATATCAAATATTTTGCAGTATTTAAAACTCAATTTTCACAATCTCCTTTTTTAACAATTTTCACAATCTATTTTTTTTATCAAATTATTTGCAAAATAACAGTATAAATAACATTTTTCTTTTTTATAAGTTTCCTTGCACTTCTAAGTGATATACAACACTATCTAACCCATATCAATTTCTTCTGAATTTTGCCACTTAATTTGACCGTGAAACTAATTTTGTTGGCTATTGAGATTTAGGAAAGCCAATAAGCCTACTTTTTAGGCTTTACCCATTTGAGCTTATGGCTTGAATAATCCATAATATTAAGTGGATAAGCCAAAAAAAAGTGAGCTTATCGGCTTTCCTATATCTCAATAAGCCAATTAGTCCATAAAAACCTTATTATAATCCACTGTTAACTATTATAGCACGAAACAAGTGAGTTTAAGCTAGTGGAACACCCCCTTGAGCTTATAACTAAATTCTAATTCAATGTTAGAGATTATAGTATCAAATAAATAAAAACCTTGATCATCATCTTCAGAGCCTTGTAAGACATCATTAGCAAAAGCATCATCTTCTCCATCTGAAGAAGAAGAAGAAGACCCACTCTCAATTTGTTCTTCTTCCATATCAGACTCATCATCATCACTGCTGCTGCTTAGAATATCATTGTTTTTTCTTATTAGAAACAAAATTATCTTTTTTCTTCTGTTGTGTCTTTTTTCCTCCTCCACCTTTAACAGTCATTTAAAAACAACCTAATAATATAATATCATCATTTATCTCTCCTCGAGTTATGGTGGTGCATTGCAATAAAGAGAAACAGATTCATGGATAGTTTTAACCAAGGCCGTTGAGAGCCTCTGAAGTATATCGGAGTATCACTTCAAGACTGTAGACCGTTTGAAGCACGTAACCATCATGATATAAGGAAAGATCCTTAGAACTCATTAGGACTCTTACAACTTGTGTCCATATTGGTGAACACAAGTGTATTGTATGGAAAATGTTCCTAAGAGATCTTTGATGAATCTCATGGCTCTAGACTCAATAATGTGCGTTTTGGTTTTAGTGGTCGGAGGCATGGAGCAGAGTGCCACCTTTTTCAATATCAACACATCTCGGAGTGAGAGGCCGATAGATTGTGCATTGTTCTCCGTGAGAAATGAAACAAATATCTTTTAAGAGATATCTGAGTGGCTAGGAGGAGTGGTGCAGCGCGTCACTGGGTCCATGACGTCTTGTCTTCAATATCAGTATCAACTTGTGATAACCGATAGCAGATGTATTGACCCGGTTTCTAACCTAAGTTTTCATGGAGGGCTATTTCTTTTCACCCTTTCATTCAACTTTTCTTTTTAATTCTTCAACCCCTTCTTTCCCTTTCTCATATACTCCTTTTTTCAATCTTTCCTAAGGACTTCTAATTCTAATCTATTGGAATTGTCCTTGGGTAGATCCTTCCAGCTCTGGCGGATCATTGGACATAAACCTAACCATAATCATCTTATTACTCCATGATTATCCTTGATTTATTGATCACTTGCCATAAAACCTTTTGTGAAAATCTCTCAAAGTGTTTATGAATAAAACACATTTTGGATAACACTTCAAGAGTTTTGAATTTTCTGAAATACTCCCCCTTCACATGTGCTCATGCATTTTAAGATAAATTTGCACATGTTGGGTAGAGTTCGCACATTTTGAATTGATCGATTTTGAATTAATATGACCATTGTGAGACACGTTTACATCACTAGTTAGACTAGCTTGAAGTTATTACCCGTCCCGGTCATATTAAAAGAACATCTCTTGAATTGGTACATTCTACTCAGACAAGTCCTTTGTGAGACACGCTTACATCACTGGATAACCAGCCTGAAATTATTACCCGTCACGGACACGTCTTTTCGATTACTGACATTTATTTTTTGTCAATTCGAGGGTAAAATCTTGAGTCTTTTTGTAGAGCACGACTCACTGACATTACTTTTTGATCACATTAATCACGTCTTCTCCCCCTCAAAAATAGCATGCAGTGATATTTTTGATATCGACTGATTAAATTGAAAACTTGTTGGAGAGAAAGACGGATTTGAGCATGAAATTGGAACATTTTTTTTTTATCTTTTTATACTCCCCCTTAAACAAATCATATTTTTAAACATTTGAGTTTAAAATCAGTTTAAGGGTTTAGGAGGGAGTTGTCTTGAGCACAGAGTTTGGAGAAAAATTTTGAAAAATCTTTTTGAGAGATCTGGATCATGTGCTCAAGGATTGTTTATTTTGCCATTAACATTACGAGTCCTGATCGGAAATAATCAGAAGTCATCAATGTAGCGCGGGTCTCGTACTGAAATATACGAAAGCCGTAGTGAAGAAAATTTTGAGAAACGACATGTTTTAGAAAAAAAATTTTAAATGAACTCTCGCTCAAGCATCTGTACATGCCCGTATCATTGTTGAATGACATTTCTAGATACGTACTGAATATCGATTATACGAGAGACATGTCGTGAGAAGACTATTTTTGGTTTTTTGATTTTATAATGTTTTTGTATTTTTGAAACTTTTCTATTTTTATATATTGTTTTTGTTGATTTTTCAAATTTTTTCTTTTGTTTTTCAAAAATAGTTACAGCGAAGCTTTTTGAAATAAATCAAGAAGATTCGAGAAGACTTTCTAACTCTTCGGGAGTTAGGCTTCGCATTCCAATTCGTCGAACTAAGTTATCAAACCGCTCTTTTGGGAGGGCTTTTGTAAATAGATCGGCGAGTTGGTATTCAGTCTTCACAAAAAATAATTCAACAATACCCTCTTCTACGTGTTCCTTTATGAAGTGATAGCGGACTCTAATATGCTTGGTCTTCGAGTGTTGAACAGGATTGCATGAGATGGCTATGGCACTTTTCGAGTCACAATACATAGGTATGCGGTCGAAAGAGAAGCCATAATCTGTGAGCTGTGTCCTCATCCATAGAACTTGGGCACAACACGTAGATAGAGACACATACTCGGCTTCTGCTATTGATAGTGCAGTGCAGTCTTGTTTCCTTGATAACCAGCCTACTAGCTTTTCTCCCAAAAATTGTGCTCCGCCTGATGTACTCTTTGCTGTAACTTGGCAACCGGCATGGTCTGCATCTGAAAATGCTATTAGTGTAAACTCTGAATCCTTCGGATACCAAAGTCCCATGTTAATGGTTCTTCGTAGGTACTGAAAGATCCGTTTAACCTCTTGGAGGAGAAGTTCGGTAGGCCTTGCCTGAAACCATGCTAATAAACAAACAGCAAAATGTATATCAGGTCGACTGGCAGTTAAGTACATGAGAGAACCAATCATGCTCTGATATTTCTTTGGATCGATGGGTTTTCCATATAAGTTTGCACCAATTTTGGGTGAAGTTACCATTGGTGTACAAACAGAGTCACAATTTTCCATTCCATGTTTTTTCAAAGTCTCAATAGTATATTTAGCTTGATTTAGAAAAATACCACGTGGGGATTGATGAATTAGTAAACCAAGAAAGAATTTTAATTCCCCCATCATGGACATTTCAAATTTGCTTTTCATGAGATTTGCAAAATGTTTTGAATGTTTCGGATTAGTGGACCCAAATATTATGTCGTCCACGTAAATCTGAACAATCAAAATGTCATTTTTGAATTTTCTTGTAAACAAGGTCGGATCAATTGTTCCTTTGGTGAAATTATTATGAAATAGGAAAGATGATAATTTGTCATACCACGCCCTTGGGGCTTGTTTCAAACCATAGATAGCTTTCTTTAGCTTGTAGACGTAGTCTGGATGATCTTTGTCAACGAATCCGTCTGGATGACTCACGTACACTTCTTCTTTCAGAGTTCCATTCAAGAAAGCTGTCTTGATATCCATCTGATAGACCGTGATGTTTTTGTGAGCTGCATATGCTAAGAAAATCCTGACTGCTTCAATCCTTGCTACTGGCGCGAATGACTCCTCAAAATCTATCCCCTCTTCTGGTCTGAATCCCTTGGCCACGAGACGAGCTTTGTTGCGAATTACAGTCATCTCTTCATCCTTTTGGTTTTTCCATAACCACTTAAGATCAATGACGAGTTTGTCAATTGGTCTTGGAACTAAATCCTAGGTGTCATGTAATTGATATTGGAGAAGTTCTTCCTGCATCGCTTCAATCCAAGCATTATCTGCCATTGCTTCCCGAATGTTCTTTGGCTCTATTAGATTGACTGAGCAGACGTAGATGCACATGTCGCAATCGGTGGCGAGTTGTTTTCTCGTCTAAATTGGCCTTGATGGTTCACCAATAACTTGTTCTATTGGATGGTCTTTTGTCCACTGTAACGTAGAAGGGTACCTTGGATTTGACGAATGCGTGTTAGACGGTTCATGTAACCTTGAAGATGATTCAGCAGAATCCGTTGCAAATGGGTTTTCGAATACTTCTTCTTCTAACACAGCATCGTTTTGTTGTTGCTCATCAACTCTTGGTAGAACAATTTCAATTACTGAGTTGGTGGAGTAGATGTTGATGACGTGGAGGGAGTTGGTGCGTCAGCTTCAAATGTTGTTGATGCATCTTGCGGTGGTGGTGGTGGCAGTTGTTGATTTTGAGCGGGTGCAGCGGAACGTTGTTGAGATGCATTTATCGAAGCGCCACCATAGTACTCATCATACATAAACTCGAAGAAATTTTCCAGTTCTTGATTTGTTGGTGTTTCAGTGTGAGTTGATTGAGCTTCTTGAGGTACGAGTCCTGAACTGATGTGTCCAGAAGTCTGAACGTTCGGTGCGGGTCCTGATCTGGTATGATTAGGAGCCATCGGGTTAAGCGCGGGTTCTAGAGCGAGTCTCTCAGAAGCCATTTGTGAAATCTCGTCAAACTTCACATTCATCGTCTCCATAATCCTTTTTTTTCTCCTGTTATACACCCTGAAGGCCCTCGAGTTTTCTGAATAACCGATGAAGATTCCAATATCACCCTTAGCTTTCAACTTTCCCATATCTTCTCTGTCATTCGTTGGATAGCACAAAGCGCCAAATACATGAAGGTAAGAGATATCGGGTCTTCTGTTGTTCACTAATTCATATGGGGTTTTATTGAATCTTGGATGGACAAGGGATCAGTTCTGAGTGAAACAAGCAGTGGCAACAGCATCAGCCCATAAGAATAGTGGTGCACTAGAATAAATCAGCATTGTACGAGCAGCTTCCACAAGAGTTCGATTTCTTCTTTCAACTACCCTATTCTGCTGTGGAGTTCTTACAGCTGATGTCTGATGTGTGATTCCAGCATCTTCAAAGTAGGTTCTTAACTCTTGATTAGTGAATTCTGTGCCATTGTCTGTTCTTACGATCCTTACTGGAGCTTGAAGAAGGACTTGAATTCGCTTCAGAAAGGTGATGATGATGCCTGGTGCTTCGTCTTTTGACCTCAAAAACTTTACCCATGTATATATTGAATAGTCATCGACGATTACAAGAATATACTTCTTCCCATTTATGCTTGCAACTCTCATTGGGCCACATAAGTCCATATGCAACAAATGTAACTTATCAACCGAACTGGGTACGGTTTTAGGTTTATATGTTGCCCTTTTGCTTTTTCCTTGCTCATAGGATGGACATAAGTGATCTTTGGTGTATTTGAACTTTGGGAGACCGTTGACGATGTTGTCTTTGGCAAGCTTGTTGATGGTGTAAAAGTTAAGATGGGACAAACGTCTATGCCACAACCAGGACTTTGTTTCGGATGCTCTTGTCATGAGACAAATTGGTGATGGAGAGGCCATTTGGTTTATGTCGATAGCATAGAGATTGGTTTCACGATTCCGAGTTAAGAGATCATCTCCAACCAAATTCTGAACGAAACAGGTGTTTCTCCTAAATGAAACCTCTAAATCTGCATCGCAAAACTGCCCGACTGAAAACAAGTTGTGTCCCAACCCTTCGACTTAGTAGACCCGAGTGATTAAGTAGTTCCCAAACTGAAGATCTCCATAACCCAGAATAGCTGCTACATGATCATTTCCAAACCGTACAGTTCCCATGAACTGCCATACAAAGTTGATTAGCAGCTTCAAATTCTTGGTCATGTGCTTGGAGCAACCCGAGTCGACGACCCAAAGACAGATTTCGATAACCTGCCAAGAACAGAAGAGTTTGCATTTGGAAACCGTATATCATTTGGTTCCATGAGGTTAGGGGTAACAAATGAATCACACTTAGAGAAGGTTTTTGTTTGTTCGTTTAGAACAACTTTTAATTTGCCATTCTTAAGTGTAAACTTTCTACCTGTTGGTTTCCATGCACAAAGCTTAAGATAGTCCCTAGGCAATAGACTACTAGTGATTGTCCTAGATGCTGCAATAAGTCTTTGAACATATCTAGTCCTAGCACTAGTTCCTGGAGGAACATCTTTCTGTTCAGGCATTGCATTCACATTCTCATTATTAGAAACAATATCATCACAAACATTTTCAGATAACGATTTCTTGCACATTAAACAAACAGAATCATTACATGCACTTGAAACAATACTCTTAACATTACATCCTGATGACATATGTTTCATATTCAAAAGCGATAAATTCCTAGGGTGTTCTTCTACTTCTTTGCATTCACTCTCAGAGACAGGCGAGACTCTATTGTTCCTGGTATTGCTCCTAGGCTTTTGTCTGCTGCTCCTAGAGGTGATTTCTAATCCTGTAGAAGGTAAGGCACACTCATTAGAATTTATGTTGTTGTCCTGAGAGTTTGTTGTAACATTCCTAGACTCGTTTGGATTATCTTTATTACTTTTGTCTATCGCCCTATATGTGTTAGATGTAGAGGCAGACGCAGTAGTAAGACTAATCCTATAAAGGCCAGGCGCTATCACATTCGATGTATTGACAACAGCTTTCCCTTTATCAGCACATTGGTTAGGTAAGGGTGTTGGAGTGACTGGTTTTGTCAAATTAATTGTCACATCAACTTTTGGAACTGTTTGAGCAATTGACATTTTTGGTTGATCCGAAGTGGATGGTTTTGCAAACTTAGTTTCCTCACCCTTCCTTTTTAGACTATCTAGCTGAGACTTCAAAAGATCATTTTGTGCTTTCATATTCTTGTAAGCACGCTAATACGACAATTTGTCATACTTGCATTCTTCCTTTTTCCTATCAAGTTGTTTAAAATATGTGACATTTTCTTTTTCAAGCTTAGCAAGAGAATTTTTGTATTTTATAACAATTGCAGAAGTCTCAGCTCTCAGTCGTTCATCATCTTCCACAGACTATGTTTGATAAATAATGGACATAATTTCGGTCGATAGAACTACCTCGAAGAGAGTATCATTATGGTTTTCCAAAACTTTGATGCGTTCAATGTTTTCATTAGCTTCTTTCACCAGGGATTGGTGGTCCATGATGAAGTCAGCTGTTTCTTTTAAAATAGCATTTTCAATGTGAATTACCCTCGCACTAATGTTATAAAGTGGAGTAGTAATTTCTGCTTGAAACACCTTTTTCATTTCATTTTGAAAACTTGAATGCCAGTTGCTTATGCTAAGATTTTTTTTGAGTCAACAATACTCTGAAGTGTTTTTACTTTATCTTTCAGATCATCCAAGTATCGTCTAGCTTCACTAGTGTTAAAAGGGTTGCTAGAGGACATTTGTACCAGATTTGAAAGATTTTTGGAAACAACTTTAGGTTTTGTTGAAACAACTGGTCGTTTGAAAACCTTTGTTGGTTGTTGTTGTTTAACAAAATTGACCCCAAAAAGAATGTTAAGCTTGTTATAATCAATGGGCTTGATGTCTGGGTTCATTTGTCTCATTTTGATTCTACTCTCCTCGGCAAGTTCAATCGTTTCATCAGAATCCCGAACATTGGGAGGATCTTGTTGAGCATAAATTAAATTTCCATTATACAGCACATTCTGTTCCTTCTGAGCTTTCTTGAGTGTATAAGGGTTTTCACAACCGATAGCCATTTTATTCAGTGTATGTAAAAGCGGGTTTGGATATTTGATTAACATATGAATTGTTTGAGCAGAATGACCCGTTTTTACAAGCAAATCTTCCAACTTGTTAATTGATTCTTGTTTCTCAATGATTTCATCAAGAAGTTCATTTTCGCGCTTTGAAAAATCTGCTTTCAACTGTTTCTTTTCTTTTTCAAGATCAGAACAAGTTGATTTTTGTTTAGAAAGTTGGTTTTGCAAATCTGAAATTTACATGTTTAAGGAGCGTATTGTCTTGTTTAAGTTAACATCTAGGGTGTCAAACTTAATTTGTAATTGTTTTTCCCTTGAAACGGAGTTTTTGTAACCATCTTCAAATTCTGACTGTCGGATTGTATTTATTTCAAAAACTTTTTCATTCACCTTATATCTCTCAAGCTCAGCGGTCAATTTTTCATTCGCGGTCTTAACATCGCGATTGACCTTTTTGACGTTCTCAATTTCAACACTACAATTGTGCAATAAGGATTCAAAAAACGCCCGTGTTTCCTCATCATTCACAACATGCTGTGACTCAAAGTCTCCATTAGGATCCATATATGAGTTGCCAAATTAATATTGCTACAACTTGGCGTGTCTATATATGTATCATAAGTGGATGCGGGAGTCGCAGGATGTTGTTCATCATGAGTTGACGTATCAAATATTTCATTATTGTGACATGTAGTGAATGGTGGTACCTCAGAGACTGCATTGGTGTCATACACAGGAGGTGTTTCAAAATCCGTGTCATACTTATCCTCCTGAAGATTTGCCATGAAAATGCAGTTTGCATCGATGTCCTCAAGATCTTCCATATCATCCATGAGAGCCATGAAATCATTCTCTTCTGCACTCAACTGTAAACCAGCCGTTTCCTTTTGTGCCAACATTAATGCTTTCTGCAGATAAGCTGGATCTCTCTTTTTCGGCTTGTTGGGACAGTTCCTTGCCATGTGACCGACTCCCTGACAGTTGAAACACTTTATCAAATTACCCTGATTCATATTCCCAGCTCCTGGAGCAGCAACATTCCTAAACTGATTCCCAGCATTCTGAACCCTCTGATTTCCAACAACTGGACCCATCTGATTCCCTGCATATTGACCCATCTGATTTCCAACATACTGCCTTGCATTCTGATTACTGTTGGTCCCTTCACACGATTAGAGTTAACTAGAAAGTTAATCTATTTGTGTTTATGACTAATACAATGTTTAAGGTAAATTCTAACAGTTATAAAACGTGAATATAAAAACAACAATATTTTTCAACGTTTAAATTCTTATTAGAAATAATTACAAGAATCTATTACCCAAGTGTTTTGCGGAACAAACACTTGGGATTGAATAGACAAGGGTACGGGGTGTCTCCTATCGAAACTCAAGTTTTGCTTGAGTGGTAACAATATACCCACTGAGCTATCTCAGTGAGTTGTATACTGATGAACTCAAATAAGTACATTTTATTACCTTCATTTATCCTATTTATTTGACTTGTTTTATTATATTATCTGTGAGAATCGATACGTTAATGTTTACTTTTGTAATTCTCAGGTAAAAACAAGTATTATGTGAAACTTGGCGATTTTGGACTAATTATGGAGCAAAACAAGCAAGAAGTTAAGAGTCTACTGAAATGTACAAGATCAAGACATTCTGCTCCAGATACGCCGCATCTTGCTTATTACATACGGCGCATCACTATCAAGATTTCACAAGATACGATCCAAGATACAAGAAGACATGCGCCGCATCTAAGGATGGAGTTACGCCGCATCTTCTGGTGGTGTACGAATATTCCTGAATATATTAATCTTGGACCCCACGCAAAGTTAAGTCAATGCGCCGCATCTACTTATTCTATGCTCCGCTGATGAACTCAAATAAGTACATTTTATTACTATCATTTATCCTATTAATTTGACTTGTTTTACTATATTATGTATGAGGATTGATACTTAATTGTTTACTTTTGTAATTCTCAGGTAAAAACAAGCATTTGGTGAAACTTAGCGATTATGGACTAATAATGGAGCAAAACGTACATAAAGTGGAAGTCTACTGACATGGACAAGATCAAGTCAATTCTGCTCCAGATGCGCCGCATCTCACTATCAACATGCGCCGCATCTCTATCAAGATATCACCAGATACGATCCAAGATACAAGAGGACATGCGCCGCATCTAATAAAGAGTTACGCCGCATCTTCTGGCGGTGTACGAATATTCCTGAATATTATAATCTTGGACCCCACGCGAAGTTAAGTACATGCGCCGCATCTACTTAAGTAGATGCGCCGCATCTTTCCTCAGACACAAACTATAAATACCCCGTAGACCAGACGCATTAAAGAGATTCGGAAGTTCGAAAACCTAAAGACCGAACAAAAGAGAAGGACGAATTCAGTCAAGAGGCAGCACAAGACACACCCAAATCGAAGATACAAGAGCTGTAAGAAGGTGCTGCATATGTATTTAATTCATTAAGTAGTTTTGTTTTATTGTTTTAGCAAACTTTAATTCATCAGGATTGGTGGCTTGTGTAATGTGACAACGGAAAGATTGCACTCCCTTTAATACTTGCTTTCCCATCAATTAAAGTTTATATGTTGATGTCTTTGGTTACTACTTATTAGTGCATTGACCACCTCTGTGTTTATTAGTGGCTTGCGGGCACCCGACTGCGGGACAAGGTGTGGCTCCCACGGTTGTTTCTAAATTGATCACTTAGGAATAACTTTTAGACATAAGTCGTCATTAAGGGTTTACTCGCCGATAAGAATAGGACCAACGAGAAAGGGTTAATTACATACACTTCATATAAAGCTATCAATAAAACAAGTGACAATCTACTTAATCATAAGGACAGCCCTCTTATTGTCTCTAGTATCTATCTGTGTACGTGTGTGCTACTTGCTGATTCGTGCCTATTTGTTTATTTTATTATTTAATTGCAAACAAAACTGTGCCAGTCTCTCAGGCTGAAACCCCCTTGCGTTAGGATATTAAAATACTGATTAGAATAACGAGATAATACGTTCCACTCTTAGTGATCAACACTCTACTTACCATTATCTTCATACTGACCGGGTACACTGCTCGTTAAGTGTGTGTGTTATTGATAAGTCGGCTAAATATAAATTTAAAACTTGAGTAGGCATTAAAACTGCTAAACCGCAACGACACATCACGCGCATCAAGTTTTTGGCGCCGCTGCCGGGGAGTGAATTGTTATTATCTGTTAATTTGATTAGTATTTTAATTAGGTTTTTCTTTTTATTAGATTAATTGCATCATTGTACTATTTTGCATATTTGTTGTATTGTGTGCTATTTGTTTTCTTTTATTTTTGCTTTTATTTGTTTTTGTTTGTGTGTTTAATTTTTTGTTTTTATTTTTCGTATTTTTCTGTTCTGCTATCGTTGTACTGTGCTAAATCGAACGATACGGCGCATCTGATCTCTCAGATACGGCGTATTGCGTTTATTTTTTTATATACAACGCGTTTAATTAATTCGATACGACGCATCTTTTCCCCAAGATACGGCGTATCTGTTTTTAATAAGAATTTTTTTTTTTTTTTCTAAGCGATAAAGTAATACGACGCATCTGCTTTTGTAGATACGGCGTATCTGTTTTGATAAAAATTTTTCTAAACGTTAACGCCATACGACGCATCTGCTTTCGCAGATACGGCGTATCTATTATTTTAATTAAAAACAGTTTGCGAATTATTAAACAAATACGGCGTATCGATTTCTGTCGATACGGCGCATCTTACTGAATCAAAAATCTTTTATTTTTAAACGTAACGAAAATACGGCGCATTAACCTTTGTTAATACGACGAATATAATTTGATAAATATAGTTGATTTTTGATATTTACTTTGATCGGTCCGCTACTCTCGTGTGCAAGTTGTTTATTTTCAGGACAAATGATGACTCAAGCATCACCAAGAAGGATTACATTCTGAACCAAACCAAGAGACGCTAGCTGAAGTGACCGAACATAAGACGGGAAGAGTGGAGAAAACTCAGTACTGGTAACATTGAACTTCTTTAATTCTTGAAATAGAATCCCAGGTAAACTCTACGATAATTCAACTGCCCAAAGGAAAGTTCTCTACACTATGATCTCAGTTTTATTATCCTTATTATACGTCTGATTCAATTCGTAATCTTAATTTTGTATGCTCAAAAACGATATTGATTCCTCCCTTACAGTCAACTATTTTCAACCAAGGATATTGGTCAACTAAAGTCAATCCGTAAGGGAGAAAAATGCAATTTAAATCCGTGGGAGTTAAGTACATGAGTACAGAGAAGTGCATCCCCGGGTCGTTATGTCCCAACGAGGTGTGTAAAGTGTAATATAACAAATTTGCGCGTTTTCAAAAGATATCGAATGTACAAAAACGGGAATCTGATTGACTAACACTAGGAATGTGAATAGCCAGCTCTGTCACAGCTGTAATCGTTTAAGAAACGTACAATCAGAAACCTAAAAACGTAAAAGGAACTAAGCAAATAAGCTTCTTAAATAGAAGCTATCACTTAGCTTTATGGGGTTCTTTTTAGGTATTTTCTTTTTCTGGAACTAATATTATACTGATATTAAACAAGTTTAACAAAGATAAAACTTTACAAACTTTAAAATAAGCAGATTATGGGCTTATGACTCATTCAGTAGAGCTTTTGGGCTCACAGTGAAGTCATAAGCTCAAAATGAGCTTGAAAAGCTTTATACATGAAACAAAAGATAAATTAAGATAAAAATAAGCTAGATGGACAAGTCACAAGCACTAATAAGCTCTAAATAAGCAAATCAACAAGGTACTGCTAGTTCAAGCAAGGTACTGCTAGAGCAAAAATCATCCTGCTGATGAAGTAAGTGATTCTGCTGATAGTGCAAGTGACTCTGCTGATAGGCTCAGTGTATACTGAGAAAATTAGGACAAGTTAAAAACTACTTGCAGCCCTAGCAGATGAGCTACAAGGGAAAAATTAAGCACATGATCTTATGGATGGGTGGATGAGCTTTATATAGAACTAAACCACACAAGCTTATGACCACTAATGAGCTTTTTAGAGCTGTTGGTAATGGTGTAAATTCATAGATTTCTGAATGAATTGTTATGAGTGGGCAAACAACAAGCTCCTATTTAACTTATCAAATAAGCTCATACAAGCTACACAAGCATTGAAACACTGAGTATGATGGATAAGATCACAAGCTCAGGCTTAATGAGGGCTTAATATGAACTTAGGAAAACAACTCCAACTCTGCTGTTTGCTTCAGTGGAGTGAGTTAGATGGGACAAAAAAGGTGGGTTGATTAAGCTATCTAATTAAGCTACTAACTGAAAAATAAGAATAGACATAACAAATAAGCCACATGGGCTACACAAAACAATAATAATAACAGGAACAAGTTCAAAATCACAAGCTCAAGTGATTCTGCTGATAGAGCAGTGAACCTGCTGGTAGTGCAAAATCAGCAGTTTCACTAAAGTTGACTAAAATGAAATTAAATCTTAATTTACTGATTAAATATGATATATTAAACAATAATAACATGAAATGAACAAAGATAAACAATAATTAAACACATATGCAGGATTATTAGATCTAACAACCTCACAGCTCTCATATCTAGATTGTCAAGTGTCAATTTGACTTTCTAACATGCTAAACCACTTGGTTAATAGTTCTCTGAGTCAAATAGGTTCTATGTAGTGTTCATCAAACAAGAACAACACCATTTAAACATTCTTTAACACAGATGCATTATTAAATCCAAACAACCCTTAAATTGACCAAACTGAGGTTTTCAAAGCATAAGACTGTGTAAACCAATTCCATCAAATCCAGAGGAACCAAAGTGTCAAAATGGACCTTTTTAAGCTTAAACAAATAGTCACAAAAGTTCAAGCCTAGGTTTATCAAAAACTTGTAAAGTGACAGTCAAAATGCCATATCATACCACAATCAAATCCAAAACATAACAACCTATTATAAAGCTCTAATATGATTAATACACAGCTAATAAACACAAATACATAAAAAACAAAGCACATAAAACATTAAAACAATGAATGCATAAAAAGGTTAAAATAAGCTTACAAATGAATCCAACTGAGATCAATGAAACAAGGACCAAGATCATGCCCTATAGCTCCCAAATGAGCTTCTGAACCATAATCAATCATAAAATACCCTGCTCCAATTCATCAATCTTCATCACCACTGTTTTGACATTTTTCATTGATTTTCTCTATTTTTTAGAACTTTTCTGAATTTAAATGCTAAACTGAATTTTAATGGTTTCTATAAGCTTAAAAGCTTTAGTGAGGAGCTTATGTGGCCTAAGAAGTCCATAATCCACTACATTAAACAAGATTTAAAGAACATGGAAAATAAAGCATAATTAAGGTGAAACTTAAAACTGAATCATAACTTGAATTAAACTGAAAACATGGTTCCATTACACTACTTTGAAGATGATTACACTACTGAAAGCATTAAAATGACAATAATTGAAGGAAAGCAGTAAGCTACATTATGCTAAGTGACCAAGGCTATTCCAAGGTACCCAATCTCTTGCCTCTCCTCTGCTATTTATAGTCCATTGAGTTCCCACCATCCTTCTGAGCAAATCCCACCTTTGGTTAGCTTCCAATTCATCCTATTCGTCCATTTGTACTTTTGGCGGGAAAACAGGACAAGTGGGTTTTAACTTGTCCTGAGCACATGGGGGTGTAAGGAAGAAGCATTTAATGCTTTGGCTTGTTAGGTAACGTGTATGAGAGGAGGGGATGAGGTGGTGAAACAGCTGGGGGTTTGAATGAGGTGGGGGGATAAGGTTGCAGAGGTGAGTGGGAAAGAGACGGGTCAAACCATGTTTGACCTGGGATATTATTTAAGAAAAAAGGTGGGCCGGGTTTATTATTTATGGGATTGGGCTTGGTGATGGGTTGTTTTAAATGGGTTGGGTAATTGATAAAAGGGTTGGTTATTATTTTTGGGTTAAAGGTTTGAGTTGGATCCGGATTTTGGTTTAGCTTAGCACAAGGACCATTTATGTAATATGCTGAAACTTAGGGGGACTGAATTTGGCAAGTTTCCAAACTTCATTCAAGGACTAAACCTGCATTAAAACAATTACACAAGGACCAAATATGTACTTTTCCATTTTTAAAAACCTCCAAGGACCATTTTTGTAATTTCACCAAAGTTGAGGGGGTGAAATTGTATTTTTCCACAAGTTATCAAATTGTTCCAAATTGTATTTTTATGAATAGTACAAGGGTATGTTTTGTTAAATTTCCATTTTTAAATACCCAGGGACCATTTTTGCCAATTTTGATACTTGAGGGGTGAAAATTGCCAAGTTGTGTAAACTTTTATCCAGGGACTATTTGTGAATAAGTTTGAGTTCCCATGGACTTAAGTTGACTTTTTTTTATCATTTTGAACTTTCAGGGACTAGTTTTGACAATTTATGTAACTTCAGGGACTGAAAATGACAATTGTTGTGAAATTGATCATTTTTCACTTGTTTTTCAATCTTTTGTACCTGAATCACATAAAAACACATTTTGATGAATTTATATCATTTTATGAGTCATTTGTGTGTTTTTGGTCGTTTTTGTGGGTTCAAATTGTATAAAAGATATGTGTAATTAGGCACATATCAAATCCCCCACACTGAACTATTGCTAGTCCCTAGCAATCTTTTATTAAAAACTTAATGGATTTCAAAGACTCTTTACCAAAAGCCATCACTTCTGGAGTAGCCAATTGTTTTAGTTCAAGTAAGAACTTTGGTACAAATGATAACCAAATGATTTTGAGCAAACCATAAGCTGTCAACGGTTTTGATTTGTCTTTACCAGAAGCCGTTTGCTTCTGGACTAGCCAACTCTTAGATAAATTATTAATATTATCTTTGGTGAGCTGATTACCAATTATGGTTTTTCCACTGCCTTTACCACAAGCCATAACCTTGCGGGCTAGTCAACTCTTTACTTATAAAGATATGGTGAGTCGAATACCATACAATTTTTGGCAAATTGCAAGCCATAAACGGATTTGATTTATCTTTACCAAGAGCCGTTTGCTCCTGGATTAGCCAATCCTTATGTGGTTTAGACATGGTGGACTGATTACCATTTGTTGTGTTTAGTACTTAGTACTTCCACTAAAAAAATTTTAAAATTTGGCCATTTTTGGGGGAAAAAGGGACTAAAATGGAACATTTTTGATGAAATTCGCCAGAATTTCCCCCCCCACACTTGAACTGAATATTGTCCTCAATATTCAAAGTCCCGGCTATTATGCCGAATCCTTGAACGTAAAAAGATAACATTTCTGGCCAAGTGGGGTAAACACAACAGTTATTCTATTTTTTGGTATACAAAATTTTCATTTGTTTTTTTAGATCTATTTACGAAATGTGGGGCACACCCCCTCACTTAGGTGGTAGAAAGGGGTAAGAAAAGTGAAACACGGGTGAAAACCCATGTTATGGCTACTGTTTATTGATTACCGAGTCGCTAGCTTGACTCGACCTCGAATTAAATTGTTCATGAGGAAGCTACTGTTTTTGATAACCGAGTTGCTAGCTTGACTCGGCCCCGAATTAAATGGTTCATGGGGAAATGATTGGGTGAGAAATCGGAGTGGGGACCACTCACAGAATTATGAATAATAAGGAAGGAGAATATTTTTGGATTTTATCTTTTATATATATATACAAAGGAAAAGAAAATATTTTTGTGTTTTATATTGTTTTTTTTGGAAATAAATATAATATATATACAAGGGGTAGAAAAAACAAATTCATTATACGCACCACACCTCCCCGGCAACGGCGCCAAAATTTGATTCCTCCCTTACAGTCAACTATTTTCAACCAAGGATATTGGTCAACTAAAGTCGAACCGTAAGGGAGAAAAATGCAATTTAAATCCGTGGGAGTTAAGTACATGAGTACAGAGAAGTGCATCCCCGGGTCGTTATGTCCCAACGAGGTGTGTAAAGTGTAATATAACGAATTTGCGCGTTTTCAAAAGATATCGAATGTACAAAAACGGGAATCTGATTGACTAACACTAGGAATGTGAATAGCCAGCTCTGTCACAGCTGTAATCGTTTAAGAAACGTACAATCAGAAACCTAAAAACGTAAAAGGAACTAAGCAAATAAGCTTCTTAAATAGAAGCTATCACTTAGCTTTATGTGGTTCTTTTTGGTATTTTCTTTTTCTGGAACTAATATTATACTGATATTAAACAAGTTTAACAAAGATAAAACTTTACAAACTTTAAAATAAGCAGATTATGGGCTTATGACTCATTCAGTAGAGCTTTTGGGCTCACAGTGAAGTCATAAGCTCAAAATGAGCTTGAAAAGCTTTATACATGAAACAAAAGTTAAATTAAGATAAAAATAAGCTAGATGGACAAGTCACAAGCACTAATAAGCTCTAAATAAGCAAATCAACAAGGTACTGCTAGTTCAAGCAAGGTACTGCTAGAGCAAAAATCATCCTGCTGATGAAGTAAGTGATTCTGCTGATAGTGCAAGTGACTCTGCTGATAGGCTCAGTGTATACTGAGAAAATTAGGACAAGTTAAAAACTACTTGCAGCCCTAGCAGATGAGCTACAAGGGAAAAATTAAGCACATGATCTTATGGATGGGTGGATGAGCTTTATATAGAACTAAACCACACAAGCTTATGACCACTAATGAGCTTTTTAGAGCTGTTGGTAATGGTGTAAATTCATAGATTTATGAATGAATTGTTATGAGTGGGCAAACAACAAGCTCCTATTTAACTTATCAAATAAGCTCATACAAGCTACACAAGCATTGAAACACTGAGTATGATGGATAAGATCACAAGCTCAGGCTTAATGAGGGCTTAATATGAACTTAGGAAAACAACTCCAACTCTGCTGTTTGCTTCAGTGGAGTGAGTTAGATGGGACAAAAAAGGTGGGTTGATTAAGCTATCTAATTAAGCTACTAACTGAAAAATAAGAATAGACATAACAAATAAGCCACATGGGCTACACAAAACAATAATAATAACAGGCACAAGTTCAAAATCACAAGCTCAAGTGATTCTGCTGATAGAGCAGTGATCCTGCTGGTAGTGCAAAATCAGCAGTTTCACTAAAGTTGACTAAAATGAAATTAAATCTTAATTTACTGATTAAATATGATATATTAAACAATAATAACATGAAATGAACAAAGATAAACAATAATTAAACACATATGCAGGATTATTAGATCTAACAACCTCACAGTTCTCATATCTAGATTGTCAAGTGTCAATTTGACTTTCTAACATGCTAAACCACTTGGTTAATAGTTCTCTGAGTCAAATAGGTTCTATGTAGTGTTCATCAAACAAGAACAACACCATTTAAACATTCTTTAACACAGATGCATTATTAAATCCAAACAACCCTTAAATTGACCAAACTGAGGTTTTCAAAGCATAAGACTGTGTAAACCAATTCCATCAAATCCAGAGGAACCAAAGTGTCAAAATGGACCTTTTTAAGCTTAAACAAATAGTCACAAAAGTTCAAGCCTAGGTTTATCAAAAACTTGTAAAGTGACAGTCAAAATGCCATATCATACCACAATCAAATCCAAAACATAACAACCTATTATAAAGCTCTAATATGATTAATACACAGCTAATAAACACAAATACATAAAAAACAAAGCACATAAAACATTAAAACAATGAATGCATAAAAAGGTTAAAATAAGCTTACAAATGAATCCAACTGAGATCAATGAAACAAGGACCAAGATCATGCCCTATAGCTCCCAAATGAGCTTCTGAACCATAATCAATCATAAAATACCCTGCTCCAATTCATCAATCTTCATCACCACTGTTTTGACATTTTTCATTGATTTTCTCTATTTTTTAGAACTTTTCTGAATTTAAATGCTAAACTGAATTTTAATGGTTTCTATAAGCTTAAAAGCTTTAGTGAGGAGCTTATGTGGCCTAAGAAGTCCATAATCCACTACATTAAACAAGATTTAAAGAACATGGAAAATAAAGCATAATTAAGGTGAAACTTAAAACTGAATCATAACTTGAATTAAACTGAAAACATGGTTCCATTACACTACTTTGAAGATGATTACACTACTGAAAGCATTAAAATGACAATAATTGAAGGAAAGCAGTAAGCTACATTATGCTAAGTGACCAAGGCTATTCCAAGGTACCCAATCTCTTGCCTCTCCTCTGCTATTTATAGTCCATTGAGTTCCCACCATCCTTCTGAGCAAATCCCACCTTTGGTTAGCTTCCAATTCATCCTATTCGTCCATTTGTACTTTTGGCGGGAAAACAGGACAAGTGGGTTTTAACTTGTCCTGAGCACATGGGGGTGTAAGGAAGAAGCATTTAATGCTTTGGCTTGTTAGGTAACGTGTATGAGAGGAGGGGATGAGGTGGTGAAACAGCTGGGGGTTTGAATGAGGTGGGGGGATAAGGTTGCAGAGGTGAGTGGGAAAGAGACGGGTCAAACCATGTTTGACCTGGGATATTATTTAAGAAAAAAGGTGGGCCGGGTTTATTATTTATGGGATTGGGCTTGGTGATGGGTTGTTTTAAATGGGTTGGGTAATTGATAAAAGGGTTGGTTATTATTTTTGGGTTAAAGGTTTGAGTTGGATCCGGATTTTGGTTTAGCTTAGCACAAGGACCATTTATGTAATATGCTGAAACTTAGGGGGACTGAATTTGGCAAGTTTCCAAACTTCATTCAAGGACTAAACCTGCATTAAAACAATTACACAAGGACCAAATATGTACTTTTCCATTTTTAAAAACCTCCAAGGACCATTTTTGTAATTTCACCAAAGTTGAGGGGGTGAAATTGTATTTTTCCACAAGTTATCAAATTGTTCCAAATTGTATTTTTATGAATAGTACAAGGGTATGTTTTGTTAAATTTCCATTTTTAAATACCCAGGGACCATTTTTGCCAATTTTGATACTTGAGGGGTGAAAATTGCCAAGTTGTGTAAACTTTTATCCAGGGACTATTTGTGAATAAGTTTGAGTTCCCATGGACTTAAGTTGACTTTTTTTTATCATTTTGAACTTTCAGGGACTAGTTTTGACAATTTATGTAACTTCAGGGACTGAAAATGACAATTGTTGTGAAATTGATCATTTTTCACTTGTTTTTCAATCTTTTGTACCTGAATCACATAAAAACACATTTTGATGAATTTATATCATTTTATGAGTCATTTGTGTGTTTTTGGTCGTTTTTGTGGGTTCAAATTGTATAAAAGATATGTGTAATTAGGCACATATCAGTATGCTCAAAAACGATATTTGTTCCTAACCTCGGAATAAATCCTTATCCACTAAACAATAAGATTACGATTATTAATGAAACGTTTATGCCTATTACTCTTATTTTGAATTCATCTATATGGTGTGCCGTTTTTACCCAAATTTGATGTATAAGGAACTGTGTTGCGGAGGCCAAGGTACGTTCTTCATTTAAATTTCGTTAACTAACATAGAGATACGGCGGATCTAAATATCCGAAGCGCCGTATCCCTGACCAACTAGGACTTATTGACTAGTCAACGGAATTAACTAGATACGGCGCATCCCAATTTTCTAATACGGCGCATCGTGTCGCCTTATAAATACGACGGGAATACGCCGCATAAATACACACAGTTAAGAACACGCACTAAAATTATACTCAAAATCCGATCATCTTTCTTTAATCCGCCTTTAATCCGAGCATTAATCCTTCTCCTAATCACGAATACTAAGGTAATTGTTACATTTCGATTTGATTTTGATTAATACGAAAATTAGGGTTTATAGGATTGAATCGATTCGCGCTTAAACGATATAGGGATATGATTAGAACTTGGAATTAATTATTTCCCCTAAGTTAATTTTAGATTCGGACATCGAATTTGGCACTAATTAAATCGACCGAAAATTTAGGTTTTGGGTTTGATTTTGAATATTTAGCGGGAAGGTAAATTAGCTGTGGTTGATTGAGATATTTGAACTGATATAAGGAGAATATTATACTGTGATATTTAGTGGAAGTTTACGTCACGGATACGGATTCTTGAAAAACGTGCCTAACCCTTTATTTTATACTGATATGCTTTTAGATGCGGCGCATCTGGGTTGATTAATGCGGCGTAACGACCTATTTCAAAATTGATAAACTTTTAGATACGCCGTATTGATTAATCTAGATACGACGCATCTCAATACGCCGTATCTGTTGTCTTGCACCGCATCTCTTGTACTTAATACAGATACGCCGCATTGATTTAATCAAATGCGCCGTATCTACCTTACTTGCAGACTGTTTACTGACTTTGAATGTTTATTTCAGATGACACTACCAGATATCGCACAAAGGCACCAATGGTTACGATTCGAGAACATGGGACTTACTGATGGCACTCTAGAGGATTATTTGCATAGGCTTGACTCAGTTTACTTCAAGAAAATATTCAGAGTCCAGGTTCTGAATTTTGACGATGTGGGATTCATCGGTGGTGGACATGCAGCTGCGAGCTTACAGCGTCGTATGGAGATGGTAGTTGTTGGAGGTGATGATGAGGTGGAGTTCAGGTCTAGTGCTTGGGAGCGACTGTTTAGGGTTGACGAGCCTCTGATTAGGGAGCTCATGCTGGAGTTCTTTGGCACGATTCATTACAGAGAGACGGATGTGGAGATTGATACAGCTGACACTCTGGTGTTCAGGTTAGGAGGTGTGCACAGGCAGATGTCGATGAGGCAGTTTATTTTAGCCATGGGTCTACACACTGAGGAGGAGCTTGGATCTGCTGGGTTTGCCAGGTACTGGGCTGAGAGTTTACGGGTTGTCCCTGACAGAGGGGTCTTCAGTGATTACTGGTTCAGGATTTCTTCGGGGGGCGACATCACTACTTCCACCCCCTCATATACTTTGATCAGGGAGCCGATGAGGAGGCTGTGTCACAGGCTGATTGCACTTACTATTGCTGGGAGGGGTCAGTCACCTGAAAAGGTGACCACTCTGGACCTCTTCCTACTTAGGAGCATGGATGAGGGGATGCCGGTGAACATCCCCCACTTTTTGGCACACTACCTCCACCGATCAGCTGCTGGGAGAGATCGGAGGAGCCACATGACTGGCGGGCATTTTGTTTCGAGGCTGGCCCGCCATTTTGGAGTTATTGGAGCGGAGATTCCAGCGGGGCTGGAGGTTGTGGTGGCTCGTCTCCCAGTTATCGACAGGGACTATTTGGTTAGACTGGCGATCTGCCAGGTGGCTGCTGGGGGCCACTTTTGGGCAGCATTAGGGCCCGCCAGAGCTGCAGGGCCAGAGGCGGAGCAGGGAGGACCTCAGGATCCTCCGGCTGCTGCTCCTGCCGACGAGGAGGTGCCACAGGCACCAGTACCCCCACGCACCGTGATTCAGAGACTCGACGCAGTCGAGGGAGAGGTGATGGTACTGAGGAGAGACTTAGAGTGGGTGGTCAGGAGTGTGAGCAGACTATTAGAGCATCAGGGTATCACCCACACCCGTCCTGATGGTACTGAGGTTACGGGAGTAGCACGTACGTACGAGCGCAGAGTCCGCCAGAGGACTGATGGAGCCAGCACTTCTGGGACCCATCCGGACGACACCTCTCACCCATGATCTTACCCTTTTGTTTTACTGACATTGTTCCACACATTATTATTATTATTATTATTATTTTTTTTTTTTGTTTTTTTTTTTGTTTTGTGGATTGTACTTATCGTTATTCTTATGCTTATGTTTAATGTTTCAGTTTATATTTCTTGTTATGTTTGATGAAGACTGGCATTAAGTTCAGCACGAGAGTACGAGAGGACGTATGAGATTAGACCGTGGAACAAGTCATTTTGCAACAGACTGTTAACAGTCTGTTTGGTTACTACATGCGCCGTATCTGTTTAAACAGATGCGACGCATCCTATCCTTTACCTTGTTTTATTTTCAGTCCAGGCCGCACGAAGATACGGCGCATCTCAGTCCTGAGATGCGACGCATCCTCTGCAATGGTCATATCTTATTTTATTTTTCTGCATTTTTATTTTTCGACTCTAAAACTATTTATCAGTTTATTTTAATGCGGCGCATCCCTGGTTAAGGATGCGGCGCATCTTTATTCTGATCCGTATTTATTCCAGGCTCGATACGGCGTATCTTCTTCAATAAGATACGGCGCATCGACTGACCTGATGATTTTCAGTTTTGATTTTTTTTTTTTTTTTTAAGTTTTATTTTACCTAACTACTAATGTATTATGCAAGTTGAACCTTTCTTATCTTAGGTGTGTTTTAAAAGTGTTGGTGGTATTATAGTTTCCTGGATTTCCTGTGGATAAATCAAGTATGAAGCTTTAACGTTCTAATCCACAAGAAGTTGATTTTTGCTCATATACAAATGGAGGATCATACCGAGCAAATCTCAGGGGAGTTTTTCCGTTCTAATTCTTTTATTTCCAGTTTTTAACCTTTTATACAAACAACGAGGACGTTGTTTAACTTAAGTGGGGGGATAGGAGAATTAGAACACTTAACACTTACTTGTCCTAAACTTTTTCAAAAATTATGCTTAAAATGTGCTTAATATATCAAACTTAAAAATTTTTTAGCATGTTTTTGTTTAAGATCTAAGTTGCATAGCTGCACACATGACGTTATTTTCAAAAATTGTGATTTTTCAAAATTCACAAATCTATGAGTGTGCCGGTGACTTGTAGACTTTAGAACTTGGCTTGTATACTATTCGAGACCACCATAATGAGTATTATTTATTTAATTGGAATGACTTGTCTAACTTGGTAAAATTCTAGGATTACACCCAAATAGCCTTTATATGTTATGTGTTATTAACTAGCTACACTGGTTAGTTAACCCCGTATAAACCCTTTTGTTACTCTCACTTTTAGAGTAAGATACCCCTAGAAAAACCCTCAGAGCCATTCCTTTCGTTTCTTACACCTATGTTTAAAATGTTTCGTTACACCTTAAACCTTAGCCTACCCTGTAGATTAGAATCCGTGGTTGGTTAATTGCTATAGGCAGAGTGTGTTTCCTTACATTACCTGTGTTCGCGTGCGTAATTCATTATCTATGGTTAGGTCGGGAAATTGCACAATGCAAATTGGAGTGAAAGTAAATATTGTATATCTTTTGAGTTTATTTTTCGTGTGTTTACTAGTTTCACTATTAGCGTTATTTCTGAAAGTATGAAAAGTATGAATAAAAATTATCCGGAAAGAAAGTTGTAGTGATGTGGTGAAATTTTACACATCTATGTTTATGTTTCAAGTTTAAAAAAAAAAAAAAAAAAAAAAAAAAAAAAAAAAAAAAAAAAAATCGAAAAAAAATAAGAAAAGAAAAAGAAAGAAAGAAAAGTTGGAAGTCTGTTTTAACCAACGATGTAAAGTTATGTAAGTGGTCGATATCACCACTATTTGTTGTATTATATCTATGGATTGAATGGGAATTGGCAGTTATGGGAATGCCAATTAAGGATTATTCTTTGATTAAGATTTTGTTGAGCATAATTCGTGTCTACCTAAAGCGTGTGTTTCAAGTGTTAAAGCGTGAGTTATTCAATGATATGAGTCTTATTCATGGGATGGTTGGGATAGTGATTAACCACACTTAGGATTTTAATTTATTTGTTTTGTTTATTTTTATTTTTTACACCAATTTATATCCCAAATGTTATCCATACCCTGTATTGTTCTTTATCCAACCAAACCTTTGATTTATTGAGATTAGGGATTTGAGCAATCTTAAGTATCGTAGTCGTGGATTCGGCTATGTATTTATGATTTTGTCGCCCTTTTTGATATATTATTATTGGTGAAGTTTGGACCTATCTTTAGCCTATTCGAGTTAAGGATTTGAGCAATTGCAAGTATCGTGTTCGTGGATTCGATCATGTATTTGTGATTTTGTCGCCTTTTCTGGAATTTGAGATCGATAGTGAAAAGAGAATAATTAACCCTTAAGCCTAAAAACCCTTTTTACCGCTTTAGACTTGTTATTCCTTAGCTTTAGTGGTGGAGATGTGTATACTTGCCAAGCTTATGATAGAATATTCGTCGCGACTGGACAGTTAAACGATTAGATTTGCTTTTATCGACTTATTTTATTTTACTTCTAATTCGTTAAGTGTTTAGTTGTGTGATTATGAAATAAACGAATACATGCTTAAATATAAAAATAAATCCTAACATCTTTTAGGATACATTTTTCATAAATGAAATTCTAAGGTTTACTTGGGGACAAGTAAAGTTCAAGTGGGGGGATATTTGATGAACTCAAATAAGTACATTTATTACTATCATTTATCCTATTAATTTGACTTGTTTTACTATATTATGTATGAGGATTGATACTTAATTGTTTACTTTTGTAATTCTCAGGTAAAAACAAGCATTTGGTGAAACTTAGCGATTATGGACTAATAATGGAGCAAAACGTACATAAAGTGGAAGTCTACTGACATGGACAAGATCAAGTCAATTCTGCTCCAGATGCGCCGCATCTCACTATCAACATGCGCCGCATCTCTATCAAGATATCACCAGATACGATCCAAGATACAAGAGGACATGCGCCGCATCTAATAAAGAGTTACGCCGCATCTTCTGGCGGTGTACGAATATTCCTGAATATTATAATCTTGGACCCCACGCGAAGTTAAGTACATGCGCCGCATCTACTTAAGTAGATGCGCCGCATCTTTCCTCAGACACAAACTATAAATACCCCGTAGACCAGATGCATTAAAGAGATTCGGAAGTTCGAAAACCTAAAGACCGAACAGAAGAGAAGGACGAATTCAGTCAAGAGGCAGCACAAGACACACCCAAATCGAAGATACAAGAGCTGTAAGAAGGTGCTGCATATGTATTTAATTCATTAAGTAGTTTTGTTTTATTGTTTTAGCAAACTTTAATTCATCAGGATTGGTGGCTTGTGTAATGTGACAACGGAAAGATTGCACTCCCTTTAATACTTGCTTTCCCATCAATTAAAGTTTATATGTTGATGTCTTTGGTTACTACTTATTAGTGCATTGACCACCTCTGTGTTTATTAGTGGCTTGCGGGCACCCGACTGCGGGACAAGGTGTGGCTCCCACGGTTGTTTCTAAATTGATCACTTAGGAATAACTTTTAGACATAAGTCGTCATTAAGGGTTTACTCGCCGATAAGAATAGGACCAACGAGAAAGGGTTAATTACATACACTTCATATAAAGCTATCAATAAAACAAGTGACAATCTACTTAATCATAAGGACAGCCCTCTTATTGTCTCTAGTATCTATCTGTGTACGTGTGTGCCACTTGCTGATTCGTGCCTATTTGTTTATTTTATTATATAATTGCAAACAAAACTGTGCCAGTCTCTCAGGCTGAAACCCCCTTGCGTTAGGATATTAAAATACTGATTAGAATAACGAGATAATACGTTCCACTCTTAGTGATCGACACTCTACTTACCATTATCTTCATACTGACCGGGTACACTACTCGTTAAGTGTGTGTGTTATTGATAAGTCGGCTAAATATAAATTTAAAACTTGAGTAGGCATTAAAACTGCTAAACCGCAACGACACATCACGCGCATCAGCCGCATCTACTTATTAGATGCGCCGCATCTAACCCTCAGACAGAAACTATAAATACCCCAAAGACAGACGAATTAAAGGGTTCGACATTTAGCAAAGTACGAGAAGACAGAAACCCTAGGACGAATTCAGTCGAAGTAGCAGCACAAGACACACCTTGAACGAAGATACAAGAGCTGTAAGAAGGTCCTGCATGTATTTAATTCATTAAGTAGTTTTGTTTTATTGTATTAGTACACTTTAATTCATCAGGATTGGTGGCTTGTGTAATGTGACAACGGAAAGGTTGCACTCCCTTAAAACTGCTTTCCCATTAATTAAAGTTTATATGTTGATGTCTTTGGTGACTTTTATTAGTGCATTGATAACCTCTGTGTCTAGCTGAGCATTGATCGGGTCGCCATGCCTCTGCCCTCGCCTATTTATTAGATCGCCTATGCATTCTATCGTCTGTAGAAAAGTAGGAAGAAAGATAAATAGGATAGTCATAAGTAATCATTAAGGGTTTACTCGCTGATAAGATTAGAACCAACGAGAAAGGACTTAATCTCGGTGCGTCGCATCGAACTATACACTTCATATAAAACTAGCAATAAAACAAAATGACAAGCTACTTAACTATCAGGACAGGTCTTCTTATTGTCTCAAGTATTTATCTGTGTACGTGTGTGCTATTCGCTGATTCGTGCCTATTAGTTTAGTTTACCTTTAATCATAACCAAACCGTGCCAGTCTCTCAGGCTGAACCCCCTCGCGTTAGATTAGGTTGTATAGCTAACTTTAGATATTAAAATACCGATTAGGATAACTAGATAATACGTTCCACTCTTAGTGATCGACACTCTACTTACCATTATATTCATACTGACCGGGTACACTGCTCGTTAAAGTGTGTGTGTTATTGATAAGTCGGCTAAATATAAATTTAAAACTTGAATACTGCTAAAACCACAACGACATACCGTGGGTATAAATTAGAGCATACGCACGCACGCATCATATACTCTTTATAGGAGAGAAGTTACTTTGCAAAAGTTCTAAGCTTTCAATATACAAAGCACACTTTAACTTCTCTCCCATTTGATCTATTTATACACAAGTAATCTAAGTATAAGTGATTAAATATAATACAAGTTGTTGAGGTTGCGTGTCTGACAATTACAAATAGTAATTGTCATTTCTAAGAACCAATAGGAAAGGGCTAATAAGACTTTGGGAGTTGTTGGCTGACACTCCATGACTTTTAGCCGCAATAGGGAAGGTTGGATCTGACAAGAGAAGAGTGTTGGGCTTACACTTTTATCTTCTCAGATCTTTTCCCTATTGTTCCCGCCTTTTCTTCAGGCGTTGGTTCCTCAGTCTTTCAATCACTTTGTTGGTTGAGGAGACGGGGGTTCAGTGAGTTCTTGTCCAACACTCACTGAACCATCATCTTCTTCTTTGGCTTAAGTCTTACTCAGGGAGTACCGCCTTCCTGAGTAGTGAATCCTTCTTCTTGAATTCGCCTTAAGCATCCTGAAGATGACTCACTGAGAGGCTGTTCTCTCAGTGACTTGAATAGTTCTTGGTTTAAGTTAACACTTAGTTAATTTGTGTCCAAATCATGTTTGAAGCGATCTTGGGTTTTTCATGACCCAACAATCTCCCCCTATTTGGATATAAATTATTCCTAAGTGTTTTGATCAGATATGAGTGAGCTAAAGACTTCTACTCATACTGAATGTACTAGAATATAAATAAGGACACTGAAATAATAAAAACATCATCTTATTGATATCATTACAAGTCTTATCAAAACTACGTACAAAAGGGATAGTGGCGGGTATTCAGGCAGATCAATCAGTTCAACTTGATTCCAAGGGCTTCAAGCTTGGGCTTCTTTGACTGCAACTCTTGTTGGTCAGGATGTTCATTGATTTTCCTTTTCAGATCTTGACAAAACTTCACATTTTCAGGACTCTTGAGTGGAGAGGCCATCATTAGAAAGCCAAGCATTGCTTTGATCCCTGATAAATCGATATCACTCCACCTTTGGAAGGCTTTGTCACCGAACTCATCAATGAAGAACAAACCTCCTTCAGGTTTTCAATGACCATATTATTCCTGAAAGGAACACCTTCAGGGAGAGCCCTATTGCAGTCAAGACCAGGAATCTTGATCTCAGGCTCAGCTTCTATCTTCTTTCTTTTCCTTGAAGAAGACTGAGAGGGAGCTGGTTGTGCTGATTCAGGAAGAAGAGATGGAGTGCCAAGTTCCTGAGGTGCAGCTGCCAATCTTTCGTACCTCTGACTCAAGGACTTCAACAGGCTAGGGACCACAACATTTGATTTCTTAGCTATTAATGGACCCAACTCATCCAACTCTGTGATCCCAAAGTCAGCGAATCTGAAGGGGGTATGAACATCAAAGTTTCTCTTGTCAGCCCCTCTGTAGACAGTGACAATGGCAGGATTGGTGTTTCGTTGAATATGAACATCAGTGATTGGTTCTGGCTTCAACCTGTCAGTCATATACCACTGATATTTCTTAATCCTGTTCTGCCTGATCTCTTCAGCCCTTTTATTCCTTTCCTCTCTTTTCTTCCTGAGAGTGGTCATCTCCTCAGACTGAGCTTTCACAAAGGTCATACCACCTTCTCTTCCTAAGAGATCCTTAGCCTCAAGACCAATTTTCTCAGCCTCTTCATGAACAACCTTAATTATAGCAGGCTTGCTCACCTTCTCTTCCTCCTTTAACTTCTTCTTTGCTTCCTCTTCCTGAAGATAAGCACTGAGTTCATCAGCTGTGAAGTGGTGAAGAACTCCATCAATTTCATATGGGATCCTGATTGGTGATTCAGGATCCTTTGCAACCAGATCGGTGCTGGTTGAGGCTCAGGTTCAGTGAGGATGCCTTTGCCTTTATCTTGATGGGTGGAAGAGGCTTCAGGAATCTCCCCCTCAGTGTGAGAAGGAGGTTGTTGGCTTGGGACTCCAGTGTCTTTCTCCCCCTCAACTGTTGCTTGAGCCATGGTGATAGCAAGAGTTGGAGTCACTGGAGCAGCAGGACCTTTGAAAGCCTGATAGATCTCAGTCATCATTGATTTGATGTCCGAGGTGTCTTTCTGAAGAGATGAGATCTGATCAGCCAGAGATGCCTGAGAAGCTTCGATGCCTGACATCCTTGACCCAAGAGACCATGCCAAGGATGTTGAAGATTGTGCCGAAGTACCCAAATGTTTTTCCTGATGACCTAAGGAAGTCCTGATTGAGTCCAATGAAGAGGTAAGACCCTGAAGCTTAGAATCCTTCAGTAAGCTGAGAAGATCACTGATTTCAGCTGATTGCTTCTGGTAAGTCTCAGCAGCCTGAAGAACCTTCTTGGTGAGTACGGGGTCATCCTTGACAGCTGTTTGAATAGTTCCAAGGCTGTTGGTGATGCCTTCAAGAGTAAGATTGAACTTCTGGAAATGAAGATCAATAGCTGTCAGGGAGTGTTTGGTGTCAGATTGGATTTCGATCACATCATCATTAAAACTTTCAACATCTGCCTTCAGGTTGGCATAGTGAACAGCAGCTTCAGTGTGATGATCAAACATCTCATCAGTGAGACCAGTGAAAAGAGCTCTATTGGTCTTCAGTAGGAATTTGACCAATTTTCTTTCAGTGAGGGGAAGAGAGTAATCATACTTTTGGAGGATTTCCCCAGTATCAGAAGAATTAGAAGATTGAGAACCTGACTCTTCACTTTGGCTTGGAGATGACTGACGTGATTGTTTAGGTTGTACATCAGTTTCCATATCCTCACCTGCCTCAAAAATTTCCTCTTTAGTCTCTTCCCTGAGCTCTTCATCAGACTCAATAAAAGCCTGAAAGTCCCCCATGGACTCAATACCCAAAAAATCAACCGGCTCCTCTTTATAAAAAGACTTGCCTTTGGTTTGGTCAGGTCCTGACCCCGTTGTCATAATAACTGAGTGGGTTTGCTCAGCCTGACTAGCCATAATAACTGGGGTAACACTAGCCTGGCTTTTGGGGGCAGTTCCTGAGAGAATTGGACCGCTTGAGGGGTTTATGGGTTTCGTATTAGCGGGTTGTTTCTTTCCCTCTGAGTCTTTGTCCCCCTTAGCACCTTCAACCACTGATGGGTGTTTTCCAGTGGTATCACTAGGTACTGATTGTGAAAGTTTGTGGACCCCCTTCCCATCAAGATTGTGCTGTCCTTCAGGGGATTTAGGGTCCTTTTCTCCTGAGATCCTGAGGGTGATTGCTCAGGAACGTTAACGGGATGTGAGTGTTTGTGGGTCCCCTTCTCAGTAAGGTAGTGCTGCCTTACCGAGGATTTAGAACCCTTTCCTCCCTTGGGAACTGATTGTTTTTTGACAGTTCCTTCATTAGGATGTGAAGGGGGAATGCTTCCTTATCCCTCTGACTTGTTTATGTCAGTTGAACCATGTGGAAGGGGTGTGCCCGAGGTCACTGAGTATGATTGCTCAGTGACCTCCGTTGGCCTTTGTTTTAAGGTCAAGAGGGTCTCAGAAATGGGTGTCTCAGAGGTCTCGGCCTTTTTCAACCTCTTTTTAAGGTTGAGTTGGTTTTGAGGATCAGTCTCAGTGGCGAGTGGCTTGGGTCTAACCACCTGGCTGGACTGACCCTTCTTTGTCTTCTTCACCTTTTTGGTCGGTGAAGGAACTGGAGAGATAGCGTCATTAGCCTGAATGACTGATTGCATGTATTCAGTCAGGGCAATATGTGTAACCTCACTGATGCTACTAGTAAAGTTTGACTTTTGCAGGACGTCAGGCTTCGTACCTTCTGCATCAGGCCTCACGTAGTCAGAACCAAGTAGGTCCTGAAGCACACAGGTAACAAACCTAGGATAGGACATATGCCTTTGCCTATGTTTTCCTGAGAGCTTAGCAACAAGGTCTCGGAAGATTATTCCTCCGATGTCAATTTTTGTACCCTCAAGGAGACTGAACAACATCAATTGTTGTGATGAGTTCAACTGTTCCATAGAGGATTTATTTCCACCCAGGACCTAAATAAAAAATGTCATCAGAATCCTCCAAATAGGATGGAACCATGTTTTGACTACTGGAGCCTTCTCCAGTAAGCCCCCAACAGACGTTGTAGGACATCTGGGGTCGTGGGGTGCTAGAAAGATCAGTTCATTCTTTATGTCCTGATCAGTAGGGTTGGGTGCAAACTCTTCAGCAAAGTCAAGGCCTGTGGCTTTGATGAAGGTTGAGTAGTCAAAGGAGTGGGTTCTACTCCCATTCATCACCGTGAAGGTGATGATTGACTCTTTTGTGTCTTTGGGGCTGGTAGCCACAGCCGTACACCAGAATTCCCTCAAATAGTCATGATAGATGACTGAGGGGGTGTGGGTGAAAGCCTTTGCAAGAAAACAATTACGAAGAAATTTCATAACGTTCTTGTAGGCTGGGTAGATTTGTGGATACGAGAAATTTCCACCACATTGTTTTTGGTTAGGTCTACACCCTCCATTGTTAAATCCACATTAGGGGCGTATTTCACAGCTTTAGAAGAAGCCATTTGTGGGTAAGTCTGGGTTTGACTAAGGTTTATGGGTTTCTAAAGCTTAAGAATACACACAAAATTTGTTTTTGAGAATTAAAAATGGCAGAGTTTTGCTTAAGATTCTATTAAAACATGTGTGTGTTTCTTTTGGTTGGGTTATTTATAAGGAAGTGGAGATGGGGGTGTTTTAGACATTTGAGCGATCTTAATTTATTCAAAAAGAATTATAGGAAATTGTTTTGAATAATATGTTTTGGGATCCGCATTTAATGCCAACACTCCACTTTCCTGGTTTGGCGCAACAGTCGAAGTGAACAGTTGAGCAGTTCTGCAAAAGTGCACTTTGCAGAGATGAGTCATCACATATTTGTAATGTGATTGGAGAGGCATTTAATGCCAAGTGGGAATGTGGTGGCCCAGAGGTGGAAGCCAGAAAGGCAAAAAGAACAAATATTCTTGAATTAAATATGAGTTCAGTTACCAACCTCGGACATTTACTAACTAGATACTTAGAGCATTTAAGTCAGTATTTAATGTCTCTTTTCAGGGCCCTGAATGACTTTTCATTCAGTGATGGTTTTTCAGGGACTTGGGTTTAGTTCCTGAGGTTGAGGATTCAGTGAGATGTTTTCATTGATGTACACATTGAGTCAGGGACCTGAGGTTTTAAGAATTTACACTTCAGTTGGAAGGATTCAATCAGTGGACTGATTCTCTATATCCAACATTCCTAATTCAGCTTTCAGCCTTGTGAAAGTTGGTTCATCCAAAGGTTTGGTGAAGATATCAGCTAACTGATATTCAGTAGGGATGAAGTGTAATTCAATGTCACCATTCATGACATGGTCCCTGATGAAATGATATCTGATATCAATGTGTTTTGTTCTCTGATGAAGAACAGGGTTGTTTGAGATTGCAATTGCACTGGTGTTATCACAAAAGATGGGCACCATCTTATACTGAATTCCATAGTCACTGAGTTGACTTTTCATCCAGAGTACATTTGCACAACAACTAGCTGCTGCAACATATTCAGCCTCAGCTGAGGACAAGGCAACTGATTGTTGCTTCTTAGCACTCCAACAGACTAATTTCCCACCAAGTATTTGGCAAGACCCTGAGGTGCTTTTTCTGTCCATGTTGCATCCAGCATAGTCAGATTCTGAGTATCCTTTGAGATCAAGTACTGAGCACTTTGGATAGTATAATCCAAGGTTAGGAGTGCCTTTCAGGTACCTAAATATCCTTTTCACAGCAGTGATGTGTGATTCTCTTGGGTCAGATTGATATCTGGCACATAGACATACTGAGAATTGGATATCAGGCCTTGATGCAAGTAGATACATCAGTGATCCTATCATTCCTCTAAAGAGAGTTTGATTTACTGGTTTACCAGTTAGATCAGGACCAAGGTTGTTTGGGGGGACCATGGGAGTTTTTACTGAGGCACAGTCACTGAGATCATACTTCTTCAGTAGATTCTTTACATACTTCTCTTGACTGATAGTGGTTCCTCTATCAGTCTGCTTGATCTGTAGACCAAGGAAGTATGTCAGTTCTCCCATCATGCTCATTTCAAACTTCTTTGCCATTAGTTTTTCAAATTGTTTGCAAAGTTTGAAACTTGTTGAACCAAAGATGATGTCATCAACATATACTTGTACTAGTATGACATCATTATTTGTCTTATAGATAAACAATGTGTTGTCTATCTTGCCTCTGACAAATTTGTTTTGGATTAAGAAGGCTGAGAGAGTCTCATACCATGCCCTAGGAGCTTGCTTCAGTCCATAAAGGGCTTTGTTAAGCTTACAAACATGATCAGGAGACTCATGGCTTTCAAATCCAGGAGGTTGCTGAACATAAACTTCTTCTTTCAGTGAACCATTTAAGAATGCACTTTTAACATCCATTTGGTACACCTTGAAGTTCAGGTATGTAGCAAAAGCAAGGAAGATCCTGATGGCTTCCATCCTTGCTACTGGTGCAAATGTTTCCTCATAGTCAATGCCTTCTTGTTGATTATAGCCTTTGGCTACAAGTCTGGCTTTGTTTTTAATGACTATGCCATTTTCATCAGTTTTGTTTTTAAATACCCATTTCATGCCAATGACTGAAACATTCTCAGGACATTTGACCAAGGTCATTACCTTGTTTCTGTCAAATTGTTCCAGTTCATCATGCATGGCCTGAACCCAACTTGGATGTGTAAGTGCTTCTTTAACACTTTTGGGTTCAATTGTGGAAATGAAGTCCACAAATAGGCATTTATTGGATGAGGCTGCTCTTAGACTAGCAGCCATGCTCCTGGTGAGCATGCCTTCAATAGGCTCTCCAATAATATTGACAAGTTCAATGTCTGAGACCTAGTCCAACTTTCTTGAGGTCCTGGATACTGATTTGAACTTGTGGAGGCCTGATTGGGTAGAGGGGTTGGTTCTGGAGTAGACACATGATCATTGATTGGATCTTGAGTGTCTACCAGCTCACTGAGATTGTTTGGTTCTTGAGTATTTTGAACTGACTGATTGATATCATCAGTATGTGCATGTGCCTCAACAAACTCAGTGATGGTTGGGTTGGGTAGGTTGTGAGGGATTATGTAATAGGAGAGATTAACATCATCTTGATACTGAGTAGAAGGATTGTTTTCAGAAAGATATTCATCAGGAGGATATCTTGAAGAATTATCAATTCCTATCTCTTCTACTGAGGCAGTTGAGAACCTGATTGCATCAGTGCTCTCATCAAAGGTAACATGAAATGTTTCCTCAGTCTGCTGTCTCCTTGTGTTGAACACTCTGAAGGCTTTTGAGACAAGTGAGTATCCCAGGAAGTATCCATCATCAGCTTTTGCATCAAATTTTCCTAAGTGATCCTTGTGATTATAAATAAACACAGGACACCCAAAGACATGAAAGTAGCTGATGTCAGGGATTCTTCCTTTGAATAGCTCATATGGGGTTTTCCCATGTCTCTTGACAATTATGGATCTGTTTTGTGTATAACAGGCAGTTTTGACTGCATCAGTCCAAAAATGGTTGGAAATGACTGATCCACATAGCATTGTCCTAGCAGCTTCAATGAGTGTTCTATTTTTCCTTTCAACAACACCATTTTGTTCAGGTGTGTATGGAGAGGAAAAGTTTTGGGAAATACCTTTCTCATCACAGAAACATTCAAGTTCATAATTTTTGAACTCAGTCCCATTGTCAGTTCTTATCTGTTTGACCTTAATGTTATTTTGATTTTCAATGTTCCTGACAAAGGACATGATTGTTTCAGCTGCCTGACTCTTTTTGATCAGGAAGAATACCCAGGTGTATCTAGAGTATTCATCCACTATGACCAGAGTATACTTCTCATGGTTAGTAGACCTTGGACTGATAGGTCCAAATAGATCCATATGGAGAAGATGTAAGCAGTTCCTGATGGAAAAGTTGGTTTTGGTTTTAAAGGATGCTCTGTGATGTTTACCTTTTTCACAAGCTGAGCATGGTTTATCCTTTGAAAACACAAGTGATGGTAAGCCAAGGACCTTGTTTTGTTTTACAATATTGTTTATGTTTTTAAAGTTCAGGTGGGTGAGTCTCTTATGCCAAAGCCAGTTGAGTGTATCAGTGGCCTTAGCAAAGAGACAAGTTCCATCCTGAGTTAGACTGGACATGTCTAATACATAAACATCTTGTCTTCTTGGTGCAATGAGGACAATTTCCTTATTTGCATTGAAGATGGTTCCTTGCTTATCATCAAACTGAACTATGTATTTTGCATCACATAGTTGACTGACACTGATCAGATTATACTTAAGACCATTTACATATGCTATCCTAGTAAAGACAATACCATTGCAGTTTACTGAACCATAACCTTCAGTGAGACATGATGAATTATCACCAAATATCACTTTAGGTCCTGGTTCTTCCACATATTTGTGCAGACACTCCTTAACACCAGTCATGCTCCTTGAACATCCACTGTCTAGATGCCAAATAGGATCCCTGGCATGCTTCTGCACAAATAGTAAATTGGGTCAGTTCTTTCTAGGACTCCATTTCATGGAGGATTTTGTATTGTAGGTCTTTATGAAATATTAATTGATTCATGGTCAGTGGTTGAGTGGACTGAGCTACCACATGTTTTGCATTTAGTCGCAGGGGTAGCCTCAGAAGTCTGAGAGGATTGTTTATTCATTCCTCTTCTTGACTGAATGACCTTCTCTTTTCCTGAGGTTTTCTTAGTGGAACTTCCACTAGATTTACAATATTTGTCTCTTTGACAATCCTCAGGAAGATGGTCCTTGGATCCACATAAAGGGCAAGGTGAAAAGGCTTGGCCTTTTGCTTCTGTTTCTGCTTAGAATCAGAAGGATAGTTCAGGCACTGAGCCTTAAGTCCTGAAAAGTTTGACATGACTGAGCATTGTTTATGATCAGAGGTCCTGTGATCTTCCTTTTTGCAAATCATGCAATAAAGGACTCTATAGCAATCATCAGTGAGATGATTTGTATAGTTGCATAGTTCACATCTTTTCAGGGGTTTTGTGGGTTTGGGTTTGGTCTTTGAGGAAGTTGGTTTTTGTTCCTTCTTTGATTGAGAAGGTTTCTCAGAGGATGCAATCTTCTCTTCCAGCTTCCTGACCATTTCAGTCAACTGATCAATTCTTGAATCAGGACTTTGGGTTGCTACTTCAGAAGGGACTGAAGTTGATGAGTCATCAGTATTTACTGAGACTTCAAGGGGTGGTCTTCTCAGGAGGATTCTACCTATTCCTGATCTCTCTTTTGGAGAGTGTGGGGAGTAGACCAATGGTGGGAGGTCTGAGCTTGGTGCAGCACCCTGAAGGGTATTTAGTGGAGGGAGTGGAGGAGTTGATTCTGATTCAGGCTCACTG
Source organism: Artemisia tridentata subsp. tridentata (assembly GCA_021014915.2). NCBI lineage: Eukaryota > Viridiplantae > Streptophyta > Magnoliopsida > Asterales > Asteraceae > Artemisia > Artemisia tridentata. The sequence continues at coordinate 265,021,601 of CP139502.1, forward strand.
ATTGGATCAGAAATACTGAGTTGGTCAAAGAGTCCAAGCATACCTTTCAGAGCCTGACTTTCAGGGAGCAAGATGTTTCCAGTCTCAAAGTTTGGCAACTTACTGACTGGGTTGTCCCTGACAATCCAGTCATTTGACTTGGGTTCCATCTCTTGCTCAAAGGATATGCCAGCTGGAACAAAGGTCATTTCACTGGGACTCTCACTGGAGGTTTCAGTGAGGTGGTCAATTCCTATAGTTATCTGAGGAATTAAGCCCACAGAATCAAAGACCTTAGGGTTCTTTTTGGTCCAGCTTTCAATGACAGCTTTTTCTTTCTTAAGTTAGTTCTGAAGGTGGGAATTTGTAGAGTAATAGATTCTAGTTTGGCTTGTTTCAATGCAAGCAGTTCATCTCTACATTTATTCAATTCTGACACAATTTTGTTATATTTTGAAAACAGGTCAAGCCTTTGTTCCTCAACAAACTTTAGATCAACACAAATATAATTCATGTAAGACTGCCAATCAGAATCATCATCCATAGAAAGTAAAGTATTTACCTTTTTCATGGTGATGTTGACCCACTCTCCATTCCTAGCATGGCTTTTTCCCACAGCCACCTGATCCTCTTCAGAAAGTGCCATCAGTGCACTAACTCTTATTTCCTCATCTGAGCAAACCTCTTCTTCATCCCAGTCATATGCTTCTGCAACTAATACCTTGTTCTTTTTCTGAATAGGTTTAGATGTTTGAGCATCCTGAGACAATATGGGGTTAGTTTCAAGAAGTGCAAGTTTAGCTTTGATTTTCCTATATTTTGTTTCAAAATCCTTTTGACCCTTGTTTTGAAATTGTTGGGTGGACTGAAACATTTTAGGTTGAAACTTGCTAGTTCCTGAGGAACTGTTTCCTGAGAACTTGTAAGAGGGTTCTGAGATAGTTTTAGAATAACAGTCCCTAGCAAAATGACCCTTTTTACCACATTTAAAGCATTCAGTGGTCTCATTTGCTTTTGGTTTTGTAAAGTTGGACTGATTTCTTTTGATGAAACGTCTTGAACTAGCAAGGAGTACCCTTTCTTGGAATTCCAAGTTCAAGTCGTTCAGGTACTCCTCACCAGTCCTTTCATCAATTTCTTCTTCAGAATCCTCTTGAATAACCTGCACAACACCATTAGAATAGAAAGCAGTTGATATAGGTGTTGAGGTTAAGGCCTTTTTGGACTCAAGAGCTTTTGAGTCAGGGTATCTCCTTGAGATCAAGTTGTCCTCATAGACAAACTTCCCATAAATTTCAGGGAGCTCAAGGTTCTGAATGTGGTTAGCATTCCTCAGGCCTTGTGAGAAGTTGAGCCACTTCTCAGGGAGACTGTTGACAAAGCCAACATTTGTCTCATGCTTAGACAGTACAACACCATCATTTGATAATTCATTTATCAAAGTCTTGTATCTGGTGTAGGTCTGTGAGAGACTTTCAGAGTCTTTTTCCCTGAAAGTATTATACTCAAGTTTAAGGTCCATGACCCTATTTTCCTTGGTATCTGAGGGACCCTCAAAGCTGTTTACCAAGTCATCCCAAGTTTGCTTGGCTGTTAGACAGTTGATGACTGATTCCATTATATCGTCAGGAAGACATGATATAAGGATGCTTTTCAGGCGTTGGTCTTGATTGACCACCCTCCTCTCATCAATGGTCCATTGGGCCTCAGGCTTATTTAGCCCTGCGGCTGTCTTAGGGACAAATGGGCCATCCCTGATACAGGTGATGTAGTAGGGTTCCATACCAGTAAGATAGCAAATCATACGCTTCTTCCATTTGCTAAATTTCCCAGCTTCAAGTCTGGGTGCAACAGCGGAGTAGCTGCCACCCTTTTTGTCGACTAGCTGGGGTACATTGATATCAGCCATAGTAGGATCTTGGTTTTAAAAACCTAGAGAACTCTTGGTTAGTTTAAAAGATTTTATAAACCAGAGGCTCTGATACCACTTGTTGGTCCCTTCACATGATTAGAGTTAACTAGAAAGTTAATCTATTTGTGTTTATGACTAATACAATGTTTAAGGTTAATTCTAACAGTTATAAAACGTGAATATAAAAACAACAATATTTTTCAACGTTTAAATTCTTATTAGAAATAATTCCAAGAATCTATTACCCAAGTGTTTTGCGGAACAAACACTTGGGATTGAATAGACAAGGGTATGGGGTGTCTCCTATCGAAACTCAAGTTTTGCTTGAGTGGTAACAATATACCCACTGAGCTATCTCAGTGAGTTGTATACTCTTTGTAGGAGAGAAGTTACTTTGCAAAAGTTCTAAGCTTTCAATATACAAAGCACACTTTAACTTCTCTCCCATTTGATCTATTTATACACAAGTAATCTAAGTATAAGTGATTAAATATAATACAAGTTGTTGAGGTTGCGTGTCTGACAATTACAAATAGTAATTGTCATTTCTAAGAACCAATAGGAAAGGGCTAATAATACTTTGGGAGTTGTTGGCTGACACTCCATGACTTTTAGCCGCAATAGGGAAGGTTGGATCTGACAAGAGAAGAGTGTTGGGCTGACACTTTTATCTTCTCAGATCTTTTCCCTATTGTTCCCGCCTTTTCTTCAGGCATTGGTTCCTAATTCTTTCAATCACTTTGTTGGTTGAGGAGACTGGGGTTCAGTGAGTTCTTGTCCAACACTCACTGAACCATCATCTTCTTCTTTGGCTTAAGTCCTACTCAGGGAGTACCACCTTCCTGAGTAGTGAATCCTTCTTCTTGAATTCGCCTTAAGCATCCTGAAGATGACTCACTGAGAGGATGTTCTCTCAGTGACTTGAATTGTTCTCGGTTTAAGTTAACACTTAGTTAATTTGTTTCCAAATCATGTTTGAAGCGTTCTTGGGTTTTTCATGACCCAACAATTACCCATCTGATGTCGAGGAGCATATCCCTACTGATTCCCATAACCTCCAACCATCTGTCCATTTTGACCCATGTTGAAACTCGGCTGAGCAATCTGCTTGTTGCGAGTGTTCGATGAGATTCGTTGGTTGTTGTTGGTAGGTGTCGAGTAGCGTCCTTGGAATTCCTTTATGAGGTAAGCAAATGCTTGAGTCAAAGCAGGAGTGGACTCATCATTGTCATTAAATTCTAGTTTTGGGTGTTGCGGGTACTGATGTTGTGGGATGACTTGGTTTTGTTGTGGGTAGAATGGTGATTGTGGAATATATTGTTGTTGCATGAAGTTCTGAGTGGAAGATGAAGAGGGTTGTGAATGAACTGTTGCAGGTGTAGGTGTTTGAGAAATGAGTGCTAGAGGATCATGTTGCTTTGCTAACTTCTCTTTCCTGACTTCGGTTGCCTCTGCCTGGTTTTGTTTTAGGAAATCATAGAGCTGATCGTAATTCACCTGATGAAGGTCCTTTGTTTGGTTAACAATCATTGAAAATCGCCCCCATTCTTCTAGTAGATTGTTGATGAACTTGATGTTTTGAACAATTTGCTTTGGTGACAATTTATTTCGGATGAGCTCGTTCATTAAGGTGCAAAACCTGGTATAGTACGATTCAATGGGTTCCGTTGGAGTGGATGTGAACTTCTCCCATTCTGTTAGCAGCTTGTTTTCAACGTCCTGTTGACCAATTTCTGTTCCATGACAAAGCCTTCTAACTCGTTCCCACATATCATAAGTTGTTTCACAATTGTCCACAGCAGCAAAGATCTCTCGTGGTAAACCAAGTTGTATTAAGTGCATTGCTAAGTCATCAGCTGCAATTTGTTTCCAATACTGTATAGTGTAATCTTCTTCTCTTTGTAAACGAAGGAACGGTAGAGTAGGAGGTGTATCATTTGGATTTCCAGGGTCTTGAATCTGACGAGGCTTGAATGGTCCATTCTGAATGGAGTTGAGCAGGAGCCTACCTTGTCCGTCAGGTTTGGTTTTGATGTAGCGAAGCATACGGCTCGTCCATTGAAGGTATCCACCTTTTTCTAGCATAGGAGGACGGTTTTCTGCACCGGCTGCATGGATGTCTTGTTGAGAAGTCATTGTTGATGTTTCGTTTGATAAAGATGATGCAGGATCGTTGCAACGAAATAGAAGTTTTGGTTGTTGAAGTTAGAACTTAGTTGATGTACTGAAGTCTAGGTCCTTTGTTGAAGATCGTTTGAAGCTGCTTGCAATTTAGATACGGTATGACAATTTAGATAAACGTAGCAACTTAAATAAAGTTATTAAATTTAATAAGACTATAATTTAGACAAGATCAAAAGTAAATTCGACAAAGTTATGTAAATTACAATTTAGATAAAACTACAATTTCTATAGAAATTTCAATCTATACAAAAAATTTTACAAATTTTGGCACGATTTCAATTTTATATAGAAATGTGCAATTTATATAAATTTGCAATTTATATAAAAGATCTAACTAATTTATACAAATTAGTAGATATTAGCCTTGTCGAAGTATCCGTCACACTTATACAAGTGATAGAATACCGAGTTCACGTTCGATGTTGTAGAAATTAAGTGCGAATCAAATTTATAAAAGTTAATTAAATTGCTAAAGTTTTTCTACAATTGCGATAAGCCTGTCCGATAAACAATTGCAATAAACCTTTCCGATAAACAATTGCGATAAAAATCACATTTGCGATAAAAATCTCATTTGCGATAGAAATCACATTTGCCATACAAATCTCATTTGCGATAGAAATCACATTTGCGATACAATCCCATTTGCGATAGAAATCACATTTGCGATAGAAATCTCATTTGCGATAAAAATCACATTTGCGATAAAAATCTCATTTGCGATAAAAATCACATTTGTGATAACTTAGAAAATTGCGATAGATTCCAGATTTGCGATAACTCAAACAATTGTGATAGATCTACCCACTCTTGACTTTTGTGACACTCCACCAATAATTTAGCAACTGAGGAGATCTACCAACTCTTATCAACTATTCTTATACAAGAATATCGATCAAGATCCACTGATGAAGATCCACAATGCAAATCACACTCAATCGATGGTACTTTTTCACGATCAAGTCACTTTTACCGCAAAAAGTTCAATCTTGAAGCTAAGATTCGACTAAAGGACTACCAAATCTCACTAACCACCTCGTAAAATCGATAAAAACACAACCTTTAACCGATGGTTTTGCGTACGAATCCAAGATTAAACACAAAAACTCACGTTTTTATTAAAAAACGCAACTTTTGGTTTCTTTAGAACACAAACCGAACACAAACTAACTCACTATTTCGATGTTTGGCATGTTGATACCACTTGTTATGACTAAAAGTCCTATCTTTATCATACACACTATGACTAGATCGAATGGTACTCAAATACAAGAACAAGATAATGAAGAGTGTGGATCGTATGAAAGATTACCGATGGTTTATTAGCTTCGAATGAAGGAAAACAAACACAAACATTAAGAACACACACTCTCACCTTTTGTTATCTCTTTTGGTACGCTTTTAGATACACACTTGAGAACTCTTGATAATGAGGTGAGAATGTGTCTTTTATGCCACAAGTGTGACGCCCTAATGGGCTTTGATGGGCTTGGAGTGGGGTTTTGTTTTGGACTGGACTTATACATAAAGTCTTACGTATTTAACTACCAAAAACCCACTTTACTAGACTAACTTATACATACAACACACAAGTTACAATGTTACAAATGACCATCACTTTGCATTTATAAATTAAATGCTAACATCAAGTACAAGGGATTAGAGGTCTTAGTGATGCAAGGAAGTGATCAATTCACTTTGGGGATCCAGGGTGATTGTTCTTTGGGCATAGATTATCTTTGCACCACATTTTATTTATAGTTACAAGAATCTGATACACTATAATAAAATTTATTGCAATAGCCATTAAGAACAACTGGAAGAAATGGGTTTCTAAAGACGAATTAGAACTGATGAATATAGACCAGTGAGACAGTTCAAATGGTCAAAATTGGTGAATTTTAACTTTTTCTTTGTTTTTAGCTCACAGATAGGTTCTGGTACGTATAAAGATGCAGTTGTACCATTTATTAAAGATGGTGAATCAGACAACACGGGTATTGCACTAGGTCAAGTATTTGAGTTATTTTTTACATATGAAAATGTTTAGAGTTCTAAAGTATTTTCTGGTTATATTGAAGGTTACATGATAGTTATTAGCTGTACGTTGGTTGTTATTCCTCCGCATCAAAAGTTAACTTCCAATGATAAATTCTTTTGAAGATCTTGAGAGTAATAAGAGACTTATATTGGACGTCTAGTCTATCTCTTAGTTACTCGGCCTAAACTTTCCCATGGTGTTCGGCTCTATTTATGCATCAACCACGGGTTACCCTTTGGGAGTGTGCACTTCGAGAATGGTTCGGTAATCAGTATTTTAGGAAATTCAGACCTCAATGAGCCTTTACTACGATTTGAACATAAAATACCCTAAGTGTAAATGATGTTCTTAAATGATAGAAGATTTAGAGAGTGATCTTCAGAGTTTTTAGAGACTAAAGAAAGTCTCACCAATTCATGAGGTGGAACTCATCAAGTGAAGCATGAACCTGGAAGAAGATGATGAAGTCAGTGAGTGATAACAATAGCTCAGTAACTCCTCTTGATCTCCTGTTAGCATTTGAAGTGACGATCATTATAGAGTATTCGAGTCTTGTAATTGTTGTAATATCTATACTACTTTATAAAGCATTTGGGACATGCTTATAATGGAAGAATTAAAAAAATTAAGATTCAACACTTGCTTATAATGGAAAAAGTTATATTACTTTTTCTATTAAATAAATACATTAACACATACAATTAATACATTATTTAAATCACCCCTCACTCAAATATACAATCATTTTACCACATTATACAATCTAATAAAGCTACTAATCATCTATTGTTAAAATCCAATAAGCCAAACACTCAAAAACTCACACGTATCTTAAAACACGTACAACTATGTCAAATGCGCAAGTCCCATAAGGTATGTCATTGGGATTAACAACTTTTATTACAAATTGTAGAAATGTTTTGACACAAAATAAATAACTCATACAATAGTAATAGTACGTAGCTCAACGAGATTTAAAAGAAGAGAAGCACTCGATTACTTTTGAGGCACGTATTAAACATTTGCTACATAATCTAATTATATTGGCCTAACATGATTATCCCATTGGATACAGATTCATATTAATTGCGTACAATCTTTTTTTATCCTAAACAATAAAAGCACAAAAATAAACGAGCAATGAAAAAAATGAGAAGTTTAAAACTTTACAAAAAGTATGTCAACAAAACTCATGCATCCAAGATAAGTTTTATAAGAGATGATAACTTATTAACTTAACTTTTTCTAATAAAGATGAAGAGTAACATAGATGATAAAAAAGACTCAATAACTTTAGAAATCAATAACAACAAATTTTCAAACCAAAAGAAGATAGAACCAAATACGTCATTATGTGGCTTAGTAGGAGTGAACTGAGAAGGATGATTTGATTTACACAACGATAAGGAAAATGGATTAACCCTAATATTCATGTATAAGTTAAAATAAAATACAAGACCAAAATTCAATATATCTTTCATTTATTTGTTTGGCCCAGTAGTAACAAAACAAATTTTATTGTAATATTTTTGTTTTCTAAGTAACTACAACGTATATCATAACCAGTTAGAATTACCAACAAACAATATGTGCCCATAGTTCATTTATATATGTCTTTTTAGATGAAATAATGATGTGGTCCATTTTTTAAAAATGGTGAACATGTTAAGTGGGCGATTTGATGTTTTGTCGGGTTTTTAAAATAATGATGTGGTCTATTACAATATACGTTTTTATCAAACTTAATAGATTTTTCTACATAATAGTTGTCTATTGTGTAATTTCAATATAAAGTTCTCATAAAATTATTGTTAAGAAAAGCTTATACTCGAAAACCATGACTTGCTGAAAATTTTAATTATAGGGTACCCGCTGCCGCAATGCGCATTTACCCTGCCAGTGTTATTGATAGCTAAATGGGCTTTGCAGTATATTTACTTAAAAAGTCTATTAGATAGTCCAAGCCTAAGTCATAACTCAGCCCATGAGGCCTAATCGGTTCATACAATCGAATATAAACCCCTCTACACAAGGAGATGATGTGTGTCTCATTTAGAATTTACATTTATGTGGGTATTTCACCTAGTTCCTCTCTAATAAGATTCCACCACTTTCTCTCTAATCTCTCTCTAAAACCTCCATTATTCAATCGTTGATGTATGTTCTTGATACTTTTGAGATCCTACAATTGGTATCAGAGCTTGTACAATCATGGTGGAGCGATTCGTTTTAGAAAAACAAGATCAAATTTTGATTTTTTAAAGTTTTCGTGTATTATTTCGGTATCGAGTTACATAGATCGAACTTTAGATTTCGTGGTTTAAATTCTTAAAGTTTGTGTTTTTAAAGTGTATTTGATGTTTAGGTAAAGATATATGTAAAAGAAATGGTTTAAAAGCTTCAAAATTTGCATTTTTATTTAATTTTTGGTGAAAAGTTTCGAAAACAGTTTCTTATTTCGGTAGTTCAACTTATCTCAGTAGCTCGTTATTTCGGTAAGATAGTGGCCCTGAAAAATAGGAAAGTACAAGTTGTTATCTCGATAGTACTTTTATAAGTAGTTTAAAGTTTGTTATTTCAATGATACTTAAGTTTAAACATCTTTTGGTATTCGTTGATTCATTTCTAATAAGAATTTAAACGTTGAAAAACTTTGTTGTGTAATTTGTCTAGACAATTTTTAGTATTCTTGTTTTTAAAACTGTTTAAACATGCATCATATTACATATGAAAAGTGATTTAACTTAGTTATGTTAAGTTTGTACACTCTAAATGGAACAACAAGGGATTTAAAGGGATGCCATGGTCAGAGAAATTTGTTACTAAGTCATAGCTACTTGCACTTTGTATGGCTGGGGTGATTTTGATTAGAATACCGTACGTCCTTTGACGATATATTCACTCATAGACTACATAGATCAGTTGGGTAAGTGATTTACGTGTGCTTTCCATTACCATAAGTTGCACTTTTACAGATTAGGGAGATTTTGGTTTCAATCAGTTTTGCCAATATTACTTGGGCAAAAAGATGTGTTTATCATAAGTTACACAAACTTAGGATCAATATCTATTCAGCATGTAAGTCATTATTGGAATAATCCCTTTTCTAATTCTACTTGCTTAAGAATGAATTGTGTCTTCTAAAACTTCTGACTTTTTATTATCTAATTCAGTGAACCCTTAACTTTTTAGATTAATGCAATCTAGCATGGATGCTGATTTGTGTATGTTTAACAGGATTCATGGAGATTTGTGTCAGCATATAAGGAAAGGGAAGCAGAAAACAAGTTTTTAAACCACACTAATTAAAATCTTTGTGAGGTCGATGCGAGTGCCTTTATGATACGATGGGAAAATGGTATCCAAGATAAGTTTGTATTTAAAGTCGTCCCGCCTCTATGGATATATACCCTACTAATTAAAATCTTTGTGAGGTCGATGCGAGTGCCTTTATGAGGGTGGTTATTTCATGTTGATTTTTAACAATGAGACATGATTGATACCAACTAAATTTAAGTCTTAGTTAATGGTAAAGAGAGGTTTAAGCACTAATTTCAACACCTACTTATGCATAACACCTACATTTAAGTACAAATTAAGCACATATTAAGTCATTTTAATTCACTCTCTTTAATATTATAACATCCATTACAAGATAATAAATACATCGATCTATGAAGAAAAACTAATCATAAAATATGAAGACAAGTGTGTAGGTTAATGGTAAAGACTAAGGTTTAAAAACATTTTACTTTGACATCTCTCTTTAATTGACTTGTAGCTATTAAAACTTGAAAGACTTCAATTCCACGTACTCTCATCAATTTACTGATATTCTTTGATTGATACATCAAGCACATTTTTTTTAAACGACAAATTTTACATCTTATATCACCTACCTCACAAATTCTATCTCACATGTCTCCGGCGAGACTTGAACCCACAACCTCTAGGTTGGTGGGCCACTCACTTACCGCTGAGCCAAGAGACCTTTGGTCAAACATCTCTATTACATATAATGTATTTTGGACTATTCAATTATTAGTAAGGATTAAAATTCAGACTCATAAACTTACTTGTTATGAAAATATTGTCCTTTCATAGTCATCAATATCATTATAACATTGTAACAACCCATTTAATCTATCATTGTAACAGCCTCCAATAATTATTAAAATCTTGTAATCGATAAAAATCATTATTATCAATAATGATTTTTAAAAATATTTAACCGCATCCAACATATAAATCCAAACAAACCATTTTATATCTCTCACACACAAATATTTTTTAATTCTTTGTGAGGAGAACCGTTGTTCATCTACAGTAAAAATAATTACATGTTACCCGTTGTCGCATTGCGCGGGTGCCCTGCTAATATTACAATTTGTTCACTTCAGGTTTTTCTTAATTTCACCTGTTTCTTTGGTTTATGATAAATCGATGCGTATAATTAGAATTTAGCAACTTTAACATTATCTGGTTCAAATCCAACTTAACGTCAGCGGTTTGTTATCATTTAGAATTTTCTACATTGTATTTTATTTGAATTTAATTTCTATAATTATTAGAAACAAAAATTGGAATTGATCGATTTCTATAATTAGTAGCCATACAAAATGAAGATACGTATCACCATTCACCACCAACAGATCGAGTCTATTGTTTGTCTTTATCAATAGATACCGACTCATGATCGAGTCATATCACCGCTAGAAAATGCAATAATAACTTGGGCCATATATAACGAAATGAAATATCACGACGTACGCCATAGCCCAAACTTATACTTTCATCATGAATATTCTTCTTTTGGAAGAAAACTATACTCTCATCGTTGGAGGTTTAACCATAATTCTAATCTACTGCCTCTCATTCATTTATAAAAACACTACAAATGCACCAAAAGCAGGCGGTGCATGGCCCATAATAGGCCACTTTAACCTTTTTAATGGCTCATCTGGTCTTCCTCATGTAGCCTTAGCATCCATGGCTGACCGATACGGACCCATCTTCACCGTGCAGCTAGGTATACGTAGAATCTTGGTGGTGAGTAATTGGGAGATTGTTAAGGAGATATTCACTATCCATGATACGAGTGTTTCCGACCGTCCCAAATACCTGGCTGCAAAGATCTTGGGACAAAACTATGCTTCATTTTCATTCACTCCCTATGGTCCTTATTGGTGTGGAATGCGTAAAATCATCTCATCAGAGTTATTATCTAGTAGTCGGCTCGAGAAGCTTAAGGATATCCGTATGTTTGAACTAGAAAATGCCATTAAAAACATACACCAACTTTGGAGCAAGAAGAGAGATGAGGAAGGAAAGGTTTTGGTGGACATGAAGAATTGGTTTTGGGAATTGAATTTGAACATAGTGCTTAGAACAGTTGTCGGAAAACGTTACACTGGCCGGAGATCTTGATGGTGAAGATGAGGAGGAGATGAAAAAGCGTCGTGAGTTAATGAGAGAATGGTTTCAATACTTAGGATTAGGGCTGTAAACGAACCGGACGAACACGAACGGAGCCTTGTTCATGTTCGTTCATTTAATTTTAACCGGACAAATAAACGAACACGAACGTTTAAACGGACGAATTTTCTTGTTCATGTTCGTTTATTAAGAAAATGAGTTGTTCATGTTCGTTTATGTTCGTTCATTAAGACACTAAACGGACGCTAAACGGACATAAATGATCGAACATAAATGAACATAGACCAACAAACATAAACTTTATTAAATGATGTATCTAATATTGTTTTATAAGTGTTGTTTTGTTTAAACAAACTAATTTTAATATTAGGGATAATTACCAAAATAGACCAAACACCAAATGGTCTATCCCATACCCCGGTTGCCCAAAAAATGTCCCCAGTTGCCCAAAAAAATGGCGATTGTTGCCCAAAAAATACACTGAAAATCCTTCAGTTGCCCAAAAAAATGCCGGTTGCCCTGGGCAACAAAATTATTTTCGGATTTCGGGGTAGATAGGGAACCGCCCTTTTGTGTTTGGTCTATTTTTAGAATTATCCCTTAATATTATACAATTAAAAGACATGATATATGAACATAAATAAATAAATGAACGTTAACGAACGCATAATCGGACGTTCACGAACATAAATAAACGGACATGACTTTTGTTCATGTTCGTTCGTTTAACTAAACGATCGTAAAATATTGTTCATGTTCGTTCATATAATAAATAAACGAACATAAACGAACTTTTTACCGAACGGTTCATGAAATGTTCACTGAACGTTCAGTTCGTTTACGGCCCTACTTAGGATGTTTTGTAGTAGGAGTTGCTCTTCCTTTTTTAGGGTGGTTTGATTTGGGTGGATATGAGAAAACTGTTAAGTTTATGGATCTAAATTAATATATGTATGACCGGATTCGATCACGAGACTTCGGGATTGCACACTTTACGTATGAGTTTCAATATTTTAATAATTAATACAATAAGTTATGTTTAATTATTAAAATTCACAAATAAACACTTAACGGGCATTAGTATTTAACGAGATTTAGTTAACGGTCGTTAAATAACAAGTTAAGGGACTAGAGATGAAATTAGTAGGCAAGAAGGATCCGGAAAATTTCCTTTTTCCCTCTTGGCCGATCGGTTGAGTTAGGAATCCCAATCCTACCCTAACTTGGACTCCAAGATTGGATGTGTATAAATGCAAGGCCTCTTGTATTCATTATTCACTAATCTTGATTCCTTGCAAACCTAATTTCTTCTTCTCTCCTCTCCTTGTGTCTTGGCCGATCGAACCTCTCCCAAACCCTTTGGGAAATTCGATCCAACATACACAATACAAGTGTTTGGTTTGTTTGTGATCAAGAATCTAGCTTTTCTCATTGAAACGTTAGTAATACGTGTGTACAAGAACGAAGTACAAGCATACTTTTGCATGTGTTCTTTTTCCCATTCGACTTAGGTGAAGTCGAATCACACTAAACCCTTATTAGGGTTTTATTGTTCTTGGATAATCGATTTCTTATTTAGCTAGAAATCAAAGGTACACATATCCTTTTATTTTGGTTAATTAATTACAAGTATTAGATCAAGTATTCCGCTGCATGCTTTGATGTTTATGTTTATATATAATGGTTATGATATAAAATTCCAACAGTGGCATCAAGTGCCGTTAAAACTGTGTAATTAATTATCGAAACACATAAAAATTGGATCTTTATGATTATTACATGTTTATGGTGTTCTAGGGTTTTAAAAATTAGTAAACCCTAATTTTTTTATTAGGGTCGATTACCCTAAAATTAATTAATTAGGGTTTTAGTTTTGTAAAACTTGTAGAAACCCTAGGTTGCATGTAATTTTTTATGTGAAAATTAATGAATACTTGATATATGTCATTAATTGATATGCGTTCCTTAGACTTGATTATGTTTATAATAAGTGCTATGTAGAATCCATGATGAAAACATGCATGTTTTGTCATGGATTATATTTGTATTGAAGTAATTGTTACGTGTTTTTGCATACATGTTATAGTTGGCGATTTATACAATTAATTAGGGTTTTTAGTAATAAATTGTATTGACAAGTTAAAGTTACTAAAAAGTTAATTAATTATGTAATTAGGGAAGACCTCATTTGAATCGTCACAATCAATTATGTGTGTTATATTGTATGTATTTATAGTAAGACTTACGCAACCAATTATTGGTGCATGTGGTCCATTGGTACCTAGCTCGAAAACCAATGGGAGTTTTAAATCAATATATACATGCTAATTGATTTATTTAGCATGTCCATTACTTATGTCGTTTATTTTTTTGTTAATTGCTATTTGTTTATATATGTTGTGACATGATAGTAAGCAAAGGGTAATTTTAAAAAATAAAAATTAAACTAGATTTAATAATGGTGAAACATGGTTTTAAGCTTTAAAAATCTTAAACTTTTAATTGATTGATGCAACTGTACCAAAATGGTCGAAAGGCGGACCTAATTTTGACAAACTATAAGGTTGGTTTAAGGTTGGTTTCCCATTAAATTGTGGCCGTAAAGAAACTCCATTTTGTCTCTCCGCCCGCTTGTGCGTCAAAATTAAACTTACCAAGTACAACCATTATATGTACGAAGCATCTTAAGGCAAAGTTGTAAGTTTCTCAACGCCATCAATTAAAACTTTGTTGATTTAAGCTTAGTAAAGAAACTAAATGAGTAAAAGTTTTTTACAAGAAACATATGATACAAGATGAATGCATGACATCTTTGTACATATTTTTTATAACGCACATCAAAATAAATATCCTAAATTTAAGTTATATGCCATCCAATGAAACGAAACACCTGAGATTACTATTTTCATTTGTCGTGGGACGAGCATGGATGGTAATCAAAGGGTAAATCTCCATTTGTCGTGGGACGAGCATGGAAGTATTTGCAGTTTCTTAAGTTGGTTAACTTAATTGGGTTGATAGTGAGACCTAGTCACTCAAGGCATAAAGATGGGGATAAAACATGCTTACATTTGCAACTGAGGTTGGCAAAATATGTAAATCCCATAATTCTAGGAATTGCAATTTGAGATTGGCAATTGAGTTCGACTCGTACCTTATTGAGTACTTTCATTACTAGCAGCCCTAGCTAATGTGATGAAACTATGTCAATTTGGATCCTAGTTTTCAGTGAAAATTAAATGGTTAAATGTTATTTACCATGGGTGTTTAATTTTCTTGAAAAGATTTATTATCGAAAGTACTAACTTTTGAACTTTTTTCTGTAGAAATGGCTCTACCCGAAAACACTAATATGAGCAACATGAGTTCTGCTTTCCAGCAAATGCTTGAGAGAGATAAGTTGACTAGTACAAAGAATTTCAATGATTGGCATCGTTCTCAGATAATTGTTCTGCGGATGGCCAAAAGAATTGATTATCTTAGTAAGCCTCTTCCTACTGCTCCTGCTGGTATTGCATCTAATGCAGACCATGAAGAATATAACATTGAGTATGAGAAGCACAATGATGTGGTGATGTGTGCGTGCGAGTGCTCTAATGTATACCCACGGTATGTCGTTGTGGTTTTAGCAGTATTCAAGTTTTAAATTTATATTTAGCCGACTTACCAATAACACACACACTTTAACGAGCAGTGTACCCGGTCAGTATGTATATAATGGTAAGTAGAGTGTCGATCACTAAGAGTGGAACGTATTATCTAGTTATTCTAATCAGTATTTTAATATCTTAAGTTAGCTATACAACCTAATTTAACGCAAGGGGGTTCAGCCTGAGAGACTGGCACGGTTTGGTTGCAATTAAATAATAAACTAACTAATAGGCACGAATCAGCGAATAGCACACACGTACACAGATAAATACTCGAGACAATAAGAAGACCTGTCCTGATAGTTAAGTAGCTTGTCACTTATTTTATTGCTAGTTTTATATGAAGTGTATAGTTCGATGCAACGCACCGAGATTAAGTCCTTTCTCGTTGGTTCTAATCTTATCGGCGAGTAAACCCTTAATGATTACTTATGACTATCCCATTTATCTTTCTTCCTACTTTTCTACAGACGATAGAATGCATAGGCGATCTAATAAATAGGCGAGGAAGGGGCATGGCGACCCAAGCAATGCTCAGCTAGACACAGAGGTTATCAATGCACTAATAAAAGTCACCAAAGACATCAACATATAAACTTTAATTAATGGGAAAGCAATTTTAAGGGAGTTGAAGTGCATGGTTAATCAATGATCACAAGCCCATCAATCCTGACCAATTAAAGTGTACTAATACAATAAAACAAAACTACTTAATGAATTGAATACATGCAGGACCTTCTTACAGCTCTCGTATCTTCGTTCTAGGTGTGTCTTGTGCTGCTATCACGACTGAATTCGGCCTAGGGCTTCTGTCCTTCGAATATCGTACGTACCAAAAGTCTCACCAAAGTCGTCTGACTTCGGGGTATTTATAGTTTCTGTCTGAGGTAAGATGCGGCGCATCTAATAAGTAGATGCGGCGCATTGACTTAACTTCGCGTGGGGTCCAAGATTAATATATTCAGGAATATTCGTACACCGCCAGAAGATGCGGCGTAACTCCATTTATAGATGCGGCACATGTCCTCTTGTATCTTGGATCGTATCTTGTGAAATCTGGATAGTGATGCGCCGTATGTAATAAGCAAGATGCGGCGTATCTAGAGCAGAATAGTCTTGATCTTGTACATTTCAGTAGACTCTTAACTTCTTGCTTGTTTTGCTCCATAATTAGTCCAAAATCGCCAAGTTTCACCAAATGCTTGTTTTTACCTGAGAATTACAAAAGTAAACATTAACGTATCAATTCTCACAGATAATATAATAAAACAAGTCAAATAAATAGGATAAATGACGGTAATAAAATGTACTTATTTGAGTTCATCAAATATCCCCCCACTTGAACTTTACTTGTCCCCAAGTAAACCTTAGAATTAATCTTATGAAAATGTATCCTAAAAGATATTAGGATTTATTTTTATATTTAAGCATGTATTTATTTTTGTCATAATCACACAACCAAACACTTAACGAATTAGAAGTAAAATAAAATAATTTGATAAAAGCAAATCTAATCGTTTAACTGTCCAGTCGTGACGAATATTCTATCATAGGCTTGGCAAGTATACACATCTCCCCCAGTAAAGCCAAGGAATAACAAGTCTAAAGCGGTAAAAAGGGTTTATAGGTTAAGGGTTAATTATTCTCCTTAATCTCTATCGATCTCAAATTCCAGAAAAGGCGACAAAATCACAAATACATGATCGAATCCACGAACACGATACTTGCAATTGCTCAAATCCTTAACTCGAATAGGCTAAAGATAGGACCAAGTAATCTTCACCAATAATATTATATCAAAAAGGGCGACAAAATCATAAATACATAGCCGAATCCACGACTACGATACTTAAGATTGCTCAAATCCCTAATCTCAATAAATCAAAGGTTTGGATAAAGAACAATACAGGGTATGGATAATATTTGGGATATAATTGGTGTAAAATGAAAAATAAACAAAACAAATAAATTAAAATCCTAAGTGTGGTTAATCACTATCCCAACCATCCCATGAATAAGACTCATATCATAGAATAACTCACGCTTTAACACTTGATACACACGCTTTAGGTAGACACGAATTATACTCAACAAGATCTTAATCAAAGAATAACCTTTAGTTGGCGTTCCCATAACGTTCAACTCCCATTCAATCCATAGATATAATATACAACAACTAGTGGTGATATCGACCACTTAATACAAAACTTTACATAAGTTGGTTAAAACAAACTTCCAACTCTTCCTTTTTCTTTTTTCTTTTCTATTTTTTTTTTCGATTTTTTTTTTTTTTTTTTTTTTTTTTTTTTTTTTTTTTTTTTTTGAAACATAAACATAGATGTGTAAAATTTCACCACATCACTATAATGATAACTCTGGATAATTTTTCCATACTTTTCATAACTTCAAAAATAACGGTAATAGTGAAAGTAGTAAACACACGAAAAACAAGACTCAAAGATATACAATATTTACTTTCACTCCAATTGCATTGTGCAATTTCCCGACCTAACCAAAGATAATGAATTACGCACGCGAACACAGGTAATGTAAGGAAACACACTTTGCCTAAAGCAATTAACCAACCACGGATTTTAATCTACAGGGTAGGCTAAGGTGTAAGGGTGTAACGAAACATTTTAACAAAGGTGTAAGAAACGAAAGGAATGGCTCTGAGTGTTTTTCTAGGGGTATCTTACTCTAAAAGTGAGAGTAACAAAAGGGTTTATACGGGGGTTAACTAACCAGTGTAGTTAGCTAATAACACATAACATATAATAGGCTATTTGGGTGTAATCCTAGAATTTTACCAATTTAGACAAGTCATTCCAATTATATAAATAATACTTATTATGGTGGTCTCGAATAGTATACAAGCCAAGTTCTAAAGTTTACAAGTCACCGGCAAACTCATAGATTTGTGAATTGTTTGAAAAAATCACAATTTTTGAAAATAACGTCATGTGTGCAGTTATGCAACTTAGATCTTAAACAAAAACATGCTAAAAAAATTTAAATTTTGATATATTAAGCACATTTTAAGCATATTTTGAAAAAGTTTAGGACAAGTAAGTGTTAAGTGTTCTAATTCTCCAATCCCCCCACTTAAGTTAAACAACGTCCTCGTTGTTTGTATAAAAGATTAAAAACTGGAAAATAAAAGAATTAGAACAGAAAAACTCCCCTGAGATTTGCTCGGTATGATCCTCCATTTGTATAAGAGCAAAAATCATATTTCTTGTGGATTAGAACGTTTAAGCTTCATAATCTATGTATCCACAGGAAATGAAGGAATCTATAATACCACCAAGACTTTAAACACACCTAAGTTAAGAAAGTTCAAACTTGCATAATACATTAGTAGTTAGGAAAAATAAAACATAAAAATTAAAACTGAAAATCATCAGGTCAGTCGATGCGCCGTATCTTATGGAAGAAGATACGCCGTATCGATCCTGGAATAATTACGAATCAGAATAGAAGATGCGTCGCATCCTTAACCAGGGATGCGCCGCATTAAAATACTGACAGAAAGTTTTTAAAGTAAAAAATAAAAATGTAGAAAATAAAATAAGATATGACCAGCGCAGTTGATACGCCGCATCCTATGATGGAGATGCGCCGCATCTAGTGCAGGTCTGACAGACTCAATACAAAATCAGAAAATAAAATAAAAGATAAGCATGGGTTGCCTCCCACGAAGCGCTTGTTTTTGTTCGAGTCACGAGCCTGACTCCACCCTTATTTACTGTGTAATAGGGTGTTGTTCCCCCCACTTGGGATCAAGTGCGGGTGATAGTAGCAATAAACACGAAAAGAGTGTAAATTTGCTAGTAAAGATGGAAGAAATAAATAAAGATCATACCTTGGCAATATGTGTACATCTTTCCTATCCTTACCCGGTTTGGTTGATAAATTGGATGACTTGACCATTCCATCTGAAAGAGTAGTGTGTTGAGGAAAAATGAGTCTCCTTTCTTCTTGGTTAGTCTCTTTGGTAGTAAGGCGTCCCTTGACTTCCGCAGAAGATGAGAAAGGGTCTTTGGCAAGTAAAAGTTCGAGTTCCTCTATATCCTTCATAGGGTCGGAATCATCACCTTCATCAATTATAGCAATGTTTAAGAGCTCATCACCAAATTCTTTCTCGAGCTCCACCAAAAACGGGTTGATCACAGGTGCTTCATGTGCTTCAATAGGTAGTGTAATGAATTTGACCTCATCATTCTTTTGTTTTGCGACCTGTTTAGGAAAACTAGCAAGATTATTAGTAACGGGATTAATAATATTAAATAAATTTGTACCACTTTGTGTTGTAAGTGACTCCAATTCATCTTGTAAATCTCCATCTTCAACTAGTGGTCTTGCAATTTCAGCATCGTCCCTAATTTCATTTTTAAACAAGTCATCCCAGATTTCTTCAAAATCCCTCGTTGGGTCAAAATCTGGTTGAGGTATGTCATCATATAAAATTGCGTCAAATGGTTCGAAATCAAAATTAGAATACTTTTCATCTTCATCCGATGGATTGTCTAATGGTGGTAATACGATTGCAGAATATTCTTCAATGTAAGGTTCCGTATGCACATCATCATGTGCAATCTTCGGAGAAAAAGTACTATCAATAAAAATTGCCGGAATTGGTTTTACGGTATATGAATCTTCTTCATCATCATTTGACATACACCAAGTGTGTTGAAATGGCAATTTGTTTCTTTCTTTCCTTGACTTTTCATGTCCTGAAATCAAGTATTCTTCCATAGTGATTTCTTTCGTCTCAATGACTTGTGCACCATATCTTGCTCTTTCCCAATCGTAGATCCCATTATTGCTCAAGGATCTTTCCTCTTCAAGTCTGATATATTCTTCCATTGTAATATACGGATCGTCCATCTTTCTGAAATAAAACTTACTCGTGCAAAAGAAGAGTGAAACAATCAAAGTAAAATAAAAGCTGCTGATATCTGCTGATGATGCGCCGTATCCTATAAATGGGATACGCCGTATCTTAATACGTTAAAAATAAATCAGACTTTTATTCAGAAAATAGATACGCCGCTTAGAAATTAGAATGCGCCGTATCAGTTTAATTATCAAAAATCGATATTTATTTAAAATCTAATGCGTCGTATTAACAAAAGTTAATGCGCCGTATTTTCGTTACGTTTCAAAATACAAGATTTTTTATTCAGAAGATACGCCGTATCGACAGAGATCGATGCGTCGTATCTGTTTAATAATTCGAAAACTGTTTTTAATTAAAATAATAGATACACCGTATCCGCTAAAGCAGATGCGTCGTATCGCGTTAACGTTTAGAAAAAAAAATTTCTTATTAAAAACAGATACGCCGTATCTTGGGGAAAAGATGCGTCGTATCGAATTAATTAAACGTGTTGTATTATAAAAATTAAATGCAATACGCCGTATCTGAGAAACCAGATGCGCCGTATCGTTTGAATAAGCTCAGTACAACGATAGCAGAACACAGAAAATACGAAAAATAAAAAAAAACAAATAAAAACAAACCAAAAGCAAACAAAAATAAAAGAAAACAAATAACACACAAAACAAAAAAAATATGAAAATAATACAATGAATGCAATTAATCTAATATACAACACAGTTAGCGGTTAGATTAAAAATTAAAAAGAAAAACCTAATTAAAATACTAATCAAATTAACAGATAATAACAATTCACTCCCCGGCAGCGGCGCCAAAAACTTGATGCGTGCGTGCGAGTGCTCTAATTTATACCCACGGTATGTCGTTGTGGTTTTAGCAGTATTCAAGTTTTAAATTTATATTTAGCCGACTTATCAATAACACACACACTTTAACGAGCAGTGTACCCGGTCAGTATGTATATAATGGTAAGTAGAGTGTCGATTACTAAGAGTGGAACGTATTATCTAGTTATTCTAATCAGTATTTTAATATCTTAAGTTAGCTATACAACCTAATTTAACGCAAGGGGGTTCAGCCTGAGAGACTGGCATGGTTTGGTTGCAATTAAATAATAAACTAACTAATAGGCACGAATCAGCGAATAGCATACACGTACACAGATAAATACTCGAGACAATAAGAAGACCTGTCCTGATAGTTAAGTAGCTTGTCACTTGTTTTATTGCTAGTTTTATATGAAGTGTATAGTTCGATGCAACACACCGAGATTAAGTCCTTTCTCGTTGGTTCTAATCTTATCGGCGAGTAAACCCTTAATGATTACTTATGACTATCCCATTTATCTTTCTTCCTACTTTTCTACAGACGATAGAATGCATAGGCGATCTAATAAATAGGCGAGGAAGGGGCATGGCGACCCAAGCAATGCTCAGCTAGACACAGAGGTTATCAATGCACTAATAAAAGTCACCAAAGACATCAACATATAAACTTTAATTAATGGGAAAGCAATTTTAAGGGGAGTTGAAGCGCATGGTTAATCCATGATCACAAGCCCAACAATCCTGACCAATTAAAGTGTACTAATACAATAAAACAAAACTACTTAATGAATTGAATACATGCAGGACCTTCTTACAGCTCTCGTATCTTCGTTCTAGGTGTGTCTTGTGCTACTATCACGACTGAATTCGGCCTAGGGCTTCTGTCCTTCGAATATCGTACGTACCAAAAGTCTCACCAAAGTCGTCTGACTTCGGGGTATTTATAGTTTCTGTCTGAGGTAAGATGCGGCGCATCTAATAAGTAGATGCAGCGCATTGACTTAACTTCGCGTGGGGTCCAAGATTAATATATTCAGGAATATTCGTACACCGCCAGAAGATTCGGCGTAACTCCATTTATAGATGCGGCGTATGTCCTCTTGTATCTTGGATCGTATCTTGTGAAATCTGGATAGTGATGCGCCGTATGTAATAAGCAAGATGCGGCGTATCTGGATCAGAATAGTCTTGATCTTGTACATTTCAGTAGACTCTTAACTTCTTGCTTGTTTTGCTCCATAATTAGTCCAAAATCGCCAAGTTTCACCAAATGCTTGTTTTTACCTGAGAATTACAAAAGTAAACATTAACGTATCAATTCTCACAGATAATATAATAAAACAAGTCAAATAAATAGGATAAATGACGGTAATAAAATGTACTTATTTGAGTTCATCATGTGGCTTTCTTATGTTGTCTGGAATGGACACTCAATTACAAAAGCAATTTGAGCACTATGGTCCCATGGACATGATCAATGAACTCAAACTTATGTTTGAGAAACCACCTGCTGCAGAGTTATATGAGTTGATAGATTTTCTGCATAGTTGTAAGCAGGATGCTAGTAAACCAGTGAGTGCCCATGTATTGGAAATGAAAAGTTATTTGGACCAATTGGAGCGGCTCGGCAGTGGTTATGTGCAAGATGTATATGTTGGCCTTATCAATCGATCCCTTAATGAGGATTTTTTTGGTGATTTTTTGCGCAACTACAATATGCATTGCACGGGGAAGACAATAAGTGAGTTACATGCAATGCTTATTGACTTTGAGAAAGGATTGTCAAAGAACGCACCTACACCCGCTGTATTAGCAATACAAGGTGGTAGGTTTACTAAGCCCAACAAACCGCAACACGCGAACAAGAAAGGTAAATGCAAAGGAAAGGGTAAACAAGTTATGATCTACCAAGAAATGCCTAAGAAGCAGAATCCTCCTAAGAAGAAGGAGAATCCCAAGAAGGATTTGGCTGCTTGTTACCACTGCAAAACTCCAGGACATTGGAAGAGGAACTGTCCATTGCTTCTAAAGGAGTTGCGTTTGAATAAAAATAAGAAGGCTGGGAATTTCGCGAGTACTTCAGGTATTTTTATGATTGAATTATTTTCTTTTCCTCGTAAGCGTAATTCCTGGGTATATGATACGGGATGTGGTACTCATATTTGTAACACATCACAGGGACTTAGAGGAGCAAGGAAGCTGACCTATGGAGAAAGCTACTTGTACGTGGGCAATGGCATACGTGCAGCAGTTGAAGCCATAGGGACATTCGATTTAGTCTTACCTTCGGGTTTAATACTAGTTTTGAATAATTGTCATTATGCACCTTCTATTATTTGAGGTGTCATTTCAGTTTCTTTGTTAAAGGATAATGGTTTTGTTCACACATTTACTAATAATGGAATTTCGGTTTCTTTAAATGATGTTTTTTACTTTAATGCAATTCCAATAAATGGTGTGTTTGAAATTGACATGGAGAATCATGTGTCCAATAGAAATAATTCTATGTATAGCATTAGCAATAAGAGAATCAAGTCAGACTTAGATTCATCTTATCTTTGGCACTGTCGTCTTGCACATATTGGCAAGAAACGCATGGAAAAGCTGCAACATGATGGGCATTTACAAAATATTAATGATGAATCATTTGATAAATGTGAATCATGCATATCTGGGAAGATGACAAGGAAACCTTTTTCACATCAACTGGAAAGGGCTACAAATATACTTGGATTAATACATACCGATGTGTGTGGTCCACTTAGACATGTGTCAAAACGCGGTGCTAGTTACTTCTTAACCTTTACGGATGATTACAGTCGTTATGGTTATGTTTATTTACTTAAACATAAAAATGAAGTCTTTGAGGCATTTAAGGTTTTCAAAAGTGATGTAGAATTACAACTCGGTAAGAAGATTAAGGCTCTTCGATCCGATAGAGGTGGTGAATATTTAAGCCAAGAGTTTAAAGATTATCTAGCTGAGTGTGGAATTATCCAGCAACTCACATCTCCTTATACTCCACAGCAAAATGGTGTATCTGAATGGAGAAATCGTACATTGCTAGATATGGTGCGATCTATTTTTAATCTTACAACCCTTCCCTTATCCTTTTGGGACTATGCCCTTGAAACTGCTGTTCGCATATTGAATATGGTTCCAACTAAGAAGGTTGATAAGACTCCATATGAATTATGGACTGGAAAAGCTCCCAACTTTTCTTACTTAAAGGTCTGGGGTTGTGAGGCGTTTGTTAAACGTGACTCACCAGATAAACTCCAACAGAGATCTGTTAAGTGTATCTTCGTAGGATACCCTAAGGAAACAAGGGGTTACTACTTTTACTTTCCACCAAAGAATAAAGTCATTGTGGCTAGGTATGGAGATTTCTTTAAGGAGAATCTCATATCTCAAGAATTCAGTGGGAGAGTTTATGATCTTGAAAATGATCAAGAAGATACATCACCTTCTGAAAACACTAGTACACTTCCTGTGGAACCTGAAAGTCTAGGTCCTTCACCTAAAGTTGAAGTGGTTCCCATTCGAAGATCTGCAAGATCCGTGAAAGCTCCTGAACGTCTATTTCTTAACGTAGAGTGCGAGAAAAATATACTAGGGAATCTTGATGAACCTACTAGTTATAGGGCTGCCATTAATAGTCCTGAAAAGGATAAATGGTAGGTTGCTATAAATGGGGAAATGCAATCCATGAGAGACAACGAAGTCTGGATTGAAGTAGACCTTCCTCCCAATGCTAAGGTAGTTGGGAGTAAGTGGCTCTTCAAGAAGAAAACTGATATGGATGGCAATCTACACACCTATAAAGCTCGTTTGGTAGCTAAAGGTTTTACCTAAACATATGGTGTTGACTACGAGGAGACTTTTTCTCCTGTAGCTGACATTAGAGCTATTAGGATTCTCATAGCTATAGCGGCATACTATGACTATGAGATTTGGAAAATGGATGTCAAAACTTCCTTCTTAAATGGTCGCCTAGATGAAGACATCTATATGGCGCAGCCTGAAGGGTTTGTGAATCCAGAATTTTCAAACCGTGTATGCAAACTTCAAAGATCCATTTATGGATTGAAGCAAGCATCATGGCAATGGAATAAGAAATTTGACGAAGAAATCAAAAGGTTTGGATTTACTCAGAATTTCGATGAGCCATGTGTATATCACAAAGCTAGTGGGAGTAATGTTACTTTCCTTATCCTATATGTCGATGACATATCGATTATAGGAAATCATATACCAAGCCTTAATGAGGTTAAGTCCTATCTGGGTAAATATTTTTCTATGAAGGATTTAGGAGAAGCAGCATACATCCTTGGAATCAAGATCTACAGAGATAGATCAAAGCGGTTGATTGGATTAAGCCAAAGTGCTTACATTGATAAAATATTGAAGAGATTCAATATGCAAAATTCCAAGAAGGGATATTTTCCAATGCAAGTAGAACATGGCTTAAGTAGCAAACTATGTACTTCAACACCTGAAGAGGTAGCACACATGAGAAAAGTTCCATATGCTTCAGCAGTAGGATCTATCATGTATGCTATTAGATGCACAAGGCCAGATGTGGCGTTTGCACAAAATATGACCAGTCGTTATCAGCAAAACCCAAGTGAGCTCCACTGGCATGCTGTTAAGAACATTCTTAAGTATTTGAGGAATACAAAAGATATGTTTCTAGTGTATGGGGGAAATCCAGATGCAGAACTTGGTGTTACAGGTTACTGCGATGCGTCCTTTCAAACTGATAAAGATGATACGAAGTCTCAGATGGGTTATGTCTTTGTCATTAATGGAGGAGCAGTAAACTGGAAGAGCAAGAAGCAGAGTACAATAGCTATGTCTGTTATAGAAGCTGAGTATATTGCTGCATCAGAAGCTGCGATGGAAGCTGTTTGGATAAGGAAATTCATTTCGGGGCTAGGAGTTATGTCGTCGATTGAATTACCTATTAATGTGTATTGTGACAATTCTGCCGCAATTACATTCGCCAATGAACCTGGAGTCATGAAGGGCGCCAGACACTTTCCTAGAAGATATCACTATGTTCGAGAACAAGTCGAAATAGGTGAAATCAATTTACTCAAAGTTCACACAGATGACAATCTAGCTGATCCCTTTACGAAGGCTTTACCTAAGGAAAAGCTTACTCAACATGCCAATGGCATTGGACTTCGTTTAGCTAGTAGTTTCATGTAAATATGTGGAGTATTTGGATAAAGGATAATGTAAACAATGTTATCTTAATGAAATAAAATATTTGTTATGTTTATCTTCATTAATAATATTGTATCCTATATTTGCATGTTTAAATCCATGAATAACTTATGTTATTCTAAATAGTCCGTTGTCGATCAATAATATGGGAGTATTATTGAATTAAGGCAAATCTGAGTTTTGGTAGAATATACTTAAGTATATTGATGCGTTGTACATGCCAAATTCACATGATATTCAATAATGGATAAATTGAATATAGGACAGATCCCAACCACATGATTGTACTTTATGGATCTTTGTCATTAAAGTAAATCATGAATATTTATCCTAAGACTTGAGATACCAGATAACAGCCGCGGATGTAGCTCATTTTCTGTAAGATAGTCTAACGCTATCCGTAACTGGTAGTTATAAGGGCTATTTTTAGAGGTGATGCAAAGTTCAAGGGTTATGCTTGTAGTCAAGAAAGAATTTGTTCCTTCAAATTTGTTTTGAAGTATAATACTGCTGGGCCCCTCGTAGGGTTGACAAGATGTTTGCATGGCCATGCCCAAGGTCTATCTGGAATACGTTCAGATGATTTGGTAATCTTGATCAATTATAAATAATGAGAAACATAATAGTTAATTATGGAATGACTTAGATCCATATCCATATTAACGTGGTATTAGAAACAAAAGGATAAGTATGATGATGAATCATCAAAGGTTTTTTCCAGGAAACCATACTCAGGGTCGTTCTGGGGGCATTGGGGTGTTATGCTAGAGTAACCAATGTCATTACTATATTAATGCATATCCAAGTGGAAGCTGTTAAGTTTATAGATATAAATTAATATATGTATGACCGAATTCGAACACGAGACTTCGGGATAGCACACTTTACGTATGAGTTTCAATGTTTTAATAATCAATATAATAAGTTATGTTTAATTATTAAAATTCACAAATAAACACTTAACGGGCGTTAGTATTTAACGAGGTTTAGTTAACGGTCGTTAAATAACAAGTTAAGGGACTAGAGATGAAATTAGTAGGCAAGAAGGATCCGGAAAATTTCCTTTTTCCTTCTTGGCCGATCGGTTGGGTTAGGAATCCCAATCTTACCCTAACATGGACTCCAAGATTGGATGTGTATAAATACAAGGCCTCTTGTATTCATTATTCACTAATCTTGATTCCTTGCAAACCTAATTTCATCTTCTCTCCTCTCCTTGTGTCTTGGCCGATCGAACCTCCCAAACCCTTTGGGAAATTCGATCCAACATACACAATACAAGTTTTTGGTTTGTTTGTGATCAAGAACCTAGCTTTTCTCATTGAAATGTTAGTAATACGTGTGTACAAAAATGAAGTACAAGCATACTTTTGCTTGTGTTCTTTTTCTCATTCGACTTAGGTGAAGTCGAATCACACTAAACCCTTATTAGGGTTTTATTGTTCTTGGATAATCGATTTCTTGTTTAGCTAGAAATCAAATGTACGCATATTCTTTTATTTTGGCTAATTAATTACAAGTATTAGATCCTATATTCCGCTGCATGCTTTGATGTTTATGTTTATATATAATGGTTATGATATAAAATTCCAACAAAAACCATGAAAAGAATTGCCTCCGAACTCGACTCCTTGGCGGGCAAGTGGTTGGATGAGCATCGACAAAAGAGGGATTCTAGTGAGACTAAAGTGGTAAGAGATTTCATTGATGTGATGATATCGGAAGTAAAAAATGATGGCTTGGCGGGCTATGATGCAGATACGATCATCAAAGCCACCTGCATGGTGAGTAACCCTTTTAAAAATGGATACAAAATTAGTTGACATGCCTAATGCATGTACTTAATATTATATCTAACAAACAAATTAACAAGCATGCATAAGATCAAAGGTAGAGACGAGCAGAGAAAATCAGTGTAATCCGTTTGTCAAACATTGAAAGGATTACACACATGTTTAGGCATATACGCTACACATCACAACCCGGCCTCTTAAAAATAAAAACTAATCTTTAGCCATGATTTTGTCTACACAACAAGTCAACAACTATTTATTTATTTGACCTAGAGATTACCAGGACATGCATGCTATTATTGATCATATGTATTTTTGTACGTGCATATGCATACTAACTTGGCAACTTGCATATATATGTTGTAGACTCTTATTGTCAATATTGCGGATACAACCACTGTCATGCTAACATGGATGCTTTCGTTGCTATTGAACAATCACCACGTTCTCAAAAAAGGCTAAAGAAGAACTATGGACACATGTGAGTGGGGATAGACAAGTAAACCATTCAGATATAAAAAATCTTGTATACCTCCAAGCTATAGTAAAAGAAACACTGTGACTATACCCAGCCGCATTTCTAGGAGGTCCAAGAGCCTTTTCGAAAGATTGCACAATAGCGAGGTATCATGTCCCAAAAGGCACATGGCTATTAATCAACATGTGGAAGCTACACCGTGATCCAAACACATGGTCTGACTCACTTGAATTCAGACCCGAGAGGTTTCTAACTTTGAACCATAAGGATATAGATGTTAAGGGCACAAATTTTGAGTTGATCCCTTTTTGGCGTTGGCAGAAGGGCTTGTCCTGGGATGAGTTTGGGGCTTCAGATGTTACACATCGTTCTAGCCACTTTGCTGCAGTAGAACTTTGAGATGTCAACTCCCAACGGAGCAGAAGTTGATATGACCGAGAGTGCCGGAATCACAAATGCCAAAGCAACCCCGCTAGAAGTTCTTGTCGCACCTCATTTCCTGAGGCAATAGATGGGTGAACATGTGTACATGCACACACTCATTAGTTTAGTATTAAAAGTATCTTTGATATGACCCGGTTAGGAGTTGTATCGGCATAAGGCACCACTTTTAGCGTGTGCGAGCTCCTTAAGAAAATAGAGAGGAACTAGAAATTTGTTTATCTTAAACTTTGATTGAATGATTATAATAAATGATTACAAGAGTATTTATAAGACAAAGTAGGGTAAAACCCTAAAACCTAAATAGGCCATGGGCTCGGGCCCAGGCGTATCATTCCCCACTCCTTCAAAACCACCTTGCCCTCAAGGTGTTGTCTTAAAACATTCTTAATTGACTTTCCTAAATAAACATGAAAACAGTACTAAACAAAGACACGTAAATAAATATAGATTATATGACATAATCTTTATGCCATACGTTTAGACTTCTTGAGTCGTTTGGGCAGTCCGTCCTCCTGCAACATTGGCGTAATCCGGGATCCCATAATCTTCTTTGAATTGCAGCCTTTGCCTTTTTCTTCTTTCGTATTCCTTTGCCTCGGACATAACACAACACCATTCTTCCGTCTTCCGCTACCCATGCCATAACACTCCCCACTCCTTCAAAAATCACCTTGCCCTCAAGGTGATACGAAGAATATGCAGATTGAGAGTCCGCTAATTCCTCTCTTAAATTCAAATTTATTTCATCCAAACGACTATCAAATTCACCACCTCCATCCTTAAGTGTCGATATCACTCTATTCAACTCATCCTCGCCAACCTTAAGCGCTTCGCCACCACCCACAACCTCTTAAACTCCAATATACTCATCAGCATTTAATGACCCTTCAGCCTTAGGTGAAGCAAATTCACCCTCTAATGGTAGAATGACATCTATTTTCTTTTCAACGATGTGCTCTTTCTCTTCCTTTGCAATTGTCTCAAAATGAACATCGGTGATACGAGCTTTGAAGAAGTCTTCTCCCAAAGTTAAAGGATTGGACCTCAAAAATTCCCAAATATCTAGGTTAGCGAAGCGTGTTTCCGCCGCACGGGTTAATGAAAAAGCTTCGTCTAAAGTTTTGGGATTTGACCTTAAGAGTAAACATTGTAGATCCAGTTTAAGTCCGGAGATATAAAACGATATAAGTAAAGATTCAGAGATCCTTGTTACTCGATTTGCAAGTACCACAAACTCACTCTCATATTCGGCCACCGTACCCATTTGCAAGAGCTTAGAGAGTGTGTATTCCGCGTCCTGATCGCTGCCGCCTGATGCCATGAATAATACTCAAGCGATTAATAACTCAAAAAAAAATATTTTTTTTTTGATGAACAGTACCCGCGATGAACAGTACCCGTGATGAACAGTACCACCGATGAATAGTACTTTTTTTTTTTTTAAATTTGGAACACTAATCAAAAACCCTCTCAACAAGAGCTCTCAATGAAAGCACCAATTGATAGTCGTTTGGATGAAATAAATTTGAATTTAAGAGAGGAATTAGCGGACTCTCAATCTGCATATTCTTCGTATCACCTTGAGGGCAAGGTGATTTTTGAAGGAGTGGGGAGTGTTATGTCATGGGTAGCGGAAGACGGAAGAATGGTGTTGTGTTATGTCCGAGGCAAAGGAATACGAAAAAAGAAAAAGGCAAAGGCTGCAATTCAAAGAAGATTATGGGATCCCGGATTACGCCAATGTTGCAGGAGGACGGACTTCCCAAACGACTCAAGAAGTCTAAACGTATGGCATAAAGATTATGTCATATAATCTATATTTATTTACGTGTATTTCGTTAGTATTGTTTTCATGTTTATTTAGGAAAGTTAATTAAGAATGTTTTAAGACAACACCTTGAGGGAAAGGTGGTAATTTGTCTTATAAATACTCTTGTAATAATTTATTATAATCATTCAATCAAAGTTTAAGATAAACAAATTTCTAGTTCTTCTTTCAATGAAAGCACCAATTGATACGACCCGGTTAGGGGTTGTATCGGGATAAGGCACCACTTTTAGCGTGTGCGAGCTCCTTAAGAAAATAGAGAGAAGAACTAGAAATTTGTTTTTCTTAAACTTTGATTGAATGATTATAATAAATGATTACAAGAGTATTTATAAGACAAAGTAGGGTAAAACCCTAAAACCTAAATAGGCCATTGGCTCGGGCCCAGGCGTATCAATCTTACTAGCAATACGTTTAACATTGAGTTTTGTATTATGCTACAATTATTTCCAAAATTATCATGTGGATTCTGTTGTCCCAATTTGATGTTTAACACAATATGAATTGAATTGTAAAGAAATCGGAATAATGAATATATTCTTTATTTTCTGTCTGGGGATTAAATAATCTGATACATGTTGATCCTATATATACAGCATCAACAGACACAACTTCTGATGAAACGTTGTGACTGTTTTGACCAGTTATAAACTTTCATTTTGACCCATTACACCCCTAATCTATTTACAATGACATAATACCCTTAAATACAACTTTAGATAATGACACCAAGACCCCTATACTTTATAACTAGACTATATTTGGTTTAATATTCAATACTCCCCCTAAACTAAATATAGTCTAAGCGAGGTCTTCAATTTTCTTCCATATCTGATCACTGCACCATCATGTCTTCATCCTCGTACTTGAACAGGTTTGCCTCCGTCTTCATCTTTGGACATTCGCCTTTGTAGTGTCCAAGTTCTTTGCACTTGTAACATCTTATCTGACTCTTGTCTTGATCAT
This sequence comes from Artemisia tridentata subsp. tridentata, assembly GCA_021014915.2. Taxonomy (NCBI): domain Eukaryota; kingdom Viridiplantae; phylum Streptophyta; class Magnoliopsida; order Asterales; family Asteraceae; genus Artemisia; species Artemisia tridentata. The sequence goes on from CP139502.1 coordinate 265,053,274, forward strand.
CTTTTTTCTTCCATGGTTTCCAATTCTTGTCTCAGCCACGTCCTGGTCTTCCTTGACTTGATTTCTCATGACCGCAATGTTCACACTTGTGTTCCTTGTTCTTCTCCTTTTCTTCTACTTTGCTGAAAAGTAGTCTACTGGACCTATCTTCTTCTTTGACTGCCTTTTTCGTCCGTTCTTCGAAAGCTTTTAATATCCCAATGGCTTCTTGAAATGGCATCGTATTAAGATCTGCAAACTGCTCTATTGCTGCAACAATCTGCATAAACTTCTCTGGTATATAACTTAAGAGTTTCCTAACCAGCCTTTTATCGTCTACCGTATGCCCCAAACTGCTTGCTTGTGTTTCAATCTCACTAATCTTCCCGGCATACACATCTAGCGACTCATTGTCTTTCATCTTCAAATGTTCAAACTCCGACTCTAGTGTTTGAACGCGCGCCTCCTTAACTCTATCAACTCCAACATGTCGAATCTTTAACGCATCCAAAATCTCCTTTGCCGAATTAAGGTTAGCAACTTGCAATACCATACTTTCTGGAATTGCTTGATATAGCATTGCAATTGCCGAGTTATCCTTCTTCTGATCAACTTCAGTTCCTTGCGCTGGTTCAACCGCTTCCCAAATTCCATGGACATTAAAGATTGCCCTAATCTTTACAGCCCAAATTGTATAATTTGCAGAGTTGAGGATTGGGTACTGGAAGTTCATTGACAATCCTCCTTCCTTTGCTATATTTGCATTCTTCTTTGGCGAATCCCCAACTATCTTCTTTTTCTTCCTTCCTTTTTCCAATCTTGATCTGATTGAAAATTTTACTTTCTACTCGGGTTTTTCCAAACCACTAATCCTGGTTTTAGTCCTAAACCAACTATCCTTAATCCTCCTGGTTTCTATAAAAGACCTACCTTGATCTCTCACCAAAAAAAACCAAATCCCTGGTTTCACCACAAAACCAAAACAATTCCCTGGTTTCACCACAAAACCAAAACAACTCTCTGGTTTCACCACAAAACCTGTTGTTTAAACACTAAAAACAATATCCTGTTTTCTACCAAAAAACTATTATTTTTAAAATCCTCCTGAAACAATTCCCTATTTTTCACCACAAAAAACTATTGTTCCTAATCCAAGAATAGTTTTCCCGGTTATAAGACAAACCCAAAACAATTATTTCAATTTCCTAAGAAATGATACACGATTTTTCGGTTGTCTAACAAATCAAAAACTACTATTCTAATCCTCTTCTTCTAATAATAATTCTTAATTCCAACACTAGATACCCACAATTCGAAATTGAAAAAAAATAATACTTATCTTACTGTGTTCGGTTTCTTGATTCCGCCTTTGGTTCTTCTTCTGCGAATTTTACTGGGTTTTCGTTTTTTTCTTTTCAATCGTCAAAAGCAACAGTCCGCTGCCTCACTCGATCAATCGTTCTCGATCAATTCATTTTCAATAAAAACGCAGCCCTCCTCAAATCGATCCAACCATAAGCTCTGATGCCAAATGTTGTCCCTATTTGATGTTTAACACAATATGAATTGAATTGTAAAGAAATCGGAATAATGAATATGTTCTTTATTTTCTGTCTAGGGATTAAATAATCTGATAAATGTTGATCCTATATATACAGCACCAACAGACACAACTTCTGATGAAATGTTGTGACTATTTTGACTAGTTATAAACTTTCATTTTGACCCATTACACCCCTAATATATTTACAATGATATAATACCCTTAAATACAACTTTAGATAATGACACCAAGACCCCTATACTTTATAACTAGACTATATTTGGTTTAATATCCAATAGATTCAACACTCCAATATAACGATTGATGCAACAAAATATTGAATAAGAGGTAACAGAAATTGCATTTCTTAAATGAGCATTGATTCATGATGTGACTAAAACTCAGATGATGACATATGTCAAGATCAAACGTATATGTTAAGTTTGTGAAATGTTTACTCCAGTTGTCGAACATTCAGTTGGGTAGTTAATAAAATTGATTGGAGTTGCAGCAAATATGGAAGACATCTTAATTTTCTCTATTTCCTCCAACTAATTTATTATATAAATTCTCAAACATTCATTCCAATTCTTCCATTGGTATATGTGTAGTTCTGGTTGTTGATGAATTCGGTTTTTGCACGAGTCCTAAACTGCTTTGTTCAAAAGTCATAGTCTTTGGCACGGGTCCTAATCCATTTTGTTCCGAAGCATTAAGTGTGGGTCCTGATTTGACATAATCAGAAGCAATCACTTCTACTTCGTCAAAGTGCACATGGATTGTCTTCTGAATATTCTTTTTCTTCGGTTGTAAGTACGGTATGAACTTGATTGTGATGAATATCCAACGAATATTCCTACATCCCTTTCAGCTTCAACTTGTCAAGGTCGTCGCGACCATTAAGGGGATAACATACACAACCAAAAGTGCATAAGTATTTGACATCCGGATGGCATTTGTGAAGGATGTGCTATAGGGTTTTGTTAAATCTCTTGTTTATTATAGATCGGTTTTGTGTGAAACACGAAGTGGCAACAGCTTCAACCCATAGATGTAATGGAAGATTTGCGGAGGTTAGCATCATTCGAGCAACTTCTAAAAGAGTTCGGTTTCGTCTTTCAACTACGTCATTCTGCTGAGCACTATATGCTGATGATTTCTGATGAGTTATGCCAACTGAATTGGAGAACCCCTGAAGATTCTGATTCGTAAACTTCATTCCATCATAAGTTCATATAGTGAGGACTTGAGCTTGTAAACATACTTGGACTCTCTTGATGAGAATATTACCATATTCGCATTTCCTCTTTAGTTCGATTTCATTTGCTTACGTGTTCCTTGAAACGTTCCTGTCACTGTTTCAGCAAAAATAAAAAAAAATTCACGAAACGACATGACTTTAATGGACATTCTGTTGCTCTTTAATAAAATAATAAAATTTTATTATGAACCAGCCCCTAAAAGTATTTTTAAATGAAACTAAACTCAATTATTTTCAAAACGACGAGTGACACGACTTCTAACGACTTACAGTTTAAGAAATATGATTTTTCAAAGTTGGTCAAAATTTGGAACTGCACTTAGCCGAACGGCTAGAGGCCTCAGCACACTCCATAGCTGCCGGTTGAGTCCCTCAGCCGCCGGCTACAGGCCTCAGGCCTGTACCACTTATTCCGACCTGCCTATTTGACCCATACTCGACCATACGGACCCGACACTTCACAATAACTTCCAAAAATTATTTAAACATCATAATACATAATTTTCATAACATGCGTGGTCTAAACAACCCAAGGAACATATATTTATACAAGCATACGTGTGTTTTACCAAACACCCGTTTTGACCCACTTTCAAATACAACTTACAAAATAATAGAAAACCATTATTTAACACCAAGACCTGGACTTGGACACTTGAAAACAACATTTATAAACACATTTACAAGGACTCAGGGTTCAACATGATTGAGCTCGGTATCTAGTACTAAGCTCCTAGTACAAGCCAAACACTTTCTTTCGTGCTCTCAAATTAAACGCCTTTAGTCAAGACCTTACTTCCTCCGCTTATGAACCTACAAAACGGTTAAACAACTAAACCGTAAGCTTTACACTTAGTAAGTAAAAGACATAACAAGCTATTATATATCATAAATCATAATTTTCATCATAAGCTTCACTTAATCCATCATTCATTCACATGCACATAAAATCCACATAACTTGCTAGTTTCACAACTAGACTATTCACATCTTTTGTTAGATACACATCAACTCTTAAGCTCCACATACCTGGCTATGGCATATCAACTAATCAATACACAACTAGCTACTTTAATTAACTAGCCTCATCTTAATCTTAAACCAAGTACACTAGTCTTAGGCCTTAATCACAAATAATCACCTAACATATAACACATAATACAAAACATCATAAACTCAATATAACATCTTGTTATACTCAAATTAATTACCTTAAATCCATGTTATATTTACAAATCATTCATCATCATCATCCTTGTTTGCTTTCCTAAGCCATAAATCATTAGAATAACATTTATCATGTAATGAAATATCAAAAACAAGGGTTTTACACAACCCAAATTCCACCCTTAATCATCATATGATCATATCTTGTCCATATGATAAATTCCCAATTTAATCTTCATGAACCCTGATTCACCAATCATCAAAATCAACTCAAGATAGGATACTTACTTGTAAGAGAATCATTACTAGAGATTAACCTCTTGAATCTACATACTAATCTCCTTGAATTGATTATCAAGAAATCATGGTTCTTCCCTCTTTTTCTCTTGGTTCGCCACTTCCCACAACCCACACACCAAGTAGAAATTTTTGGATGATAATGGAAATTATAAGACTTTCTTCGCACTTAAGTTAGTCACCTTTTTGGCTAATTATTACTTATGGCCCCCTCAAGTCCTCATCTCTTTTAATTGTGACACATTAAACTTATACTAAAAATAATACAAATACATTTGACTTTAGGTTTGACTACAACTTAACTTCCATTTACTAACCAATCATATCGAGTCTCCTGACTCATAAAAGTCTTAATCAAACTACTCCAACGGAATTCTCGTTATTTAATACTTAAACCCCGGTTTTGGAGTGTAACTCCTTTTAGTGTGCACTAGTGTGACCCTTCGGCATTTCTGTGAGGGCTAGTTGTGAGAGACGTTATTCTTTGCACATAATCCTTTCAAGAGCTACCCCGAAAAGCCTTTTGAAGTAAATTTTTTGTCAATTAAACCCTAGCAAACTTGAAACGTGAAAACCAAGTAACAAACTAATAGACAAAACCCTTGATGATAGAAGAAGCCCTAATAAAAAATCCTTGAAGAAAACCGATCAAAGAAAACCATTTGATGATACCCTTGCTCAATACGATCAAACTTCACGACCAGGTAATCTTCTTTTAACCGAAACCTTGAAGTTGAAACTCTTTCAAAACCATTTCAACTTTAAATCTCAAAACCGAAACTCCACGAACCTTGTGACAAAAGAAAATGAGTTCCTATAACCCTCGAAGAATTGTTCCACCTCCTTGCAAACCAACTTCAAAAACCTTGTTGCCCAAGTAATCTTGATTTGTAAACCTAGAAACATTGAACCTTGTAATCTACACAACGATAGCCAAACAACAACCGAAAAATGACAAAGAACACAACAACCACATCGGCAACTTTGACATCCTATATCTCCTTGTTGGAACATCTAATTAAAGATCCCTCCAATCAGATCCGAGATCTATGTGTCTTTATCTTACGATTCAAATTCCGTAGAAATCCAATTGTTAACGAACCCGCAACATCAATTATCCTACGACTACATAGTAACCGACGAACCAAACCTGACTCGCTCATTTCTCTTATTTAGGGTTTGTCCATGGTTTGTGATTCATTCTTCTTGAAAACAAGGTTATGATACCAATTGTTGGAAGAAATTCAACAAATCGGTTTCTAGAGCGGAACCACGAATAAAGAACTACTCCAACAAGACCTCGACAAAGGGTTATGATCCCTTAATGTCTAATGGCACCAACACACACGTAAGATATTTATGTTGGGTCTGATTTTCGACCCAATGGTCGCTGACAATGTATTTAAACATAAAATAGCCTAATCAAGTAAGTCTCCAATATAAGTCAGCGAGAAAAACACTTACTAATAAGGATCAGAGATTAAGTCACCCTCTAATGTAAATCAAAGGTCTTACTCTCTGATGGTTATCAGAAAGTGTTACTCCCTAATGGTTATCAGAGAGTACACCCTGATGGTTGTAAGTGATAGGTGCCTCACTAATGATCATCAGTGGATGTAACCTCACTGATATAAGAAATCAGTGAGTGTTGTATAAAGCTTAACCAACTGCCAAGCTTCAGGGAAGTTGAAGACCAGCTGAAGAAACACTTTGTATAACTGATGCGGCGTCAGGGAGCAAAGTACAAGGAGCTATAAGCAACACTAGTGAGACTGAGGACTGACAAATGTCTCAGTTACCCTGAAGACTTATCTCTACAAGGGACTTAGTATCAGATGAATGGGTGTGAAACTCGTTGGGAAGATAAGCGTAAGGTCTTATCAAGGGACGATAAAACAAGATCTTGGGTACAAAAGTTGTCAGCATTGGAAAGCCAAACGCACGCTCCACCTAGTATACTAGGCATGTGCTAAGCTACTTCAAGGCCGGCTAACCACAACACCCATGTGCATCCACAGTATTCCTTGGCCTATTTAAACAAAACTTTGTAACCGGGATAAGTAGGATTCTAAACAAACACATAAAGTAGAACTTAGATCTATAGTTGATAGAATCCCCTCTCGAAGGAACTTCTAAGCAAAGCTAGCTACCTCTAGATTTTTTGAAGGGAGTGTTACACTTGTCGCTTAACCGAAATAGTTTTGCCGAGGGTTATTCCACTATAAATCTTTATTCATTAATAAAAGTTTTATACATGTTGAAAAGTACAAATGATGTTATAAGTAGACTAATGGTCTTGAGTATAAGATGTCGATTTTTTCAATGTACGTTTGGTATCGTCATTTGCTCAAACCTTGTGGACCAACAATTTACACTAAAATGTTTATTAAATGAGAGCAAGAAAAGAAGGTATAAAGAAACCTCATCCCCTCATCTCTATTTATAGAGAATCAGGGGGAGATGTGACACCCCGCCTTATAGACCACAATATTGTCCGCTTTGCCCGTAGGCTCACGGCTTTGCTTTTGTGGCCCTCATGTGAAGATTTCCTGGCAGGTTACCCAATCCTAGTATTACTCTCACACGAGCACGCTTAACCGTATGGACGATTAACCGTTAGACCACAAAACGCGTTGTTTTCGTATAAGGCGAATGATAACTTATGTCCCTGCATCACTCAAAGTCACGGCCGATGTGGGATTTGCCTAGGGTGTTACATTCACCCCCCTTAGGGGAATCCCGTCCCGGGATTTAGTTGGGCAACAACCCTGATACCATCTGTAACACCCCGCTTTATAGATCATAATATTGTCCGCTTTACCTGTAGGCACACGGCTTTGCTTTTGTGGCCCTCATGTGAAGACTTCCCGGCAGGTCACCCAAGCCAGTGCTACTCTCACACGAGCATGCTTAACCGTATGGGCGATTAACCGTTAGACCACAAAACGCGTTGTTGTCATATAAGGGGAATGTTAACTTATGTCCCAGCATCACTCCAAGTCACGGCCGATGTGGGATTTGCCTAGGGTGTTACAGGAGAAACCTAATCTGTGGTGAACAATGAATCTATAATTGAGAAGGTTGTAAGATTTCCTAATACATGACTAACCTCTTTAAGTTTGATATAAACTAATACTAGCCTCCTAAACTTATATCTTAACTATTTATTATACACAATATTCTAACACCCGGTATATATACGTCCCCGCGAAACCACGAATAGGTCTAGTCTCTCTATCAAAACCATGAATCGGTCTATACCCATAATGAAAATCCTCTTCCTTGTTGTAACTTTTGATCCCCGTTCATATATTTCAAATAAAGATAATAGCTTTGCAATTTTACATGAGTGACTCATTAGGAATAAAAACATCTTATGATTAAAACATTCATAGCTACAGTGTTGAAATTCTTGAAAGGATTATGTGCAAACCACACAACAAGCTTTCACACTTTCCTTCACAGAAATGCCGAAGGGTCACACCAGTGCACACTAAACCGAACATGCAAGCGAAAATAAGAAACGAGATTACGAAATGAGATGGAGTAAATGAGCAAATGAAAATACGGAGTTATTTTCATTAAAGGGTTAAACGGTTATTACCCGAAGCTTAATATTTATCTGGGATAAATATTAAGTGGTAATTAACGTCAAAAGAGAAAATAAATAAACCCCTAGGGGTTATTGATTTCGGTCGACCGATTCCCACAAGAGGGGGAGTTTATTTCCTAAACAAACTTTCATACTTGTCCTACAAGTATTCTAGATCCTTCCCTTGTATCCTATAAATACAAAAGGACTTCTAAGGATCCACATAACTTTCACACAATTCCTAAAACCCTCTCCTTGTTTTTGACCAATTTCAAAACCCTAAAGGGTTCGAAATTTTGGTCGATCAAACCCTAGATTGACTTACAATCGATTTAGGTTTTACCCTAATCTGGTCGATCCATGTTAAAGAAGCCAGATCTGCTCATCAGACTGATTCAAAAGCTTACAGGATTGCAGGAAATAAGTAAGTCTTCAATAAACACCCTTTATACGTGTTAAGGGTTAGGTTATATCATTAATTAGGAAAGATCTTGCTGGTTAGGGTTTATCTAGAAGCATGGCCATTTATGTGTTTACTTCCGCTGCTGCATGTTTTATTGGCCATGCGGGAATCACCAGAACCCTACAGTGGTATTTGAGCCACCCTAAGTATATATAACCTATTTAGGGTTCTTAGTAATTGCTATTATTGTCATAAAAGTTAAATATTTAATTTTGGTCATGCATGGTTTGTGTCAATTTGTATATATATTAGGTTTTAGGGATTTTGCAATTTTTGGTAACTTTAATTTTGGATCTTGATATTCTTGCATAGCAAGAAACCCTAGTCGAAATGCACAATATCTTAAAAACCCTTGAGGGTGTAACGCCCCTTGAACGACACGACTAAAAAACGTGAAAATTTTCGCAAAAAGTACGCCCGAAAACCGACACACTGACACTCTTTTACAATCGGACAAAAATATATAAACATATAGACCTTTAGATTATTTTTAAATGAAACTATACTTAATTACCTTTAAAATGACGGGTGGCACGACTTCTAACAACTTACGGTTGATTTTATAAAAAATAAATAAAACAGACAAAAACTGAAAAATAAATTCTTCTTGTGCACATGGGACCTTCCTAGGCACTTATACCCTTCTTGGACCTTCCTGGGCACTTATACCCTTCAAGGACCTTCATGGGCACTTTTTCTCAAAATGACCCGTAACACCATAAACATAAAATCAACACTTTAGACTTATATTTAAATACACGTGTTAGCTTTTATATTATTAGTTAAGTGATGGTCATTTGTTGTAATTATAAAAGTGTGTCAAGTAGTTAGTTATGTCCAAATGAGAGTGGGCTTTTGGTGTTGTAATAGAATAGAAAAGTTCACTTAGTGATCCAACCCACTCAAGCCCACACCGAGCCCACTCCAAGGCCTTTTAGGGCGTCCCACTCTTTGTATAAATACCACACACTCTCACCATTTTATGTGTGCCTCTTAGTGTCATATAGGTGAGAGTGTTTCGGTGTAAGTGTGTATGTTTTGTATTTGTTCTCTCAAGGTTTGATATATAATCATTCGGTTAAAAGTATTTCATACGCACCATCTATTCTCTTCATCTCATCTATTTTATATCTTTGAGTGTCACGTTAGTAGTATTATTATTAGTATAAGTTGTGTGTTAAAGTTAGATTTCTAGTATTTACAAGTGGTATCATCCGCCAAACAAGGAAGTAAGTAATAGTTGTGTGTCGTTATTTATCAAAAACAAGTTAGCAGTTGCGTATATTTCTCTTAAATTCGTATACTTTTAGTCTTGTTTTTGGTTTTTACGTGTGTTTGAAGGAAAAAGCTAGTAGCTTCTCTAATATCATGCGTTATTTAGTGTGTTCTTAGTGATAAAGCTTCAAGCGTTTTGATTTTTATGCGTGATAAAACAAAAAAGGTAGTAGCTTTTGTGTTTAACGTGAGTTTTTTGAAAGAAAAATCATCACTTTTTGTGTTTAACGTCAGTTTTGAAGAAAAAGTTGTGAGATTTTGGGTTTTAACGTGAGATTTTGAAGCTGTGATCGAAGGAAAAGTGCTACCAAAGATTAAAGTTCGACTCTTCAAAGTTGCGTATTGATTTTTATCACTTTCTTGTATAAGAATTGTGATAAAAAGGGACTACATCGACACGGAAAAATCTAAGTTCTTGTATAAGAATTTAGATAAAAAAAAAAGAGGGTTTATAGAATTTGTGCAAGTTATCGAAATTGTGCGAAATCACTTTATCAAAATTGTGCCAAATCGTCTTGTCGAAATTGTGCAAACCACTCTTATCGAAAATGTGCAAACTACTCTTATCGAAATTGTGAAAAGCCATATTTATCGCAATTGTGACAACTATCACTACTTGGCAAAACTGGTCCCTTATCGAAATTGTGACAACTATCGCTAATTGGCAAATCTAGTCCTTTATCGAAATTGTGGCAGATTGAATATCTTTCGCAAGTTGTCAATTTTGGTCTTTATCGCAAATACTTTGGCAGACTTTCCGCTATTGGCAAAACCAGTCCTCGCAATTGATTTTAACGATTACAACTTAAATAAATTTTATAAATTCGAATTGAACTTTTAATTTTTACAACATCAAAGCTTGCGGACTCGGTATTCTCTCGCTTGTATAAGTGTGACGAATACTTCGACAATCGGATATCTACTAGTTTGTATAAATTAGTTAGATTTTTATATAAATTACAAATTTATATAAATTAGATAAATTCTATCTAAATTGAAATTTTGCCAAAATTTGTATAAATTTTGGTTTAAATTGAAATTTCTATAGAAATTGTCGTTTTATCTAAATTATAATTTACATAACGTTGTCGAATTTGTGAACGTTTGATTTTGTCTAAATTATAGTTTAGTCAAATTTAGTAACTTTATCTAAATTGTAATAGTTTATCTAAATTGCAAGCAACCGATCATCAACAAAGAATCAAGGCTTCTCAACATCAACTGAGTTCAACCTTCAACAACCACAACACCTATTTCTTTGCAACGATCCTGAATCAACTGAATCAAGTTATCATACAACATCAACAATGACTACTCAACAAGATATCCATGCAGCTGGTGCTGAAAACCGTCCTCCAATGCTAGAAAAATGTAGTTATCTTCCATGGACAAGCCGTATGCTTCGATACATGAAAACCAAACCTCATGGACAAGGTAAACTCTTGATTAACTCCATCCAAAAAGGACCATTCAAGCCTCGTCAGATTCAAGTACCGGGTAATCCAAATTCAGTACCTCCCGTTCCACCATCCTTTCGTGATCAAAAGGAAGAGGAATACACAGCAGATGATTGGAAACAAATTGAAGCTGATGACTTAGCCATGCACTTAATTCAACTCGGTTTACCACAGGAAATATTTTGTGCTGTTGACAGTTGTGAAACTGCTTATGAGATGTGGGAACGAGTTCGAAGGCTTTGTCATGGTACGGAAATTGGTCAACAAGACATTGAAAACAAGCTTCTGACTGAATGGGAGAAGTTCACATCCACCCCGGCTGAACCAATTGAATCTTACTACACAAGGTTTTGTACTCTCATGAATGAGCTCATCAGGAACAAGTTGGCTCCAAGGCAAATTGTTCAAAACATCAAGTTCATCAACAACCTACCAGAGGAATGGGGATGATATGTCACAATCGTTAACCAAACAAAGAACCTTCATGAGGTGAACTATGATCAGCTCTATGACTTTTTGAAACAAAACCAGAAAGAGGCAGATGAAGTTAGGAAAGAGAAGCTTGCCAAACAACATGATCCTCTAGTATTGATTGCTCAAGCACCAACACCTTCAACAGTGAATACACAACCAACATCATCCACTCCCACTCAGACCTTCCCGCAACAACAATTTGTTCCACAACAACCATTCTACCCACAACAACAACAAGTCATTCCACAACAACAATACCCACCATTCCAAGAACCCGAAGTTAATGACCAGGAAGACGCTATGGCTACTATGTCACATGCATTTGCTCTAATGACAAAAGCTTTCCAAGGACGCTATTCCACACCAACCAATAACAATCAAAGAATCTCATCGAACACACGCAACAGGCAGATTGCACAGCCGAGTTTCAATATGGGTCATCAAGGACAAATGGTTGGGGTTTATGGGAATCAGCAAGGATATGCTACAGGGTTTCAGATGGGTAATCAAGGGCAGTATGCAGGCAATCAGAGGGGTCAGTATATGGGTAATCAGAATCAGTTGGGTCAAGTTGCTGGAAATCAGAGGGGTCAGAATATGGGGAATCAGTTTGGGAATGTTGCTGCTCAAGTTGCTGGGAATGCTGGGAATATGAATCAAGGGAATCTGGTAAAGTGTTTTAACTGTCAGGGTACTGGTCACATGGCAAGAAACTGTCCCTCCAAGCCAAAGAAGCAAGATCCGGAGTATCTTCAGAAAGCATTGCTCTTAGCTCAGAAGCAAAAGGCAGGGTTTCAGTTGAATGCATAAAAGCATGATTTCATGGCTTTGATGGATGACATGAAAGACCTGGAAGATATCGATGCCAACTGCATTTTCATGGCCAATCTTTAGGAGGTTAAATACGACACGGATTCTAAAGCACCTCCTGCTTATGATGTCAATGTGATATCTGAGGTACCAACATATGCTACATGTTACAATAATGAAATGTTTGATATGTCACCTCAAAATGAACAGCATCCTGCGACTCCTACTCTAACTTATGATACATATATGGACTCTGCAAGTTGTAGTAATACTAATTTGGCTACTCCAGATTTGGATCCTAATAGAGGTTTCGGGTTACAGCATACTGAGAATGATGAGGTTACACGTGCTTTATTTGAATCATTATTGAATAACTGTAGTATTAAAATCAAAAAGGTAAAAAAGATCAATCGCGATGTTAAGGCCGCGAATGAGAAATTGACCGCTGAGCTTGAGAGATATAAGATGAATAAACAAGCTTTTGAATTTAATAACAAACGACAGTCAGAAATTGAAATTGGTTATAGAGATAATGTGTTAAGAGAAAAACATTTGCAAATCAAATATGACACTCTCGATGTTAAGTTGAACATGCAAATTAAATCTCTAAACAAGGAAATTTCTGAATTAACCACCCAACTTTCTAAACAAAAATCAATTTGTTCTGATCTTGAAAAAGAGAAGAAAGAATTGCATGCTAAGTTTTCAAAACGAGAAAATGATCTTCTTGATGAAATCATTGACAAACAAGAAAGCATTAAAAAGTTGGAAGAATTGCTTGTAAAAACGGGTCATTCAACACAAACAATTAATTTGTTAATTAACGATCCAAACCCAATTTTACATACAATGAAGAAAATGGCTATCGGTTGTGAAAACCCTTATTATCTCAAGAAAGCTTAGCAATATCAGAATGTTTTATATAATGGTAGTGTGCTAAATGATAGCCATGATCCTCCCGAGGTTCATGATTTCTATGAAACGATTGAGCTTTCCGAAGAGAGTCGTGTTAAAATGAGACAAATGAACCCAGAAATTAAACCAATTGATTATAACAAGCTTAATACAGATTCTGGCGTTCATCTTGTGCAAAAAGAGTCACCATTGTTTTTCAAAAAACCAGTGGCTGTCGCAAAAAGAAAAGTTGTTTCGAAACATCTTTCTAACATCGAACAAATATTCTCTAAGAACACTTGT